>OY759261.1:27430350-27507850 GCA_963662155.1 Lamellibrachia columna | reverse complement strand
GTTCCGCGGCTAAAAAATAGACACACACCTCAGAGCATCTGGTGAAAATGGAGGTAGATTGATAATCCATTACGATAAAACCCTTCAAGTATCACCAGACAATCACTCACGTGGAACCCCCGAGGGAAGAAGGGAGCGGCCAAGAAACACCTGGTGGTGGGATATTGAAGCGAAAATTATAAGGATTGGTTACACCTGGAATGAATTCACGAAGATGTCCCAAAGCATGATCCAATTGAAAACTTTGGTCGATGGTCTATGCTCCCAGCGAGCAAACTCATCTGATTTGTAATGTGTCAGTGCTTCTGCTTGGTATTATTGGTCATAGATTCCTTCCGCCTTTAGCTATTTTGCAGATTCCAAATAATAATATTATACCCACCAACATCCTAAATTGTGCAACAAAAGCAACCTTGTCAAATTGTACTAATGACTCATCTATGAGTTATTTCGTTGACGAATAAGGTACATGAAATGAACTGGGGCTAGATATGTGGAATGCGCAATATATCGTCCATTAACGCCTTGGGCGATTGGTTGGCGACTATACGGAGGAATGTAGATCAACAGTAACGTCGTTGTTCTTACAGACTGGCGCAGGCCTGCCGATCAGGCCTTTGAAAGGGTCTGGCTGGTAGTGCAGTCCAGTTAGTACCTTGTAGCATACGTGGTGTGGTCAGTGAGGCGCGACCCTACACTCGTGGCTATACTCATGTTTGACGCACAACATTGCTGACGGGCGTAATGTAGATTACCGACCACTGTTCCTACAAAATCCTTATCGCTTTCCTTTCGTCCGGAGGTTAGTTATCATAAAACAGGACATAACGGGGAGTTCAAAGTTACTCCTTTTGAGAGGTTGTTCTTTGCATCGGGAGTCCACATAGCGCGAGTCCATTGTCATTGTCATTCACGTTACGTCACGTTGTCATTCACGTTACGTCACGTTGTCATTAGCATTTAGCTGTTCAGCCTCTATAAAAATACATTTAATTGATTCATCCAACAACTAAGGGTAGGTCATATACACAACACATGACGGTTGGCATTTTCTGAACATAGCAAAATAATGAAGACTATGACCAAACAATCATTATATTCAAGTTCCCTGTTAGCGAACTAGTTATCTATTTTATTGATCAACACGTTCTTATTGGCTCCACACTGTTGCGCGTATATGGGGCACTTATGAGAGAACATGTGTTATTCTAAACATCGACTACATGTCTACGTCATCTTGCACTGCCCGCTGCGTGGTGGTGTTCTGGCTGGTAGTGCAGTCCAGTTAGTACCTTGTAGCATACGCCCTCGTTCGCACATTAACCTGACCTGCTGACCTGCGCTAGAGAGGCGACATAAACATTACATCTGAACTGACACAAGAGTTTTATTTGGTTGAGTACAGTTTCGTGGTGCTGACTTGTTCAATCAGTTTGATTTGACTATTGCCCAGCGCTAATCGAGCCAGATAATCAACAATAAAAATTATATGTTCGTATGTTTGTATTGAGATACTTGGAAATCACGGCATATACGTTGCATTTCCTTAGGCGCCATTTTCTACAAGAAAGGAATGCAGTAAATTATACACTACTCCTCAATGGAGAGCACAAAGGCCACGCACCTTACATCAATGTTAACCAAAGTGACCCAAGGAGTCAACGCTACTGTACGTCAACGTGGATTTCAAAACACCGCTGGCTGCGAACTATCTGACCTACATTTCCACAGCTGTCGCCATTTTGTACAACATTTGTCGAAAGATGGAACTGTGATACACTGCTCCAGTCAATACTTGCCGGCAACATGTTGAATAACAACATAAATGCGTCTTACGTAGCAGCTCTGAGTGCTAACTACGAAGAACGCACAGTGTGATATTGGTTGAACAGGCAATGAAAACAACAGCTTATGACGTCCGTGTCTCATGCTTTTTCTAAATTATTATTGAACTAAGCTCTCGTTGAACGATTAGGATTCATGCACATGTGATAGTCACTGGTGATAGTTACTGGTGATAGTCACTGGTGATAGTCACTGGCGATAGTCACTGTCAGGGGACGCTTTATTCACAGCGGTTCTTTAAAATACTCAATTGGAGAGATGGAACTTATTAACACTACCCGACCCACCAGGGATATACAGTCCTCAGTGTTGACACTGATGGTATATATGAAAATATGCCGTGTTTGGTTCTGTCTGCATAGAGGTAGATTTGATTCGAGAAGTTGTCGGCCAAATTTGATATGCCATCCAGGAAAACTAGGCGCAACTTATTTGTGTAATATATTACACAAATAAGTTGCGCCTAGTTTTCAAGCTTTAGAGACTGGCAGTTGTCTTGCCACATTCAACGTTTCCGTGTATCGTAGGCCTTGTTAACTATTTATGTCAAAATACCGAAACTTCAACCTAGTATGCTTTTGAGAAATATTATACATGCAAATGTTAAACAGATAATATCTTTAATCTGGTACAGAAGTCGAAAGCTAACCCTTCGAAACTAAATACCGGATCCACCCCTGTGAAGGGACACGGAAAATCCGGCAATGTATCGCTACTCTACTGGATGCTTGTGTCGTGTGAGTGGTTACATTGTAAAGACATCGTCAGATGAACAGAAAAAGTGCCCTTGTTCATCGTACTCAAGGTAAACGTTCAAGTGGCAGTATATTCATTGTCAATGCGGCAATAAATCAACTTACGCCAATCTGTACAGTTTTGCATCGTTCTGTACTTAAAACTTATTTGTGACTGGTGTTCTTTTCCTCCAGATGGTTGCTGATATTGTTGAGACGACGTAACATGTGCCCTCTTCTCGGTTTCTTTCCAGGATCATATTTTCGTATCATCACACGACTTTACCATCTAAATTTATACATTTTTATCACTTCTTTAGTTGGGGTGATCTTGTAAAGGTTCCTATTTCGCTGTTTTTCCCATTTGGTGCTACTCTGGCATCATTCGTATGGCTTTCGTGTCTGCTGTTGTAATTCGACTTTCGAGTCTCTTTGTCAAGGTCCAGCATTCACTGTCATAGGTCTTAAAATGGTTTTGTGTATGATATGTAGGAGTGATAATTGAGTGCCAGAAGCCCAATGCTATTGATTTAACTACATCCTACATTCTAGTTGTACTTGGCAATACGGTAGTTCTTCGTATGTCATTTGAGGCCATATGGTTGGTGTTAATATCCAGATACGGCGACGCAGACGGATTAGCTTGCACAGCCCGTGGAGAAGACGCTAAACTATCAGTGGTTAACACCTCCGTTGACAACAGCCGGGCGCCCGCTTACATAATCAACTGGCCCAATGAAGACCGGGATAATCCACGCTTCTATCATTAGCATGCCAATATAGAACCCCCTCTTCGACGTGAGAGTCTTTAATTAGCACTTTCCACTAATTACTTTACCTTGTTTGACGTAACGTGGACATGGTGCCGGTGAAGCAATGTTCATTGGAAATTGATGAAGCGAATCATGTGATACGTAAAGGTTGTTGTCATAAAGACCTCGTCTCGACTAAAGGCAAACATTGCGTGCACTATGTACACAACACCATTGGCAGCACTCGTCGACATTTTCAGGTAGGTTTAGTGTAAGAGGTGGGCACAGATTGCAGTTGAAAGACGCTTACTTAAAATCGCGATTCTTTCACATACGGCTTTATTGTGCTCTTTCTGGGACTATTCTGTTCAGACGTGATGGTCAATTATGTAATAATTGGATTGGTGTTTGCAAACATAAATTAATACATGTTTAAGTTCGATGTATCTGTGACCATTTAAAACATTTGGATGCACTGCTTCTGATCGATTGAATGGATGCTACACACGACTACTTCGAAAATCACTCAACATCTACTGGACATGACAAATTGAAAAATATATATGGAAACACCAAAGTTGTCAGACACAATCCGGCGGAAGCAGGCCCTGTGTGCCGGTGACTGATCCAGAAGGAAACAGTGGTGGGATAGGGGTTTACATGGCAAGGACAATGAAGACTAGGGAGACCACACTTAACTGGGTGTAGACCAAGTGGGGGAACCCACTTAATTTATCAAAAACACTAGTGTCGGAATTCATAACTCTATGAAGCTATGCAGGAAAATTACTGTACCAACTTTCACGTGCCCAGTCCCCCGCACGACCAGAAGGAGAAGGCGTGCAATGACGGTATAAAACATCGTCTTCGTGTGAGGCGAATGACACGGACTGAGTCCGAGAAATTCCATAATATAGAGAGGAGTACACAGCTACACAGGAAAATATTAATGTGTTAAGTGTATAGAGTATGCAGATGTGAGCGATCGTGCACAAACGAATTGCCACATTGAAATCCTGGATACGTATCTTGCTGGCCACCATCAAATGTTGGAACAACGGTAATCAATTTAAATGCCTCACATCATTCAGCAGTATAAACGAGCAATCGTCCCATGGCGTCAGAAGCCTAGAATGTGTAATTTTATACCAAGTCATCATATGCATATACTCTCATCTACTTAAGTTACATCCGATTTAAACACATACTCTGTGGCCAACATTGGCCCAGCAAGTCGTTCCACTTTAACGCCAGACTGAGATGGTTGGACAAAGGACAATTGCAGGCTGTACTTGCCCTTGTCGTGTCGTGTCACGTGATAAAAGAATAACATTATGACATTATGACATTATGACATCAGATCAGAATGATAAGCGTCACCACAATCGCTGGTGTGTTTTATGAGGTTCAAGTCATTGACAAAACACAAACTGAGGCGGAATTTACGAACAATCGGACGCTTTCTTGATTCTTCACAACTTTGTTATTTCGCATGCAGGCAGATGCAAAGGCGATATTCCGTTTGTTTGATAATGTTTTGAAACTGGCAAAAAAGTGCCTTCCACAACGCAACGACTCTTTCGGTGGGGATAGTTATTATAAACGTGCATGGTATTGACGCCATCTTTAATTTAGAGGGCAGCCGCAGGGGCCATAATGCGTTTCTACAGCCGGATAAAACTAAAGGGTCCCATGCATCTCGTGGGTAGAAAGAGAGTTAGCCTGTCGTACAAACGGCTAGAATGCACTCGCATAGAACAGACTCAGTGCTGATCCGCTTGAATGTCAAAGATACATCGCGGTCGACCAATGTGGCTTGTACTTCGATGCTATCACACCAAGTATTGTCATATTTGTATAAATGCAACTTGCCAACAAATCCGGCGTGACGACACTGGAAGAATTGCGCCAAGGAACAGACCTATAGTGGCGGCATCCACCCAGACAAGGCGCTCGTGCCACTGACTGCAGTGTCAGAGCAAGTGTTTGGGCAGCAACTAATACAACGAACGTGTGCGTTTTTGTAGATCGAGAATACTAGCTCTGCGAGTACACGACATGTTTGTCTATTTCCCTGTGTGGACTATTTTACTTCCCTCGCATATTCACCATTTAGAAGAAGCTACTAAAGAAGCTACTAAAGACATTTATTTTTTCCACTTAATGGGTTTTACCGCTTTGATATTGCATTTTTAATGATCTTATTACATATTATCAATCCTATTTATGTTCTGTACTATTGATGATATTAGCGTTTTATTTCCTATTTGAGATTTATCTTTTATATACAAATGCTATGTAATCAGTATACTTTTTCTTAAAATAATTTTACACACGCAAACATTCTACATAGTTTTTAACATTTTATACAGCGCATGTATTATTATTATTATCATCATCACTATCTACATACAAGTTTGTATCGTGTGAACTGATGTCTGTGCACACCCGTGCACGGGGCAGTAGCCCCGGATTTGATGGTGTCAAAATAAAGTTTTATTATTTATTATTATATAGAAGGGACCGACTGCTTTTAGGGTTTCTTCCGAAAGATGCAGGCAATTAGGAGTGAATTAAACTGGCCAAATTTGTAAACGGCAGTAGGTGGACTAGAACTCCGCTCGACTGAAAGTCCGACGTTTTAACCAAATAGCTACTGCGCCCCGTCACCAACAAGTCGATAACTTTGGACAACCGTTGATAACTGTAGGACGACTTGGAACGCTCCCACGGTTCATTGAACGTCGGTACTGATGACAGGGACGATTATGTACCGTTTAACTGACATTCTTTAGCTCTGTTTGGGGTTCCAAATGACTGGGTTGTGTACTTAGTGGCCGTGGCTTTTTTCCATACGTCATTCAGAAGTTGCTTGAGGAGCGCACGTTTATTGATGCACGCATCGTGTTTACGTCTATTCCAGAGATATCTACAGAGATTACTGAACTGACATGGTCATTTGGCACAGCATAGGCAACCTGAATGCCTGAGGAAGCGCTGGGAACGAATCTCAGTAAAGTTGGTCAAAATATGAACACATTAATCAATGCATGCATGCATGCATGCATGCATGCATGCATTGATTAATGTGTTCATATTTTGACCAACTTTACTGAGATTCGTTCCCAGCATACATACACACACACACACACACACACACACACACACACACACACACACACACACACACACACACACACACACACACACACACACACACACACACACACACACACACACACACACACACACACACACACACACACACACACACACACACACACACACACACACACACACACACACACACACACACACACACACACACACACACACACACACACACACACACACACACACACACACACACACACACACACACACACACACACACACACACACACACACACACACACACACACACACACACACACACACACACACACACACACACACACACACACACACACACACACACACACACACACACACACACACACACACACACACACACACACACACACACACACACACACACACACACACACACACACACACACACACACACACACACACACACACACACACACACACACACACACACACACACACACACACACACACACACACACACACACACACGTAAGCACGCACTATCTCTCTCTGTCGCGCTCTTTCTCTCTCTCTGTTGTCATAATCAGGAATGTTGTTGTTGTTTCAATAATTGGTGTCCCAATAGCGGCGAGTGTGTGTGCGTGTGTTCGTGCGTGCGTGCGTGTGTGCGTGCGTGCAAACATCATCTCTATGTGTTCTGGGTTATACATTTAATCGACTCCCATTAAGAAATGTTATCACATATATTCAGCACCAGCCGTTCAGTTATCTGACAGCTGTGCACCCAGATCGACCTCAGTTGTGGGTCACCGAATGGTTGCATTCAGTGCACACCATGAATGCGGATTTGATCGAATTTTATATAACTTTTAGCCTTAGAGGTGTATCCAGCGAGGTCGCTCTACAACAACCGAGTCTCATTATCGCAATGTGTTTCAAATGAAATATGTAACGTTCCTAAACGCGCCTGTTTGTAAAGAGAGATAATGTTAGCGCCGGTAGCGTAATGGCACGGTTGAACGAACAAGTAATACGCGTGTTTGGACAAACTCATACCTCGGGCTACTTAGGTTGGACTAGGTACTTGTCGCTGCTGAATTACGAACCGTTGCTCAGTGGTTGCGTAAATTAACCCGGCTAACACCGTGTATCTACATCATTCTATTTATTGGTGCGATTAACACGGATTCGTTTAATTTGTAGGGGCGGTGTGGCAGCGCACAACTTGCGATTACAAAAACAGAAATTAAATTCATAGCCATTATTGAAAATAGCAAGGGAACGTTTCAGAACAAATGGGATCTGATATGTTTGTTCACTGTGGACAAAGTGTCTTCTTTCGTTGGTCAATTAATCTTATCTGTAGAAAATTTATTTAAAACGGCTTGCAAAGTTGTTCACACCTGTTAAGTATATTTCCACATCTTAAATATTCTACAGTGCGTGCTGTGGTTAAAATATCCAAACACCATGTTGTGTTACATCTATAAAATAACCCAATGCTATCCATATATTTATTGGGGAAAACGGAAAGAATTTGTTTAAGTTGTTTTTACACGAGTGAGTTCTTCCAGTGACAATTATTTTCCTCATCCGTAATCAAACACATTCGAAGCAATTTAAATTATTTTAAAATGTGCACCGATTTACACTCCTTTATACATATAGGGTGACTGGGTGATTCTTTGTTACTGCAGCCAAGGTGTGTCACGTGTTCCATTTGTGACCGTTGAATGCCACACTTTTTTAACATGTAGCAGAAGATATCAATCAACTATGCGGTTAGTGTCTGTTTAATGTTGCACTTCTCTATTAGACGTCCAGTGTGTAGGCTCATATACGACAGGTCTTTTCTACATACAGCGACATGTGCAATGCAATGCAATGCAATGCAATGCAATGCAATGCAATGCAATGCAATGCAATGCAATGCAATGCAATGCAATGCAATGCAATGCAATGCAATATAATACAATACAATAACCATGCAACGATCTGGAATTTCAGTGGGAGCAAACCGTTTATGAAATAGAAACAAAGACACTCATTTGCCTCCTCGGAAACCAGTCGTGATATATCATAATTACACCAGGTGAACCCCGAACACCAACTAAACTGAACGTTATCCCAGTTCTCGCGTTAACTACCTGGTGGGCACTGTAACACATGTAGCACATGTAGCACCTGGTGCACACGTAGCACTGTAGCACATGTAGCACTGTAGCACATGTAGCACTGCAGCACATGTAGCACAGTGGTTAAAACGCCGGATTCTCAAACGGGTTTGAATCCACTCGCTGTCGTTTCGAAGCTTTGGCAATTTTGTTCATCCCACGTTGCATCGGTTCATTCAGCCGTATAAATAAGTACCTGGCTGTAGACGTGTGGCTGTATAAAAACGAATAGCCTTCTGTAATAATTGCAGCGAGAAAAAATAATGTTTCACAGTGAAGTCGAGTTGGTGCTGGGGTGAACATGTAGCGCCCTACGTTGGGGGTTTCAAGTCATTTGAGCTGTCCGTGGACCGCGCAGTATAAGTTACCCTTACTGTAACTTTTAAATCATTTACATCCTTGGTTGTGTTTCCTGAACACCAAGGCGACCAAGCCCATACTGGTTGTGTTTCCTGAACACCAAGGCGACCAAGCCCATACTGGTTGTGTTTCCTGAACACCAAGGCGACCAAGCCCATACTGGTTGTGTTTCCTGAACACCAAGGCGACCAAGCCCATACTGGTTGTGTTTCCTGAACACCAAGGCGACCAAGCCCATACTGGTTGTGTTTCCTTGAACACCAAGGCGACCAAGCCCATACTGGTTGTGTTTCCTGAATACCAAGGCGACCAAGCCCATACTGGTTGTGTTTCCTGAACACCAAGGCGACCAAGCCCATACTGGTTGTGTTTCCTTGAACACCAAGGCGACCAAGCCCATACTGGTTGTGTTTCCTGAACATCAAGGCGACCAAGCCCATACTGGTTGTGTTTCCTGAACACCAAGGCGACCAAGCCCATACTGGTTGTGTTTCCTGAACTCCAAGGCGACCAAGCCCATATTGGTTGTGTTTCCTGAACACCAAGGCGACCAAGCCCATATTGGTTGTGTTTCCTGAACACCAAGGCGACCAAGCCCATATTGGTTGTGTTTCCTGAACACCAAGGCGACCAGGCCCATATTGGTTGTGTTTCCTGAACACCAAGGCGACCAAGCCCATATTGGTTGTGTTTCCTGAACACCAAGGCGACCAGGCCCATATTGGTTGTGTTTCCTGAACACCAAGGCGACCAAGCCCATATTGGTTGTGTTTCCTGAACACCAAGGCGACCAAGCCCATATTGGTTGTGTTTCCTGAACACCAAGGCGACCAAGCCCATACTGGTCCACGCCAGTTGATGTTGTCGACACGGACGAGTAGCAGCGGACAAATGTTTCACATCGTATTTCATTCTGAATTTTCGAATAACAAGGCTAATTGCTAAATAGTGGTTGCCTCAACGATGTACTACACACCTCTAGTACCTGCGTTCGACGTATACAACGTGTCCAAGGCGAGGAGGTTAGAGCCGCCTATCCTAACTCATTACCCTAACACAGGTCTAATTGCTAAATAATGGTCGCCCCAATGGTGCTTCACTCCTGTCTAGTACCTGACCTCGACGCATACGTCCAAGACGACGCCGGGGTATACAACTTGAATAAAGGAGCGATTCGTCGTTGTGATAAGTTGCATTGTTATCTACGGACAGGTTTGAATGGGTCAACCACTGAACAGAAGGAAGGTATTATCTGGGAGAGGCGAAAGGCTGCATTAGGGCCGCTGCGAGCCGATACGGGGAAATCACGGGTCCAGCTGTCAGATGGGCGAAGTAGATACAATACAAACAGAGGGTCAGTGCTAACGCCGTGGGTCTGAGTTGACCGGCCAACTGATAGAAGCCAGTAAGCCGTGTTGTGATGAAATGACACGCACCGATGGTAACTAGGTGGGAAAGCCGTTCAGTTGTTATTACATTAATTGTGTGAATCTGGTCAAGTAAATCAAATGCGTATTTGCTGAATGTAGCGTGACAATGTTAACATTAGAAGCGCAGCATAAATGTTGTCATTGATTTCTCGTGCGAGAAAAAGAAATCAGGATTTGCTTAACAATACGTACAAACAATGCGACATGCCTACCTGGTTGGCGTCTATGGGAAAAGACATCAGGTATCCCTTCTCATCAATGAAGTTGGAGAAGTATCCAACAATGGGCTTGCCGCTCATGTCGATGTCCTGTGCAACATTTGGGTCCTGTGCCAGCAGAATACTGCTCCAACAGAGCAGCTTCGTCTTGCTGTGTGGGTAGTGATGAACGCCTTTATCGAATGCCACCGTCGCGATCTTCGTGTCGCGCTTATAGTTCGCCTTCCAGTAGTTGCCTTCGTGGTCTTGGAAGGCCTCGGCTGGGGTCAGTGATGAGCCGTACGACCCCGTACCGTAGGAGCGGTACTCCTTGTACAGATGGGGTGCATAATTGCCCTGGCCATGTACGGCTACCGTCATATCCTTGAAGACGGTCATTGACAACATCTCCACGCCCACGGTGATCATCGGCACCTTGTCGAGGTTGTACAGCGGCGCGGGCAGAGTCTTGCCGAAGCCGTCGAACTGGGCTCCCTCGCCGAAGCCGTACGTGAGGATCTCCGTGCGGTCCTCGCCGACGTACAACGTGAAGTTCAACTCCATGGAGACCGGGCGTGGTTTGTTCGACAGGTACAAGTAGACGGCAGGCAGGCCGTTCGAGTTGGACTTGCTCGGGTATACGCGGAGGTACCAGCGGTGGCCGGCAAACAGGAACGTTACCGTGTCGAAGTAGTAGCCACTGGCGTTCTTGCGAGTGCGACACCGTGGAGACGTGTCCACCTAAACAAGGATAGAATACATATTGCAAAGTAGCACCAAATGGGACATTTCTATATAGAATCGACAGTAAAATTTCAATGTATGTCACAGGTGCTTATTATTAGTAGTATTATTAAGTCAAGCAGTTTATGGCTTAGGGTCGGTGTTTAATCCTGTGTCCAGTGCGTAAGCAACACAACGCAAGGATGAATTATATTAACGTTATCACCTGTGAAGACCAACTCGAAAATTACCACTCGTGAGAATTGTGAAGAAATTTATCTTTCCTACTACAAGTTCCTCGCGACCTTTAGCAAATCACCAACCGTTTTGTGGAAGTGGCAGGTTACTGTAGGATCAACATTAACCTCAATAAAAGGAATGTTCTTTACCAGCTATACCATGATGCTGAACGCAACGTTAAAAAGGCAAGTCTTCAGGTGACTGCAGAATGTCATTATATTTACTGCCGACATAACAATGATAGGGAGTGAGTTCCAACGAGATGATGCGGCAACCGAGATACTGTAGTTTATAGTTAGTATACGCATGAACTTCCACAATACTAGGCAACACAACGAAGTGCGCTAACAACTAAAAGTGCAGAAAATTATAACGATTTGTTTTCTAGCAAAGTTAAGACGTTGGCTCAACCAACTATCGGATTAAAAAGATAACCTCTTCACCATGCACACTGTGATTGAGTGCTCAACAAATTACTGAACTGCATAAGTTACACGGTGTCCACGGAGTCTCTTTCGTGCGACGACAACATTTCCTATTGACATGGGTTTTCTTGGGATGTCTATTTGTTTTGCCGGACATCTTTAATGTAGCAAGACTCACGAAAAAGAAGTTTTAAATGCGACTCGATAAAAATAGTATGGGTTTGTGGTTCACATGGTGTTGAAAATGTGTAAGTTATGGCGAAACTAGTTGCCCAGTATTGCGGAAGTGCATATATGTGAGATTCCGTTTACCCTGCCCCACCGTTGTCTCTTGCACATTCACCTGCTGCTCGAAGCGCGTGACGCTCTGGAACATGGTGAGTTCCAGAACGACCCGCTTGCCTGTCTCGTCGAGGAAGCCGGCCCCCTGGCGAAGCAGCTCGTCCAGCGGCACGAACTTGCTCTTGCCGAGCAGCGACTGCGAGCTGGAGAACTTCTGGTTCGACGAGAAGTACTTATTCTCGTTGTAGTCGAAGCGATGGGTCAGACACAGCCGGTACTTGGCCTTGCACGACGTCGCCGCTGCGCTCTGCCCGTCGCCGTACTTCCACTTGAGGAAGAAGCCCATGTATCGTTCCTCCTTCTTCATACACACCAGCGACCACTTCTGTCCGTTGTAGTTCACCTCGGAGCTCTCGATCGCTTTCGTGCCGTCCCCCAGTCGCTGCGGGTTCTCGAAGATAAACGTAAACACGTGCGTCGAGTCATCTTCATCAGGCACAATGCCGAACTTGTGCAGGTTTATGGCCGCCATATTGGGTTGAGTCCACTCGCCGGATGTTCACTTTCTGGTTTTCGTTGTTTGTGTGCTTCCTGTCTGGTTCTACAACCGGTCATTCATTTCGGTAAAATGAACTCTACAAGCAATTAGAGACATGATTATAATCGAAATAGATAAGATTCTAATCGAAATAGATAAGATTCTAATCGAAATATGTATGATACTGATCAAAACAGATATGACAATAATCAAAGTACACCACTCTATAATTTGGGAGCAAGTGAAAGAAAATGTGAACGTAGAGGCACTAAAATAGTTACATTTGAATGACTAGTTATGTTTAATCATTCTTGCTACCGAAAACTATATCTACTCTTCAAATACTTGGACATGTAAGAACACAAGTATGATATAAACATATAATTATCATTAATCGTTTGATGGCGTTATGAACATAGACGCAGTCACCTCGTTATTCTAAGAACACATCACTTCTCAAGCAAGCCGTGTAAATAAACAATTTTAAGAATGGAGATCATTCAATGTGTACACATCTTGTGCTACTGTAAACTATCAAATGCATTGTTGATTAACACAATACTAGTCGTGTAGTAAAGATATAAAACTGATAAGTTTCGCATTACGCTGGCTGGTTATCAACTTAACTACCGGCGTTATCATGATATGAGAATTATCACTCAATTGCACGAGCTCAACAATGATGTCTGTTGATACCCAATGTCTGTTGATACCCAATGTCTATTCACACGATACGCTAGATTCGTATCAAATGTGGACACTCCCTTTGGAGCTAAAATAGAAGTGGAAGTCTAATGCCTAATGCGATTATTCTCTTATCGAGTAGGGAGAAATCTCAGTACAAACTGACGCCAGGATTCGCCAGTGCTACGACGCCGTGTCCTTTTGAATCACACTTCAGAGAGGTTGCACCCCGGCGCTACGGTACACATTGCAATACTACCTTCTATTATCGCCCTCTCTGTGTGGTGAACGGGAGCATTCTGAATATAGTGCTTTATCGTTTCCTCGATACATTAAGATAACTTGACCAGACGAGGCCAGAAACAACAACGAAACAATCGCTTGATTGTGCGCTACGGTTACCTCATATATGTCAGATTGATTGTGCGCTACGGTTATCTCATATATGTCAGATTGATTGTGCGCTACGGTTACCTCATATATGTCAGATTGATTGTGCGCTACGGTTACCTCATATATGTCAGATTGCATTCGCCCACATGAGAAATATGTAAGGCTGTCGGAGAAGGAACTTCATTATGTGTGTGCTTGATAATATATGCTTACGTTTCCCGATTTGAAACACAACCTCACTATTTGCAGTACTAACAAATGATATGCATAATTTTGTTTTATATTAGCACAAAGTTTGGGACACTCAATTCGTAACGAGTTCGATACCCACCACCGCCGCCACCGTCAACTGTAGTAAACAACCAGTCGAATTCATCAAAATGTCCAACGCACCAACGTATTGTTTTAAATGGACTCAAATGTTAACCTGTGTTGCCGGTTCTACGCATAGCAATGTCACTGAGTGATTTACTCCAGGTAAATGTAGGGTAAAACAAATATGGCTCATGGCTCCATATGTGTCATGATAATTGTGCGCGAGGCAGCTGGCATTAACAGCTGTTATTAAAAATAGCACTGGCGGCTACAGCTGAAATTAATTATTCTAGTTTTGTTTTTTGCTCTTTCGCTATGTGAATATTTCACTACCAATCAGAAAGTGATTAAATGATTAAATGAACATTGTTTCGAGTGTTTCGCTGTTATTATCTTTTTCATGAGCATAGTATATGCATGTTTAATAATGGTATATATTATACATATATATGTTCAGTTATTTCAAATTATACGTGTACGCTGTTAGATAATTCCTGTGTCTCGACATATCGGTTGGTGTGTGCGTGTTATGAAACGAATTTCAAATAAATTCAAATATAGCGCATGAATGTTAACCTGCATTCACAACGGTGTTCACATGCACATTAGGTGAAGAAGAAGAACAACATGAACAATCAAAAAGACGGGACACCAGCGGCATTTCTAGACGTTTGCATGTTTACATGATCTCCATGGTTGCACTGCTAATTATTTAATCACTGACATAGCTGATATTGTAAATGCGTTAAACTGTATGTATGTGCAACCAAAATAAAGTTATTCATTCATTCAATACCCGGGATGGAGACAGCCGCCATTACGTACGCTTACAGACGGGATGAAAGGCGAACGACCCAAATGATCCGAAGGTAATTGGCCACAGAAGAAGCCAGGGATGTCATTAACTCGGTCGCTTCTATTCACGGGGTTGTTAGATTACAAGTAGGGTTGTTTAGGGCAGCTTCTTTCGCAATGTCCTGGCGGTAAAGAGCCGTTGTCGTGGAAAGACGAAAGGGGCTAATGAAACGGGAAGGTGACGAGTAGTAATCTTGTTGACTGCCTCGAGGGTTATTGTCACCTCGGTCAATAAAACAGCCACTTGACGTCTTATGACACGACCCAGCGGTCGACACAAGTAGCACTTGGGGAATTCGCAGCGGGGAAACTACAAAATTAGGATTTGAATGAGATGTGCAGTCATCATGAAACAGTAATCACGCAATAACCGAAGAGGTGTAAATAGGTAAATATACGAGGAGATTGTTGGTACACCTAACTAACCAAACATTGGTATGAATCTAAGGGAAGATTGTGACTAGGGAACTCCAATGTGCTTGTTTGGATTCCGAGAAACAACTTTGAAATGAATTGAATACATTCAACGAACCAAACAATAACATCATAATTGCAAATGAACGTTAAGTTCATTAATAACGACACGAACAAGGGCTTTACTTGGACTTAGTGACACCAATGATAACAACAGTCGAACTCAACGCCACAAGCCGTGTCACGGGGTCTGAACAGGGACTGAGTGACGACGGCTGTGAATGCGAGCCCACTCGACCGTCACCAATCCAAACTCGTTATGACCCAGCTGTCTTTCACCTTATTGTATTGTAGACGCGATGTCAACACAATATAAATTATCAACCGATGCTGCAAACAAATTTGAACTGAACTGTTTCACACAAAACGTGGTCCTCTGTAAATAGACACATTAACACACCCTCTCGCTGTCTCAGGCCACGGGTTCAGCCGCACTTAAACATGTCAACATCTGAATTAAGATATCACCATATGCAACAGGCCAGACCAGTAATGCGTGTTGTTTTTACACTGATCATTATAAAAATTAAACAAACATGTCACATATAAAATGGATACTATCTGCATTTACACTCTTGTCATAAAAAAGAGGGGACATGATTGAAGCCAACAAATACCTCCATGATTTCTAAGTACTATCTACAAGGTCGATTGAATGCTACTTCATCTGGACCGTAACACGGTGACCAGGAACACAGTCTGAAGTTCAAGAAGGAACGCGTGACGGCTAGACAACGGAGGAGCTACTTCCGACAGAGCGCAGCGAACCGATGGAACACCCACACATAGAATGTTGACTGAGCACCCACTCTGGTGAACACATCAAAATCATGACTGGAAAAATACTGTTATATTTACATTTTTGAACAAAGTGATAGCTTCCCACCCATAATAAGCATACAATCTAAAAGGCCATGCCTAGTGGAGCTGAATATGGTGTGTGTGTGTGTGTGTGTGTGTGTGTGTGTGTGTGTGTGTGTGTGTGTGTGTGTGTGTGTGTGTGTGTGTGTGTGTGTGTGTGTGTGTGTGTGTGTGTGTGTGTGTGTATGTGTGCGATTTTCTTATTTAATGCATGGTGTAATTTGTTTTATTACCACTACGCCTCCGCGCACCGCTGTATAGAATTCAAAACAAATCAGCATACTTTTTTTATATATAAAAGATGATTGATAATTTCTTTCGAATATAAGATGTTAGACTATCCCCGTTAACCTAGCAGCCATTACGCTGACAATGTTGGTCGAATGTCCGGCTCAAGGCGATTCACTGACGGCGGGGGCCAGAGCTATACAGTCAAGTAAAAGCGCACCTCAAAGACACCTCCTAAGGTTCCTATATAAACTGGATTTAATCCGTCGACCCGTCACTTGTGACAGTCGTCTCCAAACATCGATATGCTGGGCTCAGTGAAACAACCTATTTAAAGAGGTTGTATATTGTCGCGAACAAACACGCTATTTAGCTATACAGGTATATTGTATAGTGTATTGGAGTTATTTATGGAGGCCGTCGCTCCTGAGTCCGCACATCACTTTTGTCTGTCTATCACAGTGGGGTACTTTATTCCCTAGCATTGACATGTCCAATTGTAATACTTCGTCCTAAACTAAAACTCCCGCTCTTCTACACGAGTACGGAAACTGTGCCCAAATCCAATGTTTGTGTGGATCGCCACATGGACACTGAAATACAGATATTATCCTCTCATGGCGAGTATCAAGTCTTAGTCGCCATTTATCTTTGGCATGAAATGTTTTGCCGCAGTGTTCATATACGTCATGTCCTGTTGTGTTTGCCCATGCGTAGATAAGCTATAGCCGCTTTATATATGTTTTTCCTGAGTGGAACAAAATATGATGTAACACACTAAGCATGAAACCAAAGTCTTCTGTCTGGGTCTATGTGCCACGACTAGTAAAATTCGAACCCGTTAATGACATCAACACTAACGCCGGGTAACGTTATCAGGGTAACACAAGAGGAGGGAGTTATGAGTCATGGATTAATTTGTTGTGGGAATACAACCGTAAACAATCATGTGTATCTTATTCAACCACCGAACAAAGTTCGTTTGTAGCGTCAGAATAACCCTATCACATCCACCATCCACAAATAAATGCATATATTTGGGATGCAGATGCGTGTGTGCGTGTGTGTTTGCATGTGTGTGTATGCGTGCATGTGCGCGCGCGTTGGAATAACCCTAGGGTCACATGGTGACCATAAAGTGGCACCGCGTTAGATAACATAAAGTGGCACCGCGTTAGATAACATTGGTGTTGATTTACCTGCCTCAGCCGGATATTTGTATTTCGGAGCCGACCTGAACTAAACAACTCCGGTAACTATGTGACATTCACAATGACAGCAGGACGCAGTGCTTAGAGGAACGACCTTTGGGGTGGAGGCTAGACATATCAACAACAAATGTGTAATCAAGGTTATGTCGATGAGATAAACCCGTTAAGCCATGTCAACATTAAAAGCAAAGCTTGTCTACAATTCATTAACGAAATAAATTAGATCTTACATGACAACATTAAAGGTGAATTTAGTGTCCGTTATATATGATCGATGAGCCAATAGCGAATTCCTTGTCCACTTGCCACCTGAAGCTTTTGGCTTTGGATAGCAATTGTGTTTGACCATACAGAATAAATATATGTAATAATAAATGTATGTATTCACAACCAGTCAAAATACCACATGATCCGATATATCCATGAAGAATTCGAGGCGTTCACTGGCCTCTTGGGGATGTTCGCTACCATCTGTTCTCGCCAACGATCGAAGTAGGTTTCAATAGACTTAAACTAACGTTATGCTGCACACGTGCTGCATATAGTGCCCTTCCCTGATCGACCCATCTTGCTAGCACCTAGTCATTACGACACAACGACCCTCACCGCACAAGGTCTAGCCAGTGTAAGTGTTTACACCGGCTTCACAGCTAATTATAACGATGCATACGTGTCAGGTAATTTCCATCGTAAATTAGGTCAGGTGTTACAGGCTGACGCCGTGGATTAGGCCTAGCTACCAACTACTGAATGTGTCGCCCTTAATTATCGTGGGCCATCAACCTACAACCAACTAAACCTACCTGTGATTGTTCGTCGAAACGCACCTGCTACCTGTCGGCCCTGTGTCCTCGGCCAAACGACAGATTGAACGACGCCACGTCCATAATGAATTCCGCCTGACGTTGTCTACCTATATTTGATTGTGCATCGTGTTGACGTCCCACAGCACTTGTGTAGGTTTGATGCAGACCAGGTGTCACGACGTATGTACGTGAGCTTGCGCGGTTAGAAGCACCACTGTCGCTGCGACAGCGAGTAGTTCGGTGGAATCCGTACCGAGGTCACCCGCTATCTGTGTCATCGGCGCGCATGTGCAGTGGCGTGCCGCGGCTAAGTTTGAATGGAGTCGTTCAAACGCGTGGTGGGCATCTCACGCAAGTTCAAAACATTGACGCGGGTGGGGTTTGTGAATCGTTCCACGCTCCAATGACTAGCAGGAACGCGGGGAGAAAACTCAGCCGGATAACGACTGCCGTTGCTAGGCAACAAGTCTCGCTGAGTTGAGTGTCAGAGCAAGTACGAATTTGGAGGGGGTGTATTAAGACGGTAAAGGTACTATACCCTAACCGACACGAAAAGTGACGTATCATCGTTTGTATTTAAATCCACGTTTTAATTATCTGCACATGTAGCAGGCCAACGAGACATCCATAATAATATTATTACGCGCATTCGTGATATTACAACTATTCATAAGCCGCTTGCAGCGGGTTAATGGTTTTGTTTGAATTTCAACTTCGGGTGAGGTCTAATTCTAATTATAATTCTAGTACGTCGTAAGGAGCCAATTTTGGCTCTATTCTACGACAGATCCCGAATGGTTCGGCCCATGACGGGTTTGACTCACGCCGTCGGATAGTTCGACCCAGTCGTTTCGGCCCGCGCAGACGGCTGGTTCGGCCCACTTCGTTAAAAACCGCGCTGCTATTGAAATCAGCTACGGTCGATTCAGCCCACGTTAGTAATTTACCTAATAATTTAGCGTATAACATTTCTCAGTTACAACACGCAAGTCGCAAACAATCAAGTCGAAAACAACGAACGTAACAAGGTCCACGGACCCCACTTTCCAGTTAGAATACGGTAGTCGTCTCGGCCGATGGAGCCCGCTGGCACCGGTTACATACACGGTTGATTCTGAATTGTATGTACATATAACGACAATAAGCATATTATTTATAGGATTCATTATTTATAAAAGGCCCCATTTCTGGGCCACAGTGTGACAAACATAATTGTTATATTATATACACTATATGACACAGTACCCCATGCCTATCCATACTAATTGTTATATTATATACACTATATGACACAGTACCCCACGCCTATCCATACTAATTGTTATATTATATACACTATATGACACAGTACCCCACGCCTATCCATACTAATTGTTATATTATATACACTATATGACACAGTACCCCACGCCTATCCATACTAATTGTTATATTATATACACTATATGACACAGTACCCCATGCCTATCCATACTAATTGTTATATTATATACACTATATGACAGAGTACCCCACGCCTATCCATACTAATTGTTATATTATATACACTATATGACACAGTACCCCATGCCTATCCATACTAATTGTTATATTATATACACTATATGACACAGTACCCCATGCCTATCCATACTAATTGTTATATTATATACACTATATGACACAGTACCCCACGCCTATCCATACTAATTGTTATATTATATACACTATATGACACAGTACCCCACGCCTATCCATACTAATTGTTATATTATATACACTATATGACACAGTACCCTATGCCTATCCATACTAATTGTTATATTATATACACTATATGACACAGTACCCCACGCCTATCCATACAAATTTTTATATTATATACACTATATGACACAGTACCCCATGCCTATCCATACTAATTGTTATATTATATACACTATATGACACAGTACCCCACGCCTATCCATACTAATTGTTATATTATATACACTATATGACACAGTACCCCACGCCTATCCATACTAATTGTTATATTATATACACTATATGACACAGTACCCCACGCCTATCCATACTAATTGTTATATTATATATACTATATGACACAGTACCCCACGCCTATCCATACTAATTGTTATATTATATACACTATATGACACAGTACCCCACGCCTATCCATACTAATTGTTATATTATATACACTATATGACACAGTACCCCACGCCTATCCATACTAATTGTTATATTATATACACTATATGACACAGTACCCCACGCCTATCCATACTAATTGTTATATTATATACACTATATGATACAGTACCCCATGCCTATCCATACTAATTGTTATATTATATACACTATATGATACAGTACCCCATGCCTATCCATACTAATTGTTATATTATATACACTATATGATACAGTACCCCATGCCTATCCATACTAATTGTTATATTATATACACTATATGACACAGTACCCCACGCCTATCCATACTAATTGTTATATTATATACACTATATGACACAGTACCCCATGCCTATCCATACTAATTGTTATATTATATACACTATATGACACAGTACCCCATGCCTATCCATACTAATTGTTATATTATATACACTATATGACACAGTACCCCACGCCTATCCATACTAATTGTTATATTATATACACTATATGACACAGTACCCCACGCCTATCCATACTAATTGTTATATTATATACACTATATGACACAGTACCCCACGCCTATCCATACTAATTGTTATATTATATACACTATATGACACAGTACCCCACGCCTATCCATACTAATTGTTATATTATATACACTATATGATACAGTACCCCACGCCTATCCATACTAATTGTTATATTATATACACTATATGACACAGTACCCCACGCCTATCCATACTAATTGTTATATTATATACACTATATGACACAGTACCCCACGCCTATCCATACTAATTGTTATATTATATACACTATATGACACAGTACCCCACGCCTATCCATACTAATTGTTATATTATATACACTATATGACACAGTACCCCACGCCTATCCATACTAATTGTTTTAACACAATGGACCTGTAAATGGTGACGCGGGTGTAATAAAAACAAATAATCGCGGTTTGGAGAACACTTAATTACCTTACTCACGCGTAGCCATGGATATATTCGTTACCTTACTCACGCGTAGCCATGGATATATGTAAATTGTTTATTATTTAGACATATTTAAATGTAATTATATAACAAATTATAATGCTGACAAACGAGACAAGTTACCACTTATTTAGACATCAGGCTTTGTACCATACCATATTGCAGCTCATGTGAATCGGTCAAACATACCTCATCTGATGACCTAGATAAGAAAATTATCAACTTGTTGGTGTGTACAGGGATAGTCGGCCTTTTTATTAGAGGGAAACCGCCAAAATGCTGTCTTGTTTGTGAATCACATGTTTACAGATATTACAAAGTAATATGTATGTAACATTACACCAATTTGTTTACAGGCATTCAGTCAGACGTGATGACAACTGGCTTTCTGTTAAACGTGTGACAATTAAATTCTGAATAACTCGCAATAGCTTACATTACTTATTGCGTAATTACTTAACTTACAGCAATTAGCTTTTCATCCAATGTGTGAAAGTTAAATTGGGTTTCGCTCACTTGATATCAACTTTATGTAGAGGATTTCATTTAAATATTTGGGTAGTGAGCTATCCACTCAATGTGAGAAAGTTAAACGGGGCTTCAAATGATTAACTCACATCGGACATTTTGAAGACATACCTTTACCTTTATCTTTCAAAATAAATATAATCAACAATTATTCTATTAATGTTGTATCCTTGGCTAAAGACTGTGCTTTATTTTGTTAGATTGTTATATTCTTATTTGTGGTGAACAGCTACCCCATACAATTTTACTGTCAAAATACATAATGAATACACTAGAGGGTCTGTTTTAAATCAATGGCGTACCCACCCGAGGGCTACTGCCATTAATTGTTCACACTTCGAGATGCAAAGCGTCTACGATGAGTTTCGTGCAGTATCTTCCTTAAGATATTTCACGAAACTCGTCCTAAGAATATAACCTTAAGATACTTAATGGAAACTGACAAGTTTGTGTACTGCGGACAATGTTGTGGTTGGTGCTGAGCTTAGTCTTTCCGGATGTAAAGCGTCCAGGAGGAGTAGCATAGCATACACATAGCATACACATAGCATACACATAGCATACACATAGCATACACGTAGCATACACATAGCATATACATAGCATACACATAGCATACACGTAGCATACGCATAGCATACACATAGCATACGCATAGCATACACACTCTATCTCGATAACTATTATAGTACGATTTGTGTTTGAATGAACAAGGCTGCAGTTTCAAGAAGTGTAACGCCTTTACATTTGTTGTCGATGACATTGCAGCGCCACATTATGGCCGTCATATAAGAACCCTTGTGTCACGTGGTCAGTCATTGTACCATCATTCTTTCATTTTATCTGATCTCTGTGTTCACCATAAAAAACATAATACTTACTTAGTATAGGCACACGTCCACGATCTATGATTGGCGCCATGAAAAGGACTTAATTGAAGTCAACACGTACGACGCATCTATTTCAAGTATACGTATATTTTAAAATTGTTAGGCTTCTGTGGTCAATAACAATCTCATCACTGGACTGACATTGGGTACATCGTCAAGAAGAGCCCAATACAAGGTAAACTGGCGACATGTTGTGCGAGCTTGGGCTCGAAGAGAATAAGTAAATAATAAATGCAAAGGTGGTTATCCAAATTTTGCAGAACAAGAGGCGAGTTCGTTGTGCCATTATTGTTACTTTTGAATGCGCCGAATGTATCACGTTTGATACTGTGCCGCCATCTGTCGAATACACAAATCTTAACTATCAGTTTGACAGACTATTAAGAACCGCCTTTGTGACCCGCGTGGTGCCATCTGCCGAGCTGGATTGTCGGCCAGAGCAATAATATACATATATATATATATATATATAAATTTTATATATATATATATATATATATATATATATATATATATATATATATATATATATATATATATATATATATATATATATACAATAATAATATATATATACAATAATATACATATATATATATATATATATATATATATATATATATATATATATATATATATATGTATATTATTGTTCTGGCCGACAATCCAGCTCGGCAGATGGCACCACGCGGGTCACAAAGGCGGTTCTTAATAGTCTGTATAAATAATATATATATATATATATATATATATATATATATATATAAATATATATATATATATATATATATATATAAATATATATATATATATATATATATATATATATATATATATATATATATATATTCGTTGCCTTACTCACGCGTAGCCATGGATATATGTAAATTGTTTATTATTTAGACATATTTAAATGTAATTAAATAAAAAATGTATAATGCTGACAAACGAGACAAGCTACCACTTATTTAGACATCAGCCGTTTTTTTAAGTCTCTGCTCTTCAAGATATTTGACCAGATATAGAAAACTTTGAAACCAGTTCGCTCAGACATCATATCAAATGTGTTTTCAAACCTATTCGCAAGAGACCGCCACTTGAATAGCTGGACCATACATACGGATATTTTTGGCTGGGTTTGGCTGACTCGGGGATTAATGGATCATCATTCCCCAGGTGGCGCCACTGTTGCAGGACTTGGGAGCTGGTTTTGAAAACTCAAGACAACAAGCACGTAAACATAACAAAGCGCAATCTTTTTGTGCTCATAAAAAGCCAGTCGCATATTTTAAAAACGTAAACATGTAAACATGTGTCATAAGGTGTAGCTGCTGTTGCATGTTTTATGTCGGTGTGACTGCCAGTGTCTACCAGTATGAAGTGTGCCGCACACATGTATTATTACGATCGCCAGTTGGAAAAAAATGTGTTGTTTACTACAGGTGTGCAGTCACCGACACAGGGATAATGGAAGCAGTAGCAGGTAAATTGGACGTTATTCTTATCTTCCCGGGGTCGATCACTAATTACATTCGGCGATGGAGGATAAGACCACAGTTTATTTCCAAATTGAAGTCTGTGTTTTGCCTCTTTGAAGAAATATGAACGAATCAAAATAAAAAAAACGAAGCTTCCAGACATGCACTGTTAGTACGTGTTACCAACATGTGGGACAAGTTTGGGCGCCGTCACGTGCTTGTAACGTTTAATTATGTCGCGAGGGTGCTTACGTAAAAACCGTTGACAAAATACGCCTACGTGTCTACACGGGCATTATACAAAAGCAAGCGTCACCTTTGGTGTGTCGTACTGTAGTGTGTCGTACTGTAGTGTGTCGTACTGTAGTGTGTCGTACTGTAGTGTGTCGTACTGTAGTGTGTCGTACTGTAGTGTGTCGTACTGTAGTGTGTCGTACTGTAGTGCATAATTAATTACTGTTGCATGTTTCATGCCGTCACCTCGGGTACTTAGTCGGATTCATACTAGGAACAAATGAATACCATTTAGGCCGGAGTGCCCTGCTAGTAGGCATATTTCTTGCCATTAAATATTAACGGGACATTCGTGTAGTGCATAAGTTGTATCAGAAATAAGCCTGTGTCCGTCCACTGCTCACACGTGTCCGCCACATGGACAGTGGCGCTGTCATTGCAGTAACGCAACCACCAGTGTACACCCAGTTGGCTGCCGCTAGGGCCGAGTTCGACTCACCGACCAACACCGACCAGTGATCACTGTAGTCGCGACCAGCGTAAGCCGAACACGTTCTGTCTGACGTCATTTGGTCAGAATTACATCACACTGACCAACCAATATCGCCACAGTCTGCAGGCCGTGCAAGCTCTGGTCAGCCATTGGTCAACATGGCAACCAACGTATTGGCCGTATGGCTGTCATTTTCTTCACATCGTTTTTGTTTCATAATGTACACATATTGTTTCTGTTTGTACTAGTTTAGTGATCGACATTGCTGTTATTGATATTACATTTAGGGACGTTAGAAGCTGTATGCCGGTGGGTATGTAGCATGTGACGCATGCCGCCACTGTAAGACAACCAATGATGACTAATTCTCGTTCGGCTTAGATTAGTTGGATGGAAATGTACGCATACGTCACACGTCATACGTCACACGTTGGTTTTGTTCACCGATAACTGGGCGGCGTTCATCGGTAGGTCGAACTCGGTGCGGCGCAGTGGTGTTGTGGTAAGAACGTCGGACTCTTATTCCAGAGGAACGGGTTCGATTCATCTTGCTGCTGTTTCGAAGCTTAAATAATTTCGTTCGTTCCACGTTGCCATAGTTCGTTCAGCTGTGTAAACGAGAACATTGCTATAAACAAATGTGTGTGGGGGTGGGTGGGTGGGTGGGTGTGAGTGTGTGTGTGTGTGTGTGTGTGTGTGTGTGTGTGTGTGTGTGTGTGTGTGTGTGTGTGTGTGTGTGTGTGTGTGTGTGTCTTCGCGTAGTTGCTTTAGTCGGCTGAATACTTCCCGTAACAGTCGAGCTGATGTTGGTATGAACAGGTCTTTTGTTAACTTCGAGGCTAGATAAATTCTTCTGCTCAAATTCTTTCTATTATAAGATTTCACAATAAAATTTGCCTGATTAATGGGCAGGGAAGAAAAAAATATCATTTATCTACAGACATCGTACAGAACAGCCATGAGTGGATCCAGGAGGTGTCCATAAGGGGCCCGGACACCCCCTTTGTTTAGGTCCGATTTTTTCATCAAGTCAGAAGTGATGCCACCGAAACATCCAAAGTAAACAGATAACGGTCAAAATATATTTAACAAATGTGGTTCAGTAAAACACTTTTGGTCGATCAAGATGCTAGAATAGATTTAGTTTATACTATAAAAAATTATGATTCTAAGATACAAATAATATAGTTTATACTATATAATATGATTCTAAGATACAAATAGATATAGCTTATACTATATAATATGATTTTAAGATACAAATTATCAGACTTTGTACCGTTCATCGTAGGAAAATGTTCACATAACTTTACTGTCTTAACCTAAAAGTCTCGCTTGTCGCTTAGTTGTGGAGCAGTCGTGACAGAAATGCCTGCGTATAGAGAAAAGGCCAATGTTACGGTTGCTATGACTGGAGACGTAGGTACGATGACGGCCAATGTTACGGTTGCTATGACTGGAGACGTAGGTACGATGACGGCCAATGTTACGGTTGCTATGACTGGAGACGTAGGTACGATGACGGCCAATGTTACGGTTGCTATGACTGGAGACGTAGGTACGATGACGGCCAATGTTACGGTTGCTATGACTGGAGACGTAGGTACGATGACGGCCAATGTTACGGTTGCTATGACTGGAGACGTAGGTACGATGACGGCCAATGTTACGGTTGCTATGACTGGAGACGTAGGTACGATGACGGCCAATGTTACGGTTGCTATGACTGGAGACGTAGGTACGATGACTAAGGTGTTGGCTTCTAAGAATACATGTTGTCCTAGAGTAACAGACATCATTATTAACAACATATATTATCAACCGGGTGCATCAAACAAACTGCGCCTCGACCGAGATACTTACTAGGATATTGTTCTCCATAGGCTGACGTCTTCATGCATGATTATTAATTATTAGGCCAAGCATGTGACTGTGCAGATGTAATCTTTGAAAATGAGCCCACTGGATATGCCAACCAAGATATCGTCACCTCTGAGACTACTCAACGGCCGACATCTCAACTGTTTTATGTTACACATTCACCATAAATAATGCTAGTAACATTACTTATAGCGCCATGTATTCAAACAGCCCGTTCAGAGGCAGTGGTATAGATACAGTTCAAATATTTGCTAAAGTACAGTTGATTTAAAAGTAATAATGTGACAAATTGATCAAATTATCCATTAAATATTGTCAATTAAAATACACTAACATACTATGTTTACTACCCTTCACGACAATCATACAGGCTGATTTTGGTAGATCAATGTTCCGTCGACAGCTCCGTGACTGGAATGTCCTGGCCGAGTTGCCCGGAACAATTGTAAGGTCGTTCTCAATGTAGCATGACCATGTATTTTGGGCATACAGTGCTTGTGTGCTACCGAAATGTGATGGCAATCTCAAATATACAGATTTAATCTTCTATTTTGACAGTACATTCGCTGTCAGATACCATTCGCCAATGCAACGAACAATGACAATGTCTTCCAATTAGGCCATGGGGTTATGCTCTTTCACGACTGGGGCTCTCGTGTAAAGTTAGTCACAACGTACGTGACAGCGTACACGTGATCTCTTTCGGTGCCAGTGTCTGTATTAAATGTGTCAACAAAACTGTTGGCACATCTGTAAGAACACATGCAGTGAAGTATGGTGAGGTCTGTAAACGACGGATAAAGTTCAATGTAATGCAACTACACATGCACGCACGCAAGCACGCACACACGCACGAACGCAAGCACGCACGCATACTAGCATGTAGCAAGGTGCCCGGTATCCAAGCGATCGGCCAAGAAGTCGATTCCTACCCAAGAGATTCACATCTGCAGGTTGAGAACTCCGTACCTAGAAACAAATTGTTCCTGAGCACAACTGATCCAAATGCGAGCCGCGAAGCTTTGTACCCGATGTAGTTTGTACCAATGATGATTGTACCCGATGTAGTTTGTACTAATGTTGATTGTACCCGATGTAGTTTGTACCAGTGATGATTGTACCCGATGTAGTTTGTACGAATGAACCGTTTTGACATAATATTATATGTAAATTAAAAAAATGTGGTCATACTGCCACCATGTCGATTAATATGTTTCACAGATATCGTTGCTGCAAACAGTATATACAGATAAAAAATAAATATATTTGACGGAATAATATCGTCTCGGATAAGACTTATCTCTGGTTCAAATCGTCTCGGGTTGGAATCGTCTGCGATACACATTGTTCCGAACGAACATCATCACTGGGAGTCGTCTCTAAACCTGGCAACACTGTACGCGATGAGGAACAAAGACCGTACCCTGCGTAGAACACTGTACGCGATGAGGAACAAAGACCGTACCCTGCGTAGAACACTGCTGCGTTGTTCCGTTAAAGGGATGGGCACTTGCGACTTATTTGACCTTATTGTGAGTGTTAAAGATAGAGATCACCAACGAACTGTGAGTCTACGACACATTTACCCCGTGTGTGGGTTCGTCTCTGAGCAGCAGCAGCAGGTGGACTCATGCCTCGGTCTTATCGACCGACAGTCTGGCGCCCCCAGATGAAGGCCCGTCTACACAAGTGATATTTGTCTTATTATGTCGTACGACAAAGCATTGCACACACACACACACACACACGCACAAACAAGTCATGCGTGCGTTTATACAAAGCGAGTGCGACCCACTGCCTCGCGCCAAACCCGCCTTGAATATTAATGACAGGCTACGACTAGTGCACCTGCACTCGGCCGCGGCGGTGTCTGATTGGCCATTGCTTTAAAACTCGCACCTGGCTGTCGGGAAAATTTGAATCAGTCCCAATTCTACAACATAATCGTTGCCACAAACTTGCCTTACTAATCTGTCTCGCGAGGATGTTCACACGAGACATTTTTGTCCGAATATATTATACGGTAGTGTAAATAGGCCTTTACCAGAATACTAATATAATATGAAGTGAATAGGCGATGACGAGTGTTTGAGGTATGTTTGGACGTCACGCGCCACCGCCCAATGAATGCTGCTGTGATTTACCCTAGTTTAGTCCTGCGATTAGATCTACGTAGACTAGGCCGTCTCGGAATGCGTGCAACGTGCCGGAGTAGTCCGTGTGAGGCCCACTTCTATAATTGTGTTGATGCCGATCGGTTAGATGTCTATAGCATGGACTTGTTCTCTCTTCAGCGTAGACGTACGTGTGCGTGCGTTTGTGCGTGCGTTCGAGCGTACGTATTTCATCTGGAGTATGCTGATTTTTTAAAACAAATATGCTATAGTTAGTTGTTTTATATGTGAACTCCTGCATTCCACGATTTGGTTGTTGTATATGTGAACTCATGTATTCCACGATTGGGTTGTTTTATATGTGAACTCATGTATTCCACGATTTGGTTGTTTTACAAGTGAACTCCTGTATTCCACGATTTGGTTGTTTTATATGTGAACTCATGTATTCCACGATTGGGTTGTTTTATATGTGAACTCCTGTATTCCACGATTTGGTTGTTTTACAAGTGAACTCCTGCATTCCACGATTTGGTTGTTTTATATGTGAACTCATGTATTCCATGATTTGGTTGTTTTATATATGAACTCCTGTATTCCATTATTTGGTTGTTTTATATGTGAACTCCTGTATTCCATGATTTGGTTGTTTTATATGTGAACTCCTGTATTCCATGATTTGGTTGTTTTATATATGAACTCCTGTATTCCATGATTTGGTTGTTTTATATGTGAACTCCTGTATTCCATGATTTGGTTGTTTTATATAAGAACTCCTGTATTCCATGATTTGGTTGTTTTATATGTGAACTCCTGTATTCCATGATTTGGTTGTTTTATATGTGAACTCCTGTATTCCATGATTTGGTTGTTTTATATGTGAACTCCTGTATTCCATGATTTGGTTGTTTTATATATGAATTCCTGTATTCCATGATTTGGTTGTTTTATATGTGAACTCCTGTATTCCATGATTTGGTTGTTTTATATGTGAACTCCTGTATTCCATGATTTGGTTGTTTTATATGTGAACTCCTGTATTCCCCGATTTGGTTGTTTTATATGTGAACTCCTGTATTCCATGATGTTGTTGTTTTATATGTGAACTCCTGTATTACATGATTTGGTTGTTTTATATATGAACTCCTGTATTCCACGATTTGGTTGTTTTATATATGAACTCCTGTATTCCACGATTGTAAACGATCCCTTTGTCCTTTGGTGAATGTTTCACCTGCGTAACAATCCTGTTATTTTATGCCGATTAGAATCTGTGCAATGCTCAATCCCACAGGGAAGGGCTAGTATAATAGCATTTGTCTAGACATAGCAATAGAAAACACTTAGATCCCCTCTTTGCTTCGCTGGGAAATGGACGCTTGCGCATATTATGAAAACTGCTGTGTCACCAGCACCGTGATGAAACTGTCAGGTATCAAAGTATTACTGGCTACTAACGGAGTTGCCTGCGTTGCTGGGTAGAAAAGCCAGCCACTGCAAGAGCTTATGACTCCTTGCATGACCCAGTCAAGTTTTGGTAGGCAATGTTAATAACAATGGCAACGTCATGCCCAACTGCCAGTTTCAAGAAGCGTTCGTCCCATACGAGGGAACTTATGTCGACGTTTGCTGTTGGTCAAGTGACTCGGAACAATCGTAGAAAACACACATATAGCGTTGCTAACAATTGTACGTAACGACGAACTCTTGTTGCTGTTACGTAATCTACGTGAAACGTTCACATAGGTTTCTTCGTAATATCCCTACCGCAGAGAGGACGAACCGTCCCTATGGGGTCCCGAGCACCCCTACAAAATGTCTGCCTCATATATGCGAAACTGACAGAAATCTGAGGGAACATACAGACGGCCTGTTATTCCTGGTATTTCGGCTGTTAAACGTGTTTGTGTATTGCCAGTGTGTGGTGGGTATATTGCCAGTGTGTGGTGGGTATATTGCCAGTGTGTGGTGAGTATATTGCCAGTGTGTGGTGGGTATATTGCCAGTGTGTGGTGGGTATATTGCAAGTGTGTGGTGGGTATATTGCCAGTGTGTGGTGGGTATATTGCCAGTGTGTGGTGGGTATATTGCCAGTGTGTAGTGGGTATGTTGCCAGTGTGTGGTGGGTATATTGCCAGTGTGTGGTGGGTATATTGCCAGTGTGTGGTGGGTATCCAACCAAGAGAGCAGCGTCGAAGTACACAAACTGTTTATTTCAACACATTTCATGTATTGCACTTGAACAATTTTTATTGTAAGCGGCACAACTTCGCAGAGGTGACATGCATTCGTGATTAGATGTTATCAAGTAAAGACTTCCTCGTTACTTGTAACTAGTAATAGTAATTATGTTATCTGAAGTCGACATAAAGAAGTAATGCTGTGCACTCGATCACGTGTTGGCTATAGCTACTGAGTATCGTGAGTCACCTGAGTGGAGAAATATACACGAAATGTCACAAATAGATATATCACGCACGACGTTCGTTCAACGTCGGATAATTTACCATCCATTGAGCGGATGTCAGATACAATGTGATGGAGTTAGCGCTGATTGACGTTATAAGCTCGTTGGCCAACGTCGTTGCTTGAGACGTTGGCTGTTAAAAATAACCTGCACGATTCCACGGGTCACAGCGACCCATACATAATCACCAACTACTGTCTCATTCATAATTCATTTCTTTTGTTGTTCAGATGTCATATAAGTGTCCACCTAAGGTCATTGAACTATTTAACATGTAGCTAGGTAACATGTAGCTAGTTAACATGTAACTAGGTAACATGTAGCTATTTAACATGTAGCTAGGTAATGTGTAGCTAGGTAACATGTAGCTAGGTAACATGTAGCTATTTAACATGTAGCTAGGTAACATGTAGCTATTTGACATGTAGCTAGGTAACATGTAGCTAATTAACATGTAGCTATTTAACATGTAGCTAAGTAACATGTAGCTATTTAACATGTAGCTAGGTAACATGAAGCTAGGTAACATGTAGCTAGTTAACATGTAGCTAGGTAACATGTAGCTATTTAACATGTAGCTAAGTAACATGTAGCTATTTAACATGTAGCTAGGTAACATGAAGCTAGGTAACATGTAGCTAGTTAACATGTAGCTAGGTAACATGTAGCTATTTAACATGCAGCTAGTCGTCCAGTCATCTACACATCATGACTACGCAGAATCATTCTGTCCTTACCAATCTTCTGCTCATTCTACTCTCCACCATTCTCTTTGGTCTACGTTTTCCTCGCGTAACCTGGATATCATCATGTTACTTAATTACTCAACTATGTTCACCAACCTTTGTTTTGAAATGCTAGGGGTGAGTTTTTTTAACAGTTTATGAATTCATGTTTGTGCCCGGGTTTTTTTTAATGTATAACTATTCTATTTCTTGTGTCGTTTGATGAGTTTGATAATAATAATGAAATAATAATAATAACAAAGAGAAGGAAGAAGAAGAACCAAAAACCTACTTCGGCGCCTAAGTCTTGAGACACCAAGACACAAAGACACCAAGACACCAAGACACCAAGACACCAAGACACCAAGACACCAAGACACCAAGACACCAAGACACAAAGACACAAAGACACCAAGACACAAAGACACAAAGACACAAAGACACCAAGACACAAAGACACAAAGACACCAAGACACAAAGACACAAAGACACAAAGACACAAAGACACCAAGACACCAAGACACAAAGACACAAAGACACCAAGACACCAAGACACAAAGACACAAAGACACAAAGACACAAAGACACAAAGACACAAAGACACAAAGACACAAAGACACAAAGACACAAAGACACAAAGACACAAAGACACAAAGACACAAAGACACAAAGACACAAAGACACAAAGACACCAAGACACCAATACACAAAGACACCAAGACACAAAGACACAAAGACACAAAGACACAAAGACACAAAGACACAAAGACACAAAGACACAAAGACACAAAGACACAAAGACACCAAGACACCAATACACAAAGACACCAAGACACAAAGACACAAAGACACCAAGACACAAAGACACAAAGACACAAAGACACAAAGACACCAAGACACAAAGACACCAAGACACAAAGACACCAAGCTCACACGTGCATCAAAACAAAAGAGTTCGTCCATCTCGAAATCGGTAAGTTGACGTTGTCAACCTAAGGATGGATACGCCAGAGACCTAGGGAGCCAGGGGGCCAGAGAGGCAAGGAGCAAGGAAGCCAGGGACCTAGGGAGCCAGGGAGCCAGGGACCTAGGGAGCCAGGGAGCCAGGGAGCCAGGGAAGCAAGGAACCAGGGAGCCAAGTAGGCAAGGAACCAGGGATCCAGGGAGTCAGGGAGGCAAGGAACCAGGGAGCCAGGGAGGCAAGGAACCAGGGAGCCAGGGAGGCAAGGAACCAGGGAGCCAAGTAGGCAAGGAACCAGGGAGCCAGGGAGCCAAGTAGGCAAGGAACCAGGGAGCCAGGGAGGTAAGGAACCAGGGAGCCAGGGAGACAAGGAACCAGGGAGCCAGGGAGTCAGGGAGACAATGAACCAGGGAGCCAGGGAGAGTAAACACGGTTAAAAAGATAGTCTTCAAATGACGGCTGAATTGTATAATATTTTTATTGACCTAACACGAAGAGGGAGTGAATTCCAAAGAGTTGGCATGGCAACCGAGAAAACCCTTGTTCTAAAGTTTTAAAAATTAAAGGGTCATTTATTTTTAATTAACTTAAGAGGTCGTGTTATAGTTAACGATTGCCCCGGCGAACACTAAACATGTTAATTGCCACTTAGCTAACCAGTCATGCCGTCAATTGTGTGCAACTAATCAATGTTTCTGTACGCAGTGCTGGGTAGTATGACTAGTGGAACATTAATGTGCCATTGATTTTATGACAACGGCAGTACAAAGGAAAATCCGCTGGTGGGAAATATTGGTTAAAGAAATGTACCACTCGCAACAGATTTTAAATTGTTCCTGAAAGAAAGGATACAGCCGCCAGACATGAAGGAAACAAACATCAACACGTTTTCCAGAAACCAGACAGACCAGTGAGTGTAGTGCAAGTTAATAGACACGGTAATTAGATACCATATGGTTGGCGTCCCCGTCAAGCATACGTTAATAAATCCACCTTAGCATAGGTTCCTAGATGACAGGTATTGCGTAACACCACTATTTTTAAAAGGTTCAAGAAACAAGTCAAAGAAAACACAGATCAGTGTATCTAACATCTGCTCCTGATTAGTAGTAAATAGTAAGTTGGCATAAGTTAATAATTCCATCTCATCTCGTTGATACCTAAAGACAAGGTCGTGCCTACAAAATATGCTATTTTTGTACAATTAGAATATGACATGTTTTCTAAATCAACATTTGGCCGTCACATGTATCCGAAGCACAAACCCACGTATGCTTTTGATTACGTGATCTTATTTATTATATTACAACTGGCTACAAAGTTAGGGAGTCACCGTCGTGCCCCCCGCCTGCTCGGCCCCTCTCACGCGGCAGACCTGGAAGCAGCTCCGGCCGCCGCCCACTGCCTCCAGGGAGGGAGGGAACAAGATTTACTTCCCCTAGCATCGACACCAGGTAAAAGGGATCAATAGCTTTTAGTGTCTCTTCCGAAAGACACAGATAACGTGGGGTGAACGAGGTTGGCTGAGTTTCAAAAAAGAAGGGACTAGAATGTATTAGAAGAAACATGTATTCCCTCAGTTCTGTGTGTGTTGTCAGCGTTGCAGAGGTCAATATGTGGAACAAAGAAATCAATCTTCCTTTTCAGGTCGGGTCAATAACTGGAACACCCTTAGCGTTGCAGAGGTCAATATGTGGAACAAATAAATCAATCTTCCTTTTCTGGTCGGGTCAATAACTGGAACACCATTAGCGTTGCAGAGGTCAATATGTGGAACACATAAATCAATCTTCCTTTTCAGGTCGGGTCAATAACTGGAACACCCTTAGTGTTGGCTAAGCTACGAACAAAACAGGGACTAGAGAATGTATTAGAAGAAACATATATTGCCCCAGTTCCGTGTGTGTTGTCAGGTGCGATAAAAGTGGTCACAGTTCGCAGTGCTGCGACACATCTCAGCTGGAGCGGTCACACTGGCTCCTTTTCAGGTCGGGTCAATAACTGGAACACCCTTAGCGTTGCAGAGGTCAATATGTGGAACAAATAAATCAATCTTCCTTTTCAGGTCGGGTCAATAACTGGAACACCCTTAGTGTTGGCTAAGCTACGAACAAAACAGGGACTAGAGAATGTATTAGAAGAAACATATATTGCCCCAGTTCCGTGTGTGTTGTCAGGTGCGATAAAAGTGGTCACAGTTCGCAGTGCTGCGACACATATCAGCTGGAGCGGTCACACTGGCTCCTTTTCAGGTCGGGTCAATAACTGGAACACCCTTAGCGTTGCAGAGGTCAAGATGTGGGACAAATAAATTAATCTTCACAGCATATATTGAGAACGTACTCAGATGTACTGTAATGCATTCGTAAAATCTGAATATATTGAGTACGAGTACATGACCCATAAGTTATATGAGTACGAGTACTTAAAAATGTACTCGAGTACACGAGTACCGAGTACTTCTGCCCCAGGTCTGCTCCGAAGCGTAGGTAGCACCGACGAACACAGCTAGGAGCTGCCGGATACTAACAGTTATGGAACTACTTAGCGAAGTTCCAACGTGATATGTCATGGAATCAAGGAAAGCGACAATGACGACTCCACTGGGAAAGTAATCACCATTGTTAACGACACAGTGGCAGTTACACCTTCTATTTTGAACAGTGACATTGCTGCTAGCCACAGACTCGGGCTGAAGCCCGGCGCTGGGGATTCTTTACAAAAAATAGTTTTTAAATGTCGTCAAATGGCCTCACGCTAGATTTCATTGGCATAACAGTTTGTTTAATTCAAGATGTCCTTCGTTATAAAATAAATGGGTATCACAATTTACTATTCAATACAAGAGTAGACACAGATATGATGGCCATGGTGGAGTTGTGCTATATATCAGTGATAACTTTACCTTACTTTAAACACATATTGCATGATCAATACTTATATATATATATCAGCGACAACGTTACCTTACTTTAAACACATATTGCATGATCAATACTTATATATATATATCAGCGACAACGTTACCTTACTTTAAACACATATTGCATGATCAATACTTAGATATATATCAGTGACAACGTTACCTTACTTTAAACACATATTGCATGATCAATACTTAGATATTATATCAGCGACAACGCTACCTTACTTTAAACACATATTGCATGATCAATACTTAGATATATATATCAGTGACAACGTTACCTTACTTTAAACACATATTGCATGATCAGTACTTAGATATATATCAGTGACAACGTTACCTTACTTTAAACACATATTGCATGATCAATACTTAGATATATATCTTCATCGAGTACAATGTTTTAACCTTAACATGGGTGTTACCGGATATAAGATAACATACTAATATATGGAATAGATGTAAAAAAGACTGATGTTTTCCTGCTTGTATTGTACTTGGAACCTGGGCAACAGAAATGTGCATTATTTTAATCTTGATAACAATTATTTTGACAATTTTATCGAGTATGATTATATTTATTTGGCATTTTTGAACAATTGAGTACGAATACTTACTCAAAATAGACATGATAGGTGGGTGGCAGATTTGTTTGCATACATACAGTACAATAGGTATTTATAATAATTGTCCTGACCCCACTTCACCAATACAATAATAATTACAATACTGCCCACAGCTATTGTTTCCTGGAATAGCCCTTAGTAATTCTCTAGCAAGTTGTATCTTAAATATATGCAGACAAGTTAACAAATGAAAACATGACATTTATTTTGGCTTGTATGTAACAATTGTGTATAAAATAACCAATACTTGCATATGTATAATATAACTCGCCTCGGTTATGAGCCCTGGTGCTACTTTTAGTGAATCTGTGAATTCTAATCCTTAATGACAGCCTTCATATATGTCTCCATCGAGCACAAGGAAGCTTGACTGGATGGGGTGGTTGGCACATGCTAGTGTGACCCTGCGTACCCTTGGGCCTAGCTTGCCGTGGACCCACCAGGTGGACTGTTTGTACGCCGTCCTCCCCCAGAAATAAATAAGGCCCAAATATACATACATTTTAAATATGCGACATCTCAGAAAATGGGCTCGAGGTAGCTTATTTCCGTGTCGAACTCGGATATCATAGATATATCAACAAGGACAATATGATTTGTATCAAATAATTTCTACTCAAATTACACATTCCCTAAATTCTCAGAAATTTTTCTTTTTGCTATAGTCTTTAGATATCGCTTATTATATGAGCAGACCTCGATTGAGCCAAACCTTGTATCATATTTTCATCATACCATCTGTGAGTCATGAAACTATACGTGTATAAAGATTGTTATGCTGATATCAAATTATTATTACTTTGCTTGACTTTGTGCAGTATCTCCGTTGTTGATATTTGTCAATAAAGATATTAGAAACACATTTCACTATTGCCATAACTGATATTTACTTGCTTGTTGGATGATCTAGTTGCTGTCAAAATGTGTATTCTGTTCATAGCAACCAGAATGTTCCACAGCACCAGCTGCTCCAAACACAGTAGATCAAATCCCTGGCTGTTGGTAACGCACCTTCTGTAGCATAGAACCAATAATTTTAAAGAAAGTGAGAAACCATGTTCAAGGTCAGATTTGTAAGGTCTCTCATACGCACAAATCGCACGTATGCAATCCAGCTCTACACATATGAGATGTATACATGTAATATTTACTGGCTAAGAAAAACAATTTGTTTTGCCTGTATGACATTTGCTCAAAATATTTAATGCACAATGTCAATGTATTATAATTTTGCTGCAAAATACCCTTAGATGTGTGTTGCACCAATTAGGACAAAGGATTTGAATCAACACAAGAGTGGGTAATTTCAGTCAATTTTGTCATCCCTATCACACTCCAACTAGGCGAAATTTTCCCCAAGATATGGGCAAGAAAATAACATCCAGATAAACCTCTTACTATGCCTATGGCTGCTTATTCTGATATTTTAGATGTGAACTTTCGTTCAGTGCCTGCCAAATACTGTGTATTGGAAATGCTCACTCACATGTGTGAGACTTCCATGACAGGTGCATATTTCTGAGTTAGTTTCATTAACTGGAAGGGCGAGACCCTTGCCTTGCCGAGACCTTTGCCTTGCCGAGACCCTTGCCTTGCCGAGACCCTTGCATTGCCGAGACCTTTGCCTTGCCGAGACCCTTGCCTTGCCGAGACCCTTGCATTGCCGAGACCCTTGCCTTGCCGAGACCCTTGCCTTGCCGAGACCCTTGCCTTGCCGAGACCCTTGCCTTGCCGAGACCCTTGCCTTGCCGAGACCCTTGCCTTGCCGAGACCTTTGCCTTGCCGAGACCCTTGCCTTGCCGAGACCCGCCGCCGCCGCCGCCGCCGCCGCCGCCGCCGCCGCCGCCGCCGCCGCCGCCGCCGCCGCCGCCGCCGCCGCCGCCGCCGCCGCCGCCGCCGCCGCCGCCGCCGCCGCCGCCGCCGCCGCCGCACGGCATTAGGAAGCAGGATGAATAAACAATGCATAAGCTTTCTGCATTGATCAAAGTAGCTGTCAATATACATATGTCTACGAATTGCTGCACAATTAATACTCGGCTGCACAATTAATCGTCCACATGGCAGTTGGCTCGACTCTTGCAGGAATTTGAATCACAGATATCAATCGCAGCTCCAGCAGCAACACGTCAGGCGCAGCATCTACCAAGCAAGCTCGTGGTCTTTGGGTTGTGTTGCTCAGCCGGATGTGATGGGAGATGGTCTACTCTTTGGTCAACGCTTCCTGAAGCTACAAAGGCGTGCCGGGAGCTTCTGCGGGGTCGGTGCAAAAGCTGTGTAAAGAAGTGGTATATGATTATAGTTAGTATGGGCGATGAAATAAAAATGTAAAAACAATACTTACATACTTACTTACTAATGAACACACGTACATACAAAAAACAGTGGTGGTGTTGAAATATTAATATTTCACGTTCAGTAACATTTGACCTTATTAAAAAAAATTTCTCTCCAAAAAGTTTTTTCTAAATGTTTGCAGTTTGGAATAATGGATAACATGAGCCAGTTACGTTATAAATTGAGCATCTGTCACATGACAAATAGCCTACATACATTTAATCTTGTAAAGATGTAACATAATTTTTAACACGACTATTTATTGAGTGAGCGTGTGTTGCGGCACATTTTGTAATTGATCCATTTTGTAATAGGTACCGATTTAGTAATAATAAAGGGTCGTTTTGTTAATAAATCCATGCAACGATTTTGTAATGAAATCAGTTGTAACAATATGGGTATAATATGCATTTTCTTCTCCTTTGCGACAAAAAAACAAATGGCAAGTTTAAGCGAGAACGGTATGTCCAGACGTTGATCTAGCAGATATATGCAACCGTAGTAATGGAACCTACCACGTGATGCACCACGTGATGCACCACGTGATGCACCACGTGATGCACCACGTGATGCACCACGTGATGCACCACGTGAGCTCCACGTAAGGACACAACTAGTTGGGGCTACTGGATGCCATGATATTTAGGCATTTTGGAAGCGATTGTTCAATGTAAGTGTCGTCACAATTGCCAATTATATGTTCATGTCATTTGTTATTATATGATTGTTCGTCATTGTTGTTATTACGTTTTCGATCGGCATGTTATTACAATATCGGTGCTCGTGACAGTGTTACAACGTCTGCCAAATGATATTACAAAATATGCTTCTGTTAAAACGAAATGGGTATAACAAATTCGGCAGATTGTACTACGACATAGGTCAATTATTACAAAGTGGATTACGAATCACTTTTTGAATAATTGACAAGCGTGTCACGAATGTTTAGCTGCACCGTTCAAATCAGCGTGGTCCACTCGAATTCGCTGACAATACGTGTTCAATATTGTAATATAACACGCGGGGATAAAGACTGGGGGTCGACACATGCATCATATCCAAATAAGCAGAGACGTCGTAAAATATAGCAAAACATTGTCTATAGTGCAGCACTTTTTATTCGTTTTTTTGCTTTCTGCGCCGATTTTATCTGACTGGCAGTCGAGGTCACGCCCTTCAAATAATCCCAGTTTAGCTGTGATCAGCAGCATAGGGAGTATTGCATCAGGCAATTGGCCGCTGAGCAGCCGTCTCGTAGAAGCGACGAGAACAACGTCATAATTAAAGCCGGCTCGCCACAGTGGAGCACCGGAAAATAGATCTGACTCAGCGAAGCGTGACACGCTATGATACAGGTGACCGCGCTCGCAGTTGGGGCGTAGATGTATTCAGGTGCGGACGCGTGTGTATAGCTGCGGCGTCGCGTTCACTTATCGCACAGCTTCCTCCGATCGGACGCCGCCGTCGACGTCAGCTTGCCGGTAGATTCGACGTCAAGGTAAGGATGTACCACGGGATCATAGAGTTGACTAGTCGCAGTGTTACCTCGTACACATCAGTCAGGACAGCGGTGGTGGAAACGCGACATGATACATGCGGGAGCTGCTTGTTGTGTTATCTTGCTCGGAAGTTCTCCTTGACCGCGACACAGTTTAGTGTGTCCCGCCAGCGCGCGACGGCTTGTCAACATCGCTTCGACGGAACATTGAAGGGGCCTTGAAGTACTCCGTAACGACTTAGAACAGCACGCGGCGGCCCATATTTTGAGTTTCTTGTATTTATCACGCCCACTGGTAGTTACCTACCTCAAAGAACGAAATATGTTTATAGATTAGAGGTGTGTATTGTAACAATTCTAAAAGCGTTTGCCCGCCTTGAAACGAGAAGTTTCTCGCCTAATTGTTGTGACAAATACGTGTGATAATTGGTGTAAGGGCGATTTCACACACGCCTTCTTTTATGTCCCGAAGTTGTTATTGTGCTGTAAGTTAGACCATTTCTGTCTTAAGATTATAGTAAATTATAATTTATAATTAACGCTGACCTGGGTATGTTTGTGTGCCGTGTAAATGTCGTATTTTCTTTTCCGTTTCGAATTCGAATTATAAGAAAAACGAAAAAAGAAAACGCAAACAATGCTCATTTTGCGTTTTTAAATTTGTCGAAAGAAAAAAAAACATAACAACAGTTTCATATTCCTGTTTTTGTAGTACAAAGTAGGGAAGAATATAATAAAGAGCAACAAAATGTATAAGTGCTGTTGACGTTAAGAGTAAACTACACAAGACAACGTTTTTCGTTTTCACTAAATCAGAACAAAAACCAAAACGGGTGTCGCTGCAGACTACGCTGCAAGTACAGAGAGTTTGTGATTTTTTTTTTTTTATTTCTTTATAAGTTAAATAAATAAAATAGCGTTGACTACCTACCTATATTGGGTTCAGTTATTTAAAATATTGTTCTAAGCATAGCTTTAACAACACAACCTTGTAAAAAGCACGTTTTTACACAATATAATCTACCCTGTGTTCATACATTCCCATTTTGGATTATATACTTCAAGTTCAGGCACAGTTTGGTATTCGATGGTCTCAAACACCATGTTCAGTGAGCGTCAGATCGTGGAGTTGGAACGGACACGCAAGATTGTGGTGTTGATATTAATGAGTGTCCTGGCTGGTATGCGATGTGGTTCAGGTTCCAAACCATTCAGGGCTGCTTTATTTACGAGAGGATCTTGCTTCACGTGTATGCAGCGACTGCTGCTAAGACATATTTGATTTATCTACTTAATGTGTCCTTGGGGTGTCATAACAAATGGTTATTGGTTGGAATGCTCCAAAAGCGACATACGAATAGAAATGTAATTTATCAGGTATCAGTGTTTAGCGTAAAATGCTTTGTTGTCCATCGGATACGTTATGCCTGACTGCAGAGGCTAGGGGAAATAGAGGATCGCAACGAAGCATTGCAACAGCAGTTCACGTGCGCTCCAGTGGCAACGCACTCAGTGAATCGCTCGGCAAACACGTGTTCTCACTGCAGTATTCAGCTAGTCGTTCGCACACGCCTAGTCGGCCCCACGGGTAGTGGAATGTGTGTTGTTCTAACAGTGCAAGAAATCATGTAACAACCGTAATCAGCCACAACAGACCAAGGCGGTTAGTTTGATTTGTTGCACCTAATTATGAAACAGCATCTGATTCCAATGCTACCTTATTGTTCTTCGCCTTAGTTCTCTTTATAAAGGGTGAGGTCTTACTGCTTTGATTGTTACCATTTCCAACTGCTCTCTATCTGCAGTAGTTCAAGAGAATAGACCAGTAACCATACAACCAACACAGACACGAGCACGAGCACATGCCTGATGTTTTAAGATGGTAAATTGCTAAATTGCCAAAGAATAATATTCAGTTGACACCTTTGGAAGTCGCCAGTACAAACACCAAGTAATGTCCACCGAATTAATTGTTAAAAATACTCCTACTTCTGATTTTTTTGTGGATTTCAATTGACTCCAAGCTGGTTCTTAGAGTAGACTGTTCCATGCAACATTCAAAGGAAGGTTTCCCATTATTATGTGCCGTTTACCGTTCAACGCCGTTGTTTGACTTGATTTCGGGAAGAGGAGTACAATATAAATTGTTGAGCAGATCAAATTATCATAATCGAGCATTTCGGTCGTGATCAACCGCATCGTGCATTTCAGTCGTGATCAATAATAGTTGTATTTCGGTCGTGATCAGTGATGGTCGTATTTCGGTCGTCATCATATAGCTAATATCATTTACGTCGATCTCAAGAATCTTATCTCAAGAATGTTATATTTTTTTCTATTGTGCGGGGAACAACAGTGACATTGACCAACTTAACTCGTCTTAATACGGCATCAGTTGAACATAACCAACCAACATGTTTTGACATTTCAAACTGGAAATCGGTTTTGAGTGGGGTACCACAGGGATCAGTATTAGGCCCTATACTGTTTTTAATATATATAAATGATTTAGAAGATGACATATCTAGCAAAGTACTCAAATTTGCAGATGACACTAAAGTATTCAAAAAGGTTACAAATGATACAGATAAACAAAGTTTACAGGATGATCTAGATAAATTAGTTAAATGGTCAGAAAAATGGTAAATGTTATTACATTTTGGGAAGTGTAAATGTATACACATAGGACATGGAAACATGGACGAAAAATATAAAATGGGGGGTGCTGTACTAGGTAGAACCACACAAGAAAAGGACTTAGGAGTAACATTTAGTGCTGACATGAAAGCGTCAGAGCAATGTGGGTTTGCTGCTTCGAAAGGAAATCATATTCTAGGGCTAATTAGGAGAACTATCATGTATAAGGAGAAACAGCTAATTGTACCCCGTACAAAGCAATCGTTAGACCACATTTGGAATATTGTATTCAAGCATGGAGGCCGTATCGTAAAAAGGACATAGACAAGCTAGAAAGAATACAACGAAGAGCAACTAAAATGATTCCAGAATTGAGATACCTTAGTTACGAAAGTCGCTTATTACAATGTGGTTTGACAACACTAGAGACCAGGAGACTAAGAGGAGACCAAATAGAAGTGTTCAAAATAGTGAACGGTTATGAGGATGTTGATAGGAATATGTTCTTTTGGACACGAGAAAGTACTCTTTCTCACAGAGGGTGATACGTGAATGAAACAAACTGCCAAATGATTGTGTTAATGCTAGTAGTGTGAATATGTTTAAAAATAGAATTGACAGATATTTGATAAGGGCGGGCTACACATAGATGAGAAAATTGTTGGACTCTCGATAAGCCAATGGCTTCCTTGTCCACTTGCCATCTGGAACTTGTTGTTTTGGGATGGCAATCTGGTTAAATCTTGTTAAACACGTTAGATTGCAACAAAGGCGACCACTCCTCGGTGCTCTTAATTCTTGCGCGGAACATTACTGATCAACGGGTTCAGACAAACAGATCAGGTGATAGCGGTTGCATGTTCAGGTGTGGCGCATTGTGCTCCAACGATGTAAATCGGTGCAACCGCCAGGATTGTCAATAGTAGTATTTCTTCTTAGTATTCCATTATTTCTTGAACAAATCATGACGTAGCGTGCAGACAGATTACTGCCACGTGTATCTATCTCTACGCCTATGTAAAACCATATGAATGGTTTTAAAAAAATACCGAAATAAAAGAAACAACATGAACGAACCTGTCTGTGATTACTTGGTCGTTCTTTGACACCTGAGACGGCGGGTTGGGACTGTTTCCTGGTTATTCACACGACGGTGTCACCGTCAAGTACGGGTTGAACTGTTTCCTGGTTATTCATTATCCCTGATTCTATCGCAATAGTTTTGCAATTATCATACAACTATCGCGACACTGTCGCACTAGTAAAACTAGCCCCGACAGTCACCCCTACTGGTGTCCGTTTGTCGCCATTTGATGTTGACAACACTTGGAAATAACTGATTTCATATGTTAAATAGTGTTTAAAAAACTACACTACCACGTGCTAAACCATTTGAAGGTAGCATTGACTAAACACATGCGATATAAAATACACTTATCCATGTATACATATTTACGTGGTACGTACATTACACTGAATCACATTCCCACCAGTGGCGCCACTCGCCATATATCGCCACTGAAACAACTTGATTATAAATTCAAAGTAGACGTTTTGCAAAGTGTTCTAGGCAATTGGTAGGCAGGGTGACGCCATTGTTGTTTACGACATGCTACGTCATAGCATGTGTGCACCTGAAAGAGGAAAAATAATTTCGTTAAAAAAACGGATGTTACTAAATTAAATTTAAACACAAAATACTATCCACAATCCTATGCAATTTAAATGGAGAGATTTCGTGACAAACATTAGCAGTCTACCAAACGATGTGCAAAATCTTCACACAAATGTATGTTGTAGCCGGAGTTGTTTAATTATATGTCGGCATGCGCGTAGGTTGACAATGATCGTGTGGTAGTACAATGGTACAATAGCAATAACATACAAAGCGTTTCAGAGATCGCTTAGGCCAGTAAGTAGCTGGATTTATGTCACCGTCTTATAGGTGAATACTTCCCACCGAATTAATTAAATGCCGATATAATGACTGCCCTTTCATGTAGATTTGCGTCCCGGCGTGACCCTTGACAACGACCGGTCGTCGCTATGGTCACGTAATGAACGACCGGTCACGTATCACGAATACAAATAACCGCCACGTGACGTCTTCATCGTTTCACCACTACGTGTATCGACGGGTTAATTCCTTAGAACGTTACACCGCCTTTAATCTAACATCTGATTATAGATGAAATATTATCCTAAATCATTGACTGAGTCCGAGAGATAGAGTGGGGTCAGTCGCTAGTTATTAGTTAGGAAAGCTGCCTAACAGAATGTGGTTTAACAACATTACAAACCAGGTGGCTAAGAGGAGACCAAATACAAGGGTGTTTAATATTGAATGGTTATGAAGATGTTGACATAAATATTTTCTTCAAACATAAAGAAGGCAGTTGAACCAGAAGGCAAAAAGCAGCATTAGTTAAGAAACAATATAGGTTAGTAACCTTGTTAAGCCCCTATTAAAAACGTATTATTATAAGCATGCACCAGATGTGTGAGATTAGTCCTTGCGGTTGTAACTAAACACAATTTTTCATTTAAATAAAACAAAGTGTGTCATGTGAATGAGCTTACCATTTGTGATTGAGTAAATAAAAAGAGAGAATGTTGAGGACGAGGGAGGTTGCGCGATGACACGACGGCATGGGGCCGTTCTGCGCAGGAACGGCGTAGTGTGGAGAGACTGTCACAAATTGCTCCGTTAGTACAGTTTTGTAATATACCGCCAACCGGGTGACACATGACAGATAAAATAGCACGTGTGCATTGGTGCCATTGTGAAAAAAATAGCAGGCGACAAACTGATGTATGTATTACACGTGACATAAATAGTATTCCTGACGCAGTGTGTAAATGTTACAAAACCGTACAAGTATTGCAATTATATTTAGGCATGATGTTGAAAATGACACTAAGATGGCACTTGAATATCACACTACACAACGAGACTATGCACTTCTATACTTGCTTGAACATAGGAAGATGGTTAACCAGTTTTGGGGTTGAGCAACCAACTGATAATGAACCGCTGCCAGCGAGCGGCTCCCACGCTTCCTACGTGTTGACGAACACTTCCATTACATGCACGGACACGGTAAAGTTTTCGTGCAATTAGACGCAATATCTGCTGAAGAGAAATTAATGTTGACGTCGCAAACGAATGCAGCTAGACGTCATTACAGACCGGTTAGAAGAAAAGAGCCTCGTACACACGCTCGCATTTCTATGTAATTTAACCATGAATGAAGACGACCGGGAGCACGTAGGCGCGCTGGCCTTTCATTAGGCTGGTGCATCAGGTGTAATTAATAGAACGTAGTGACTGCGACGGGATTACCCGACAAACATAGCGCCTGCTCTCGCCTGTTGAATGCAGCTTGAGAAATGAGTGAGATTTTGTTTCTCAAACTAAGGTCTCTCTTGTATTGTGTTGTATCTTCGTAACTATAGAACTAGAAGAACTACAGGACACGAAGTAACATTTGTGAGGGAACAGTGTCTATTAGATAAAAGAAACTATTCTTTCCCACACACGGCGATGAATGAATGGAACAAACAGTTTACCCGATTGTGTTAATGCTAGCAGCGTGGATATGTTTAAGATTTTTTTTTTAATATATCAGAAGGGTGGATTACACATAGATAAATAATAACGTTGGCCTCTCGATAAGCCGATGACTTCCTTGCTCACTTGTTATCTGTGTTTTTTTTGCTTTGGATGGCAATCTTGTTAAATCTTGTTAAATCTAAATTTAACTGTTAATGCAACTAACTCACTCATTGTGTCACACGCTGTGATTGAATGAGTGAGTTAGTGAATGGATGAGTGAGTGAGTGAGTGAGTGAGTGAATGAGTGAGTGAGTGGGTGGGTGATTGAGTGAGTGAGTGAGTGAGTGAGTGAGTGAGTGAGTGAGTGAGTGAGTGAGTGAGTGAGTGAGTGAGTGAGTGAGTGAGTGAGTGAGTGAGTGAGTGAGTGAGTGAGTGAGTGAGTGAGTGAGTGAGTGAGTGAGTGAGTGACAACCATTGCATCAACAGTCAGGGCACAGTCAGGGACGCTGTTATACTACACAACACTACACTGTCTCTTTTGTTTCAAAGCGTTTCTTTGATAAATTCAGGTCGATCTCTGAAGCATCTGTCCTGCTGAATTCACACAATGGTCTTTCAGTTCCGATTGACCAGCCCACTCTTGACAACTTACTCGACGTTTTGTCTCCTCAGAAATGCCAATATTGTGAATTAGCAAGCGTACTGTGTGTGGGTGCTTAATCTCATGTTCGCGTTGACCCACTAAGTAGTTCTATTTCTGTAAGTCATTGTAAAAGCTTTGAAAGCGCCATTAAATAAATGTTCAGCTGAAAGGGTTTACATTTGTATTTACTATTTCCTTTGTATTGCAACCTGGTCGACAATAATATAAGTTTGCGGCGACAACTTTGAATATATTATGTGGAATTGTGTTCACTGGATAATATAAATGCGCAAAATCAATGGTGATTGGCAGAGTTGAGTGCATAGGCAATCTCTACGTGTCTGTATACACTTCGAAATTAAAGGTACACATCGTTTTCATCATGCAATTATGTTACATAGTAAAACATATATATGTTCTGACATCTTTGCTCCTCACGTATGTATTATTGAACCACAATTGTTCATTTAATATGATTGTTATCTGTTTAATTTGAATGTGTCGACTGGAATGTTGCGTTTACATTTTATGTTGAACTGCAGTGTAGATACTCAAAAACATATTAAGGTCAAATTATATTTAAATAAAACACGGTGATTAATTAAGCACATTTGAGTGGTCACGATCAGACTGTCTACCTTTAATTCTCATGCACGTGTTGTTGTTGTTGTTGTTGTTGTTGCTGTTGTTGTTGCTGTTTGTGTTGTTGCTGCTGATGTTGCTGCAGTTGCTGCTGGTGGTGGTGTTGCTGTTGTTGTTGCTGCTGCTGCAGCTGTTGTTGTTGTTGCTGTTGTTGTTGTTATTGTTGTTGTTGTTGTTGTTGTTGTTGTTGTTGTTGTTGTTGTTGTTGTTGTCGTTGTTGTTGTTGTTGTTGTTGTTGTTGTTGTTGTTGCTGCTGCTGCTGCTGCTGCTGCTGCTGCTGCTGCTGCTGCTGCTGCTGCTGCTGCTGCTGCTGCTGCTGCTGCTGCTGCTGCTGCTGCTGCTGCTGCTGCTGCTGCTGCTGCTGCTGCTGCTGCTGCTGCTGCTGCTGCTGTAGTGGCTGTTGCAGCTGATGTTGCTGTTGCTGCAGTTGCTATTGTTGATGTTGATGTTGTTGTTGTTGTTGTTGTTGTTGTTGTTGTTGTTGTTGTTGTTGTTGTTGCTGCTGCTGCTCTTGCTGTTGTCGCTGTTGTCGCTGTTATCGCTGTTGTTGCTGTTATCGCTGCTATCGCTGTTGTTGCTGTTGTTGTTGTTGCTGCTGTCGCTGTCTCTGTTGTCGTTGTGGTCGTCGTCATCTTCGTCTTCGTCTTCGTCTTCGTTGTCATCGTAGGTGTTGGTTGGTGTTATTGGTGTTGGTGGTGGTGTTGTTGGTGTTGGTGGTATTGGTGTTGGTGTTGTTCTTGTTGGTTAATTATAATTATAGTATCAAAATTGCTTCATTATACTTTATACATTATATATTTTTCTTTATTTATTTATTATATATATTTATTTAATTTTCATACTATGATATGGCTATTTTCATAAAGCGAAGATTTTCAACCGCGAGTCGTGTAAGTGCAACAACTAGAGCGTGACGCAAACATATTATATGTTCATTGATGCTGGAGCTGTTGTCGCTAGTTCAAGCGACATGTGATACCAGTCGTGCCCTCGCGTGCCGGTATAGCCCCGGGCACTTCGTCCATACCACCGTGTTGTTAGACTGTAGGGGTAAGACCACAGTTGACTTTCCTGTTTCTACGAAGGCGTATTAAATTGCGATATGTGAATTTAAACAATTCATATGACATAAGTGGAATTGAGCAGGCATATTCAGAGGTTTATTTGTAGAAGATGCATTTTTTTTAGAGTTTAACAGGCGGAGGGATTTACTGGAATTTTTCTGCTATGGGCCACGTGGGCGCATGAATACATGGCTATTTTTGTCAAAATTGATAGGCATCGCACGTCGGTGCGTTTTTAATGAGCTGGAGGTATGTGATTTTGATAAAATTTGGTCAGTATATCAATGAGATGATGGCAGTTGCTGTAGAAAATGTATTGAATTTTTGATGGACACGTTTTCTTATAATCTGGCAAAACGGTAACATGGTCACCAATGCAATTCTCTACTGTGGTCTGCCCCTGTATTCCACGGACAATACTCCACAGCCAGCATCGACTATCTGGTGTTATCTAAATATCCATAGAGGTAGAACGCGTAACGATAGTAATACATTAGTGAACGTGATCGTTTCAATGCCCTCGTTGTTTGTCATTTCTAAGGTTTCCACCTCTATTTTGAATGTTACATTTGTTATGAATACGACGTTAACTATATCACCCTCTGTGATAATATTATGTCGAAGGTATACATAGTACATACGTCCATGCAGTTTGGTATTAGGGAGATACTGGTAATACTATTTAAGGGGGGCTATCTTGCAGATATAATAGTTGTGGACATGCTGGTGGCCTTTAGGGGCGTCATGCCGTGACCCACTGCCGAGTGTCGATCTGTTGTGAATGCTGTGTGATTTAGTGACCTGCACCAGTCGGGTCGTGATTGATATGTCGTTTGGGGCCAGTAATGGTGTATCACAGTGCTTGTCACATGGCCTAGACACCACTATAATGTAGGATACTGTGTTTGCTACCTGTCAAGGCGCACACATCGTAAGCGATGCCTGAATACAGTCCGATGTACACGCCCACAGTCCGATGTACACGCTCACAGTCCGATGTACACGCCCACAGTCCGATGTACACGCCCACAGTCCGATGTACACGCTCACAGTCCGATGTACACGCCCACAGTCCGATGTACACGCTCACAGTCCGATGTACACGCGCACAGTCCGATGTACACGCTCACAGTCCGATGTACACGCTCACAATCCGATGTACCCGTCTACTGTCCGATGTACACGACCACAGTCCGATGTACACGCCCACACCGTTGACCCGTGACATCGCTCAGTTACCCACACAACACTCGCCAACGATGCAGCACGGTTAAAATTTGTCATAGTCAGCCTGTTCAGTTGTCACAGCTGGCCTAGCTTATTTCTTGTCACACCCGGTCTGCCATTGACACATTTTTCCATTTTCACAGATAGCTTGCGTCCTTGTCATAGCCAGTATTTCCATTGCCACAGTTGGCCGGTTCCGTAATATCACGCGTATTGACGTTCCAGGGAATGTTGAATACTGCTGTATTATTTAGCGTATCGACCCTTTCGTTAGTGCCTACGTGATGCAGTAAACCGACACCTCTTCTATGCATTACCTAGAGGAGGGTTCGAGTTACGTTTGAACGTAATCCATCCATCAAAGTTCGCCCAGTGACGTGTAAAACAACTTTGTACAATAGCTGCAATAAACATTTTTACTTCTTTGGTTCGGCTAAATATAACTGGTGATAAATGTCAGAAAGTCCCATTGACCACGGCGCAGTGCGCAGTGACATTTCTCAAACTGACGGTATTTACGCAGTCAATGCCCCGGGTGTTGTCATTCGTCGTCTTCGGCGTCATGTCGTCGTCTCGTGGCTAATAACTTCAAATCATCACCTGAAGTGACAATATAGCGTGGACGCCGCTCTACACAGGCAGTGCGTAAACATCGCCTTCATTGATACTTGGATACAAATACATGCAGTACTAGGTCACTTGCAGTACTAGGTCACTTGCATAAACAAAGGAGCTTCTTGTTTTGATTTGCGAGCGATCCGAGTGCCAACGATCCGAGTGCCAACGGGATCATCGTGTGTTGCTGTTTCCTACTTCAAGTTATTGCCGTCTACTGATGTTCCCATTGACGACTGGTCGTCGGTGGAGCTACAATCACATCCAATGTTCGACATGTGTCTCAAATAATTTCATAACGCCTCCCGCAACAGGTGAATTCTTTCCGCATCGCCTCCTTCTGTTATTGAGAATCAGTTGATGAACAAGTCGCCATACAAGCAGTGCTATCAACACACTGTAATACGTTCTGGGTCACCAATGACCTTTCTTGTAAACTCGATATTCCGAATCCGTAGTTGTCTTTGAATAAGCAATCCGGGGAGTTGTTGCGGTTAATCACGTGTAGTTGTCGATTGCCGTTTTTGTTTCCGCATTGTGTGTCAACGAGCCACCGAGAGAACGGCAAACTAACGGTGGCGACAACGGTGTTGCACAGCAGTGCGACTGTGGGGCGAGATAACTCGGCTGTTAGAGCACAAAAACACGTGGAAAGTATGGAAGGGGAACAGTTGACGAAGAGAGCGGGTGCGTTTAGAATGGATGGTAGAAGGAGAAGAGGAAGACCGAGACTGAGACGGGAAATCTACGTGAAGAGAGATTTGGCGGGAGTGTGATTGCAGTGGGGCGTGAGAGCGAGGGATGGGGGAAGTGGAGACGGGTGATGGAGACGGCAGTGAAACGGGACTAGTGACGAAGAAGAAGGGAAAGCAAAAATCGACGACTGGTATCGGTGCCAGCCTCACCTTGGACTACAGGTATAACGTGGTGGTTCGACATCTGAAGCTCATCAGCGTCTGCATCTTGCACCTGAAATAACCCAGTGACCAATCGGTTGTCCGCTAGGGCGCGCACTGGTCGTTGATTAGCCAGAACGACAAAGATGTCTGTATCGATAGTCGTGGCTGCTGCCATGCATGGTCACGGCGTCAGTGTGCCTACGGTCGGTCTCAATGACGGACGGATAGCGTGACATCACGTAGTGGAATACTCTCTCTCCGGACGTAGGACAGTCGTTACGCCTCGGCTAAGTGGGGACCACGCGAGATGTTTCTCCGCTGAGGCTGTAGCCCTGCAGCGCTGCGCAGGTAAGGAAATCGTCGAGCTTGTAGCTGAGCGTACCTGGCGGACGGCAGACCTTGTAGATGCCGCTGCTGCACGGTGAGACCTGGCATCGCTCCGGCGTCGTGCCAGCTGGCTCGCCCGGTGGCGACAAGACACACCACGGCCGAGCAACATCATTCCACAGTCCACACCAACCCGAGTCTGGTGGGGTCGGTTCTGACGACCGGTGACTATTTCACTCCGGCGTCCTTTGTATGATATAACTGCAGTGTCAATGATGATAAAAGGATTATCTCTATGTTTATTATTTAGTAACGCGCATCTCATTTGTATATAATAATAATAATAATATAAAATACTTATATTGCGCTAAAATCCTCAGGAAAACCAAACTCGGCAGCACACCAAAAGAAATAGACTTAACACTAACAGGGAATGAGTTCCACAGACTTAACACTAACAGGGAATGAGTTCCACAGACTTAACACTAACAGGGAATGAGTTCCACAGAGTCGGTGCAGCAACTAAAAAAGCTCTAGTTCCGAGTGTTTTCTTAACAGTGGGAACAAAAAGTAGATTAGAATTAGATGATGGTGCTTGATAGGTAACTGTGCAAATCTTAAAAATAATACAATGCCGGACAGGGAGCCAATGCAATTATTTAAGAAGTGGTACTGAATGAGAGAAACGAGGAGACTACCCTTGCCAAGCATTTTGTATATGTTGAAGTTTCAAGATGTCATTGAGAGCAATTTTGTGAAGGGAATTACAACAGTCAAGTATACTGCTAACAAGAGCAGTTGCTGTAGTTTTGGCGACCACAAAAGACTTATATCGGCAAATACGACGAAGATCACGAAGGATACACATTTACTTCCATACGTGGGAAAATTTGCTTTCCCTAGCACAGGCACCGGGTAGAAGGGATATTTGGCTTTTAGCGCCTCTTCTAAAAGACAATGTTGGAGTGAAAAAAATGCCCAAGTTTTGACATGGCAGGAGTTGGACCCGAACGACGGTTCTCTCGACCGACAGTCCGGCACTCGAACCTCCGAGCCACCTATTTACGTGGTCGCCTGGGACGACACATGTTTACACATTCCCAGAGGTCACTGTGCCGTGTACTCGCTGTTCTGTCGATTCATCGTCACCTGTCCACTGCGTCGGCCCAACATCACGTGCAATTACCTGGCGTCATAGTAATTTGATTTTAATGAATTCATTAATGCAAGCACATAAGCACTCGGGTGTGTGTCTTCCCACACAAAGCAGGGGCTGTGTGAATCGAACCGAGTGGGCGACTGTATAAGGACTTCTGTCAGATGTTCAATATAGTGTTTGAATGTTGACGAAGGTAACGAATAAACAACACTTCTTGATAGATATTGTAAACGAGTTCGACCGGGTTATGTGGGTTCAGGAAACACGCTGCCAATTGGTTTGTTTTCTAGAAAGTGTTTCAGTTCCACGTTAGGTAGTCTAAGTTTCACGTTAGGTAGTCTAAGTTTCACGTTAGGTAGTCTAAGTTTCACGTTAGGTAGTCTAAGCAGAGCAGGTTCAGTTAGGGATGTGTAGACGAATTGTTTTTGGACGAGGCGTACAGACCCTTCCATTTGGCCACATTGCTTATCGGGCATTATTTAAAAAAAATTATTGATTAAAAAACATGTGGTACGACTAAATTAGAATCAACACGTTCATTCACTCCATCGTGTCCTCGTGCGAGGTAATTGGCAGAATTACTAACTAAATCGTGGATGTTTCTGTCGTGATTAATGTGGTCGACAATTAACAACAGGTAACACCATGTATGCAGTATGTACCACCCAAGACACCTGGTAGAAGGGTGTTTAGTGTCTCTTCCGAAAGGCACAGGCAATGTAGGATGAGCAAGCTTCAAAATGACAGCAGGTAGACTCGAACCACGCTCCTCTCTATCGCCAGTCCGGCCTTGTAACCGCTCAGGCACATTCCCAGGATCGTCAGAAGACACTGTCACTGTCAGGACGTACGTCTAGTGACGACTTGGCGACACTGTCAGGACGTATGTCTAGTGACGACTTGGCGACACTGTCAGGAAGTATGTCTAGTGACGACTTGGTGACACTGTCAGGACGTATGTCTAGTGACGACTTGGCGACACTGTCAGGACGTATGTCTAGTGACGACTTGGCGACACTGTCAGGAAGTATGTCTAGTGACGACTTGGCGACACTGTCAGGACGTATGTCTAGTGACGACTTGGCGACACTGTCAGGAAGTATGTCTAGTGACGACTTGGCGACACTGTCAGAACGTATGTCTAGTGACGACTTGGCGACACTGTCAGGATGTATGTCTAGTGACGACTTGGCGACACTGTCAGGAAGTATGTCTAGTGACGACTTGGCGACACTAAGATGGATGGACCAAAAATAAGGTGGAGGTATCAACAGTAAGGTGGATGGACCAAAAATAAGGTGGAGGGACTAACAATGAGGTGGATGGACCAAAAATAAGGTGGAGGGACCAACAGTAGAGTGGTAGAGTGGAGGGACTAACAATGAGGTGGATGGACCAAAAGTAAGGTGTAGGGACCAACAGTAAGGTGGATGGACCAAAAGTAAGGTGGATGGACAAGCAGTAAAGTGAAGGGACCAACAGTAGTAAGGTGGATGGACCAAAAGTAAGGTGGATGGACAAACAGTATGGTGAAGGGACCAACAGTAAGGTGGATGGACCAAAAGTAAGGTGGAGGGACCAACAGTAAGGTGGATTGACCAAAAGTAAGGTGGATGGACAAACAGTAAGGCGGAGAGAGAATGTGAAGAGAAAAGACAGTTGTGAACAGCAGGGAATGAGATAAATCGTAGAAGGTCGATATATGGAAATAAGTCGTCAAGAGTGCGGAAAATATGTAATAATGATATATTGAAAATATAATATTACGTTAACCAATAGTTATTCACAACTGTTTTATAATACAAGTATACCACAATTGTCTAATCAATATATTAGTTCTAATAAAATATGATAAAAGTTTACCACAATTTACTAAATTATACTAAATTATACTGGTATATCATAATCTTGTTCGTAGGTTCCCCAGATGTAATGTTTCACTGTCTTTTTAACTATATAAATAGACACACAATCACCCAGGTGGTTCTTTATGACAATAGCATTCCTTAATTTGGGACCAACATATGCCAGTGTATTTTGTCTAGTTTTGGTTTTACAGTATGGTATTTTATAAACTGTTTTTTGTCTCATATTATGATTGTGTGAAGTGATATTTTGTAAGCATGTCATTAAATACATTTGGTAACATACCCCTATTATGTTTATACATTAGCACGCAGCTTAGATATTTGTTTAGTTGATAAATGTTCATAATTTCAAATGTCTTAAATAAAAACTGTGCGTGGTTTCTAAATCCAACATGACTGATTATTCGTATTATTCTTTTCTGCAATATATGAATTTTAGATAAATATATTGTTGGGGCTCTTCCCCATACTACGTTACAATAAGTAATATATGGGTAAATAAATGTATAATATAGGTTAACCAATGTCTTCTTGTTCAGATTGCTCTTTACCTTTTTGATAATGCCTATGATCTTAGAGATTGTATTACATGTGTACTTTATATGGTCACTCCGATTGATTTTATTATCTATTATCACTCCCAGAAATTGCATATGATTAACAGTGTCTATTTCTATTCCATCTATGTATATGTCATTACGTCTGTTTCTTACACTGGGTGTATTGCTAAAGGTCATTGTACATGTTTTTTTTTTATATTCAATGAAAGTTTATCAGCTTTAAGCTCGAGGCGATTACTCCGCTATCAAGAGCAGCTGGTGCAGCTGGTGCAGCTGGTGCAGCTGGTGCAGCGCTTGCACGGGTTTGTGTAGATCGAGACCATTGCTTCTTCAGTTTTTCCAATTTCCCTGTGTGGGATAGTTTACTTCCCCCGACATAGACACCAAGTAGAAGGGACCAACGGCTTTTTGTGTATCTTCCCAGAGACACAACCAAAGTATAATGGACGGAATTGCTCAAATTTCGAGCTGGCAGTAGTGATCTGTGGCCACAGTGGATCTCGCATCAAGGGCGAGCTGGCAGTAGTGATCTGTGGCCACAGTGGATCTCGCATCAAGGGCGAACTGGCAGTAGTGATCTGTGGCCACAGTGGATCTCGCATCAAGGGCGAGCTGGCAGTAGTGATCTGTGGCCACAGTGGATCTGGCATCAAGGGCGAGCTGGCAGTAGTGATCTGTGGCCACAGTGGATCTGGCATCAAGGGCGAGCTGGCAGTAGTGATCTGTGGCCACAGTGGATCTGGCATCAAGGGCGAGCTGGCAGTAGTGATCTGTGGCCACAGTGGATCTGGCATCAAGGGCGAGCTGGCAGTAGTGATCTGTGGCCACAGTGGATCTGGCATCAAGGGCGAGCTGGCAGTAGTGATCTGTGGCCACAGTGGATCTGGCATCAAGGGCGAGCTGGCAGTAGTGATCTGTGGCCACAGTGGATCTGGCATCAAGGGCGAGCTGGCAGTAGTGATCTGTGGCCACAGTGGATCTGGCATCAAGGGCGAGCTGGCAGTAGTGATCTGTGGCCACTGTGGATCTGGCATCAAGGGCGAGCTGGCAGTAGTGATCTGTGGTCACAGTGGATCTCGCATCAAGGGCGAGCTGGCAGTAGTGATCTGTGGCCACAGTGGATCTCGCATCAAGGGCGAGCTGGCAGTAGTGATCTGTGGCCACAGTGGATTTGGCATCAAGGGCGAGCTGGCAGTAGTGATCTGTGGCCACTGTGGATCTGGCATCAAGGGCGAGCTGGCAGTAGTGATCTGTGGCCACAGTGGATCTGGCATCAAGGGCGAGCTGGTAGTAATGATCTGTGGCCACAGTGGATCTGGCATCAAGGGCGAGCTGGCAGTAGTGATCTGTGGCCACAGTGGATCTGGCATCAAGGGCGAGCTGGCAGTAGTGATATGTGGCCACAGTGGATCTCGCATCAAGAGCGAGCTGGCAGTAGTGATCTGTGGCCACAGTGGATCTGGCATCAAGGGCGAGCTGGCAGTAGTGATATGTGGCCACAGTGGATCTCGCATCAAGAGCGAGCTGGCAGTAGTGATCTGTGGCCACAGTGGATCTGGCATCAAGGGCGAGCTGGCAGTAGTGATGTGATCTGTGGCCACAGTGGATCTGGCATCAAGGGCGAGCTGGCAGTAGTGATCTGTGGCCACAGTGGATCTGGCATCAAGGGCGAGCTGGCAGTAGTGATCTGTGGCCACAGTGGATCTGGCATCAAGGGCGAGCTGGCAGTAGTGATCTGTGGCCACAGTGGATGTGGCATCAATGGCGAGCTGGCAGTAGTGATCTGTGGCCACTGTGGATATGGCATCAAGGGCGAACTGGCAGTAGTGATCTGTGGCCACAGTGGATCTGGCATCAAGGGCGAGCTGGCATTAGTGATATGTGGCCACTGTGGATCTGGCATAAAGGGCGAGCTGGACAGTCACGACTGATGCTTCAGATCAGCTGCCGCTCTTTGTGTCCCGGATATTGTTTGTCTCGTTATCTCGCACAACTTCGTTGGAACCTTGTCGTCTTTCGCACTCTCGAACACGCGCCAGGTGCTTAGTACGACTATCAGTCAAGATAACCGAGGTTCGAATGTCCTCGCTTACATTTGGAAGTTTGGGCAATTTTGTTCTGTCCACGTTGTCTCAATTCACTCAGCTGCATGAACGAGTAATTGACAAAATACAATGGTGGTTGCATATGCACGAATAGTTTTCGCGCTGTAATTGCAGTGTGGCTGAATGCTTGTTAAGCATCATCGTTATCATCACCACCACCACCATCAAAAACAACAACAACAGCAGAACCATCACCATCATCATCATCATTATTATCATGATATGTGTGCGTGGGTGCGTGCGTGTGTGTGCGTGTAGAGAAAGAAGTTGGGTTTTTATAGAATGAACAGGGCTGCCAGGGGATGCACAGCGCTTTAAGTGGTCCAAAAGACCGGAAACCGAGCGGTATAAGTTACCCGTTCACCTGTCGCCGTCTTCATCAAAGGGTTTGAACCCACGCTGCGATTAGGCATTAATGGAGTGTACCTGTCTCCCTGTCCCCGGGGCCCGCTAATGCCCGCTGTATCGTCACCTCAATCAGCCGTGGCAGGCCACTTCCCGCACTATCCTTACAAACAACCACGCCGTCCGGCGCGACCAACACCTGCGGCCATCTGTGGCAGGCTAGCGATCAATGACCACTGGAGTGACCTCTGTAGTGACCGTTGCATTGACCGCTAGTGACTGAAGCAGCGTTTCATTTGACAATGCTCTCACCTGAGCCTTATTTATGACGTGGTCACGGCGTAGTTACGACAGACCGTGAATAGGAACTGGTTATTCTGTTCGGCACTTCAACCCGTCCTTGTGTACCACGGCCTCGCCACATGCAGGTATACCCCGGTGGGGTATTCCCGTACCAAAGTGGAGGGGGGGTGCCATCAGAGCCCCATGGAGCACATGGAGAGAGAGAGAGAGAGAGAGAGAGAGAGAGAGATAGAGAGAGAGAGAGAGAGAGAGAGAGAGAGAGAGAGAGAGAGAGAGAGAGAGAGAGAGAGAGAGAGAGAGAGAGAAATTTAGTGTCACCAAGAGAGAATTATTGAACAATGTATCTAATATCTATAAGTGTAAGGTAAGCCCGGGCGGAATGTTTCATTGGGAAATTTCCTCTTCAATGAAAGAGAGAATTATCAGGTTTAATTGGGGCACAAAGAGAGACAGAGAGAGAAAAATTGGCAAAAGCAGGGGCATTTATACATATATATATATTATATATATATATATATATATATATATATATATATATATATATATATATATATATATATATATATATATATATATATATATATATATATATATATATATATATATATATATATATATATATATATATATAGTGCGCTATCACGTGCTCTCTCGGCCTTCCCTTCACTCCATTAGCATGTCTGGACATGCATTCCTAAAAAGATTTAAATGACTGGCATCGTGACATGACTGACTGAACAGAATTAACACACTGAGTATAAACAACAATAACAAATTATAGCTTTTTTTTTGAAAATCGAAAAGTTTTTCTCCCAACAAACTTACAGTTAAATTAGACAATCCGTTATAATGGAACTATTTAAAAAAAGAATCATTGACATAACGGGTCATCCATGTTTATTTCACCATAAATTGGGGGGGGTCCGTATTTATATTAAAGCGACGGAGAGGGAGGGGAGTTTGTCCAGATGGGGTTATCTTATATAGCATGTTTTTTTACGTTAGATCAGACTCTGTATCTTTAATTCAAGTTATTCAGGTAAATCACAATGATCCGCCCCATGCGCGCGATATCAGCGGTCAAGCAAACAGCCAACGAGCGTCAAATAAATTGCCTCCTATTCAAGACATTATTTAGAAAAAAATAATGTCTCGGGCCATCATAGAAAGAACAAACATTGAAGGAGGAGAAGAAACGCTTGAAAATAAATTGTGTTCTTTTTTGGCCAGTATCTTATCATACATGGACTGCACGAGTTTGGCAATGTTTGAACTATGACTTCTGTGTTTTCAGTTGCCGCTGGTTGACGCAAACGACACTTGATAAGCCTTCGTGACAGCCCCAGACAAGCGTGACATTGGTAAGTCGTTTCATTTATTATCGCCACTGTTGCGAGCGGCGTGCCAAATTAATTACGCTCTACGCCGTTGATTGGCCGGCTAGCGTGTAGCAGTGCGGAATAACACGAAATGGTAGTAGACGTAAACAAGTCACGGTTGGGGCGACATTAGTATCGATCTGTTCTGAATGGATGCGGCGTGTCTGAGTCACGGCTATTGATTAGCGGAGCACCTGGGTGCTTGGTACGTCACTGATGTAACATTGACGGATGGGGTAAGACGACGGGTTTATTTCATAGTGAAACTTCGAAACAGCAGCTCGTTGACTCGAACACCGGTCCTCTCAATACCGACCCCGACGTTCTACCAACCGTGCTGCAGCACCCCACATGCATTTTGGCATTGCAAGAAAGGCTACCAAGTGAATTACCAAGTAGTTACCCGTAAATTGCGAAGACATATGTAGCAGAATTTGTTGGAAATATAAGACTTATGAACTAAAAAAGCGGTTACGTAAGCGGGGGCTGATCCAATCTCGGGTGCCCGCTACGTCTTGTCCATTACCTTGATTAAGTCACAGGTCAATGACATTTGACCAGCTGGCCACAATGATGTAGCAATGGCATAAGCAAAAAAAGCAATGCTTGTCTGCAATATGGCGGTAGCAATCTTTCACAATGACAAATTCGGTTTGCAATGTCCTGTTGAGATTTTGGAATTGTTCCATCCTGTTTTGGCTCTTTCTTGCTGTAGTATATTTACCATTAGAATTCGTATAAAACAGGACATTGGTAGAACAGTAAATCATATTCAGAAAAGGTTATATTTCACCTCCAAATGTGAATATTTATTTGTCTGTCGTTAATTGCATAATTGCAGCAAAGCTGTCTCCCTCCCCCCTTTCTCTCTCTCTTTGTATTTATGTATGTATATATATATATATATATATATATATATATATATATATATATATATATATATATATATATATATATATATATATATATATATATATATATATATATATATGTGTGTGTGTGTGTGTGTGTGTGTGTGTGTGTGTGTGTGCGTGCGTGCGTGCGTGCGTGCGTGCGTGCGTGCGTGCGTGCGTGCGTGCGTGCGTGCGTGCGTGCGTGCGTGCGTGCGTGCGTGCGTGCGTGCGTGCGTGCGTGCGTGCGTGCGTGCGTGCGTGCGTGCGTGCGTGCGTGCGTGCGTGCGTGCGTGCGTGCGTGCGTGCGTGCGTGCGTGCGTGCGTGCGTGCGTGCGTGCGTGCGTGCGTGCGTGCGTGCGTGCGTGCGTGCGTGTGTATTACCTTCCTCTATTCATTACAATTAATAGATATTAGTGGCTTGGTTTGTGCATAATTATATAAATAATTAAGTTTGGTTCTTTTTAAAATGTGAATCTGACCCTTTTCCAGAGATCTTAGTGTTTTTTTAACGCAAGGATTTTTGGGGCTTCCACGGCTGATTCTGGAAGGTTATTTCAGTCCTGGAATACTAGATATGAGAATGTATATGTCGAGTCTGCTGGGTGTCTTGAGTCTGCTGGGTGTCTTGTATAGTTTCTCCTTGTGGCCGCGGGTGCTCTGAGTATTAACTATGAAGAAATCGTCTTTGTTTATGTCATCGATGCCATGTGTTATGTTGTATGTTTGGATCATATCTTCTCTCCTCCTCCGGTAGGCCAGGGATGGTAAGTTCATATGTTTAAGTCGGCCTGTGCTTTCTACGTTTTTAAGTGCTAGTGCGCTTATGTCTATTGCATAGAGTGGGTTCCAAAATGTAGTCGACATAGTCTAGATATGGCCTCGCTAACGTTGCACAGAGTAATCTGAAGATGGCGCAGTCCATATGTTTACGACGTAGACTCGAATATGTGGAGCGGGTGACGAGTGACTGGCTTTCGGGGTCGTTCTTGCCATTGACATCTTTCCCACCGGGCATCCAGCAAACATTGAATAGATCGCTCTAAGTCGAGTGGACTCAATCGTGTCACCTAAATCTGAGACACCCATCACAAACACACGACACCGCGGTGTTCGCATCAAACGCACAAACACGCCAACCGCCCGCACGGCAGCCGTAGCCGGATCGAATGTCGTGTACTGGTCACGACAGAGACAGCTGTGATAGAATTAGCACACGTGTATCGACTGTCATGTTTAAACGACGGACATAGGGGTGGGGGTGGAGGGTGGAGAGTGGAGGGGTGGAGGGGTTGGAAGGGGTGGAGGAATGGAGGGGTGGAGAGGAGGAGGGTGTGGAGGTGCATGTCAACGCATTTGAATGCAAATGCAAATGTTTCACTTGATTCAAATGCGAATACAAATGCCATTTTCCAGGAACGCATGCAAATGCAAATGTTTTGGGGTCGCATTCAAATGCAAATGCAAATGTTTTGGGGTCGGTTACACATTTGCAAATGCATTTAGCATTGACCAGTTGACATACAGAGCACTTTTTCAAAGAGCACGTTGTGAAAGTGGATTCACAGGTCAGACAATGATTTCTTAGTCTGCTGAGGATACTGCTCACTACAGAGCAATTTTTCCATTGGCATGTTGTGAACTTGTGAAAGTGAATCTAATAATAATGATTATTCAAATAATTACGCATGCATTTGGTTGTGTATTTGGCAAATCAAATGTTTGTGGGTCGCATTCGAATTCAAATGCAAATGTTTAAGGTACGCATTCAAATGCAAATGCATTAAAAATTTATGGAGGCATTTGAATGCGCATTCAATTGCATTTGCATCTGTTAATAAGCCTGCTGGCCAGCTTGTGGTCCGTTTCGTTAAAAGCAAAATACCCAATAAAGCCGCCTTTATAACTCATGCGACAGAATAACTACGAGCTGTACTTGTCGTTTATCAAACTTGTATACCATATCAACGTAGATCTTGTGCACGGCAGTTCTCATTTCATGCTATATGACGTCGAAATAATTCCCATAGAAACCGTCACATGTATCCATCGTCGTATTCGTCACGTGACAATATGTTTCTACGTCAATCTCTGTCGTCATAGAAACACCATGACGCAGTAACGTTCTCTCCATTACATTAGTGTGTGCGCTATAATTACTTGTTTGACGTAAGACAGTTACAAATGACGCAATGCATTAAACATAGTACCATTGTTAGCGCTTTTCGTACGCAATGCTTACACGCTAGACGGCCGTGAGGTCTTACATGACAATAACCTCACACTCACTGCTCTAAGATAAGCAGATCAAGAATCGGGCTCTTTTATCACCTCAGGATCCACGATCGACCCTTGGCAGTTACCACCGTCACACCATGCAAGGACATGTTGCTTTACATTGATAACACACTGTCATCACACCATTTACCAAATCGAAAAAAAAATAACTGTCCTTTTAAGCACGAACTCATTGCTACGCATTGAGTGCCATACTGTCATGACACAATTGTGATTTGCAAATTGCCTTGCTATGAGATGTGGAAAAGACATGCATCGACAGCAGAGAGTGGGAGACCACGGCAGACAATCGAGAGTGGGAAAAGATGGCAGAAAATCGAGGCAGGTGTTGAGAGCAGAGGGTGGGAAACGATGGTAGACAATCTAGACAGGTGTTGACAGCAGACATAGAGAAACTATGGCAGACAAGGCAGACAGTGGGAAATGGTGATAGACAATCGAGAGAGGCGTTGACAGTAGAGAGTGGGAAACGATGGCAGACAATCGAGACAGGCGTTGACAGTAGAGAGTGGGAAACGATGGCAGACAATCGAGACAAGCGTTGACAGTAGAAAGTGGGAAACGACGACAGACAATCGAGAGAGGAGTTGACAGTAGAGAGTGGGAAACGATGGCAGACAATCGAGACAAGCGTTGACAGCAGAAAGTGGGAAACGACGACAGACAATCGAGAGAGGAGTTGACAGTAGAGAGTGGGAAACGATGGCAGACAATCGAGACAGGCGTTGACAGTAGAGAGTGGGAAACGATGGCAGACAATCGAGACATGCGTTGACAGTAGGGAGTGGGAAACGATGGCAGACAATCGAGAGAGGAGTTGACAGCAGACATAGAGAAACTATGGCAGACAAGGCAGACAGTGGGAAATGGCGATAGACAATCGAGAGAGGCGTTGACAACAGAAAGTGTGAAACGACGACAGACAATCGAGACAGGCGTTGACAGTAGAGAGTGGGAAACGATGGCAGACAATCGAGACAGGCGTTGACAGTAGAGAGTGGGAAACGATGGCAGACAATCGAGACAGGCGTTGACAGTAAAGAGTGGGAAACGATGGCAGACAATCGAGACAGGCGTTGACAGTAGGGAGTGGGAAACGATGGCAGACAATCGAGACAGGCGTTGACAGTAGGGAGTGGGAAACGATGGCAGACAATCGAGACAGGCGTTGACAGCAGAAAGTGGGAAACGACGACAGACAATCGAGACAGGCGTTGACAGTAGAGAGTGGGAAACGATGGCAGACAATCGAGACAGGCGTTGACAGTAGAGAGTGGGAAACGATGGCAGACAATCGAGACAAGCGTTGACAGCAGAAAGTGGGAAACGACGACAGACAATCGAGACAGGCGTTGACAGCAGAAAGTGGGAAACGACGACAGACAATTGAGAGAGGAGTTGACAGTAGAGAGTGGGAAACGATGGCAGACAATCGAGACAGGCGTTTACAATAAAGGGTGGGAAACGACGGCAGATACTCGAGACAGGCGTTGACAGCAGAGAGTGGGAAGCGGTGACAAATAACAGAGACAGATGTAAACAGATGAAGTTGGGCAAAGACTAGACGCTGACAAAATCCGTGATGTAGCCCAGTGCTACACAGAAGAAAAAGACTCTCGTGGCGTCGATGTGCAGATGACGTCACTTCAGACAAACACGCCGTAATTGGCAAATACTGTGACGTAAGTTTTCAAGCAGCACAATGGACTTGTCAGTACAATGGACTTGTCAGCCAAAATAGCATTCGTTGCGACGAGGCACCGGTCGTGCCTGGAAGCGAAAAGATGAAGCAGGAAGGGGAAACGTCGTTTCCCTTCCTTCACTCCTCGAAATACACATCCGCCGGACGTGACTTGGGGTGTTTGTCTTCCTGTTCCTCATAGGACCGTCGCCGCTGAGTTTAATAATTAGTTCGCTAACATGTCGCCGAGGCAGTGTACAAATAGTCATCTCCTGGAAGGCGTATTACCTGTTGAAGACCCGTGCGCTGCTGTGGTTAAATATAGGCATGTGCCTTTAGCTGCATCCATGACGTCAGTAAATTAACTTATACACTAATTTAAACGTTAAAGCTGCACGCTTTGTTCACCCAACTATTTCCTGGTACTAATAAAAGTAATTCATATCAACAATGTGTTGCATATTTCTACACATATTGAGTTGTGTTTGCATCCACGCGCAGGAGTGTGGACTGTTATTTTTGCCAACACATTTGTTGTGTGCCACGTGTGTATGGGACGCCAATGGTAAGTGAGAATGCCCCCAAAAAATGTTATGGGAACAACTCCATTGAAGTACTAAACATAATTAAATATATTAAAAAGAGTTATACATATTTATCAATTTATAAAAAGTAAAATAATTTCGTCAGCAATGCGGTTATTGTGATCACGAGGAAGGCCGTACTGATTTAGCCCACCCAAATCAGGTTCTTTAATATTCACATTTGTTGCGTGCAAATAGTCTAAAATTACGCAGTCTATTTAATAGTGCTTACTTTTGTTTTATCATTTTAATCATCAAGAGACGTTGATTGTTAGATCGGGTAACTTGTGAAATATTAATAGTTGCATGTTATAGTAAATACACCCGGACCACTTTTGCCCTTTCTCCGTCGAATGTTGACGGGTGGTTTCACCAAAGCTAAATAACAAATATATACAAACGAACTATCATGCCATAGTCGATGTTAGATAGGTTCAGTTTATTGCAAAATTAAACTGACATTTAATTGAGGAGAGACCTTTAAAATGGCGACAGAGATTGGATTGTCAACACAGTCTGTAGTATCGGCCCGGCTATCGAGAACGACGGACGACCGTTTCGCTCCAGGCACAGTTCACGTGGTCGGTGCCAAACACGGCGGTAGATGTCGAGATTAAAATAAATACGCTGCGTGCATACTACAGACTGACTTGTTACATAGTAAACACAGTCGTGCGAATGGATCAGGTGTTACAGGGAGTGTACAATGATTATCACTGATACCGAGTTAGTTTCGATTTCGGTCTTAAACGTACATCTATGTGAACAATGCCTTAATCTGTATTGTTGTATCATACGGTCTCCATAAACATCGGTCTCCATAAACATCGGTTTCTATAAACAAAGGTCTCTATAAACATCGGTCTCCATAAACATCGATCTCCATAAACATCGGTTTCTATAAACAAAGGTCTCTATAAACATCGGTCTCCATAAACATCGGTCTCCATAAACACCGGTCTCCATAAACATCGGTCTCCATAAACATCGGTCTCCATAAACATCGGTTTCTATAAACATAGGTCTCTATAAACATCGGTCTCTATAAACATCGGTCTCTATTATACATCGTAAAACTGGCATTGTCACCGTTGTATATGCATACATGCCATGCACACATTGTACACGCTGCATGCGATGCACACTACTGGTGGGCGTGTAACCTGTCCTTCACTGCACACACACAACCACACAAGTCGTGCACACGGACCTGCACGTTAAACACCCGTGTCGCACAAGTCGCGACCGCTGTGTACGGTTTCACTTGATGGTCACGACCGATAAAGTCACGCTTCTCTGAATCCGACTTTTCACACCCTAATCCTTGTCTAGTAATGTTAACTTCACATTGGTCTTGCGACATTGACGTTATCTACATCTATATAACCGTTCACGAAAATCCAGTATGTTAACTTCTAAATAATTCACATCTAACAAATACGATAATTGACGTTGATGTAAGTAATCAATGCCGTTGTATGTCATCGATTACACGCGTGTTGTGATAATAATGCTTTATTTAGCTTGATCGACAACATTATTTAACCCCACTCATAGTGCGGCGTCTTAGCTCGGCTGTTAGGGGGTCGGATTGTCAATAAAGAGGATCATCGTAGCTCGGCTGTTACGGGGTCAGATTGTCAACCAAAAGGATCATCGTAGCTCGGCTGTTACGGGGTCAGATTGTCAATGAAGAGGATCACTGTAGCTCGGCTGTTAGAGGGTCGGATTGTCAATAAAGAGGATCATTGTAACACGGCTGTTACGGGGTTGGATTGTCAATCAAGAGGATCATCGTAGCTCGGCTGTTAGGAGGTCGGATTGTCAATCAAGAGGATCATCGTAGCTCTGCTGTTAGGGGGTCGGATTGTCAATCTAGAGGATCATTGTAGCTCGGCTGTTAGAGGGCCTAATTGTCAATCTAGAGGATCGAGGACCGAGTCCATTTACTGTCGTTTCGAAACTGGGGCAATTAAGTTCACATCACATTGTATTTCGGACGCGACACTAAAATGTCTGGTGCCTATGCCAGGGGAAGTAAGATACCACACACGGGAGGTAAATATGTAATATGTCGTGGACTATTGTTGTGGTCTCTAACTCAGTGATGTCTACTTGTAACTCGCCAATGGTGCACCCAGCTCTACAATACCCGTGTCACATAATATGTGACTAACACTGAGACATGACTTGTAACGTGTCACATCATATGTGACTAACACGGAGACATGACTTGTAACGTGTCACATCATATGTGACTAACACTGAGACATGACTTGTAACGTGTCACATCATATGTGACTAACACGGAGACATGACTTGTAACGTGTCATCTAATATGTGACTAACACTGAGACATGACTTGTAACGTGTCATATAATATGTGACTAACACGGAGACATGATTTGTAACGTGTCATATAATATGTGACTAACACAGAGACATGACTTGTAACGTGTCACATCATATGTGACTAACACGGAGACATGACTTGTAACGTGTCACATAATATGTGACTAACACGGAGACATGATTTGTAACGTGTCACATAATATGTGACTAACACGGAGACATGACTTGTAACGTGTCACATCATATGTGACTAACACGGAGACATGACTTGTAACGTGTAACATCATATGTGACTAACACGGAAACATGACTTGTAACGTGTCACATCATATGTGACTAACACGGAGACATGACTTGTAACGTGTCACATCATATGTGACTAACACGGAGTCATTACTTGTAACGTGTCACATCATATGTGACTAACACGTAGACATGACTTATAACGGAAGAAGAAGACACTTCTGTCCACGCACGTAGTTGTCGTGACAAACACAAGACACGCGACTGTCCAACATCTATAACGATACTTGTGAGCAGTACTGCCAACTAGGCATCATATTACAGTACTGCCAACTAGGCATCATATTACAGTACTGCCAACTAGGCATCATATTACAGTACTGCCAACTAGGCATCATATTACAGTACTGCCAAGTAGGCATCATATTACAGCACGTTCACAGCACTGTTGCCTAACAACAACTGTTCGCATAGTTACATTAAGGATTAATTTAATATAATATGACACTTCTGCTGGGTAATATCCTAATGTGACTCTATTTCATTGTACAAGCCTATGAGTCCCTCCCTATAAACACAGACAGCCCAGTAGACAGTTCTCGACGGAAACCTTTACACCAGAGATAGGCAAACGGTTTGTCAGAGAAATCGAAGTATAATATGAACTAATTGGTTCCACGAAATTGAGTTGAATAAGATTTAACGACATTTAACATTTAACGACACTGCCATCCAAGCCAGAGGCCCATATGGCAAGTGGACAAGGAAGCCATTTGCTTGTCGAGAGTCCAACATTTTTAATCTATGTGTAATCCGCCCTCCTGAAATATGTGTCAACCTTGTTTTACAATTGTTACACAATATGTAGATAATTTATTCCATTCATTGATTGTCCTCTGTGAGAACGAGTACTTCCTGATGTCCAATCTACATTGATCCATTACTAACGTCACCTCATGTCCTCTAGTTATATTATCTTTCTTGAGTGAGAAACAAATCTCTATAAATATTTTATACCCATTCAATATCTTACAAACTTCAATCTTATCTCCCCTTAACCGCCTTGTCTCTATTGTTGTTAAACCACATTCTTTCAGTCATTCTTCATAGCTAAGGTCTCTCAGTTCTGAAATAATTTTAGTTGCTCTCCTCAGTATTCTTTCAAGCTTCTTTTTATAGTTTTTACCCGAGTTCCTGTATGTAGGCATTTACATTTCCCAAAATTTAATAACATCTGCCATTTCTCAGACCATTTAACTAATTTGTCTAGATCGTTTTGTAAATGTTGTTTATCACCATCATTGTTAACCCTTCTAAACACTTTTGTATCATCCGCACATTTTAGTACGTTGCTTGTTATATTGTCGTCCAAGTCATTGATATATATTAAGAATAATAAAGGTCCTAATACTGATCCTTGTGGTACCCCACTCAAAACCTCCCCATCTACTACAACACGCTGTCTTCTGTCAGTCAGCCATTGTTCTATCCAATCGATTATGCCATCCCGATACCATTTAAATTAAGTAGTATTCTTTGATGTGGCACTTTATCCAAAGCTTTCTGAAAATCTAAGTATATAATATCTACTGGTGATCCCTCGTCTATCCACTTAGTGATTTCTTCAAAAAAACATAACATAATATTTGCTAAACAAGACCTCGCTTTTAGGAATCCATGTTGACACGGATTTAATAATTTATGCCTAAAAAGGAAGTTCACCATATAGTCGTTAATTAACCTTTGTAATCACTGATGTTAAACTAACTGGTCTGTAATTCTCTGACTTATTTCTCGAACCGTTTGTAAATAATGGTATGATGTTTGCTTCTTTCCATTCAAAACGAACGACCCTCTTTAAAAGACAAGTCGACAAGAACGGTCGCTGCTCCACGGCGTTTGTAATTGATTTCTGGGCTTGCTGCGGCAACTAGCACCAACAGCTGCTGTGGCAGCAACCACGACAACAGCCACAGCAATAACAACTTGAGCCCTGACCCAGTAGATCACTATCGCTGAACACCGAGGGAGGGAGGGAGGGAGGGAGGGAGAGAGGGAGGGAGGGAGGGAGGGAGGGAGGGAGGGAGGGAGGGAGGGAGGGAGGGAGGGAGGGAGGGAGGGAGGGAGGGAGGGAGGGAGGGAGGGAGGGAGGGAGGGAGGGTATTCGATTGTTCGACTTGACTCGAATTCTACCTGGCGTGCAATGAGATGGAGTCAGGAAAAAAACACTGGGAAGGAGGGAGCGAGCGAGGGAGGGAGGTTACGCAGAGCGCACATAAGGTACTTCCGTGCTACCGCTCGCCTGGGCTGGATTACGCCACCGTTTCCCGTGAACTGTTTAACCCCAGTCAGTGGCACTCCCTTCTAACGGAAAGAGAAACGGCACCAAACCTTCCGGCCTTCGTCGATCGGCGAGGCACGTTATATGGACGATGTGAAGTCCACAGCAGAGATGCAATCATCAGCTATTTCGGGGTCGTTTTCCAGTCCGGGAGAAATTACCTCTGGGAACTTCTAGGTGAGGGCAGTAGCGTAGTGGTTCGAACATCGAACCCTCATTCGAGAGGATCGGGGTTCGAGAGGACCGGGGTTCGGGAGGACCGGGGTTCAAGAGGACCGGGGTTAGAGAGGACCGGGGTTAGAGAGGACCGGGGTTCGGGAGGACCGGGGTTCGGGAGGACCGGGGTTCGAGAGGACTAGGGTTCGGGAGGACCGGGGTTCGAGAGGATCGGAGTTCGGGAGGACCGGGGTTCGGGAGGACCGGGGTTCGGGAGGACCGGGGTTCGAGAGGACTAGGGTTCGGGAGGACCGGGGTTCGAGGGGATCGGGGTTCGGGAGGACCGGGGTTCGAGAGGACCGGGGTTCGAGAGGACTGGGGTTCGAGAGGACCGGGGTTCGACAGTACCGGGGTTCGAATCCTCTCGCTGCCGTTTCAAAGCTCGGACAGTTTCTTCCCCTCCGTCTTGTCTCATTTCACTCTGACAACTGAGCATATATAGACAGTGGTGGATATATTTATTGACGAATATTCTTTGACCAGTGATTTCATAATTGCTGAATGCTTCCCAGAGACGCCACATTGGAGTTGGAATAAGCATACGTGAAACGCTATGAGTGCTCATAAGGACTGGATACCGCGCCAGAACGTTATAAGAACTTTCAACGAAGAGCACTTTCAATCATCAAAAAGGACAGAATTTAAAACGGCAGTTTATTTGCTGCGTAGATTACAGTTAGAAGTGTGCACAGTCTCCATGTGTTTATCGCCGTGTGAGAAACAGACCTGTTTCACAAAACCAACGTTGCAAATTAACTACGCGCAATATGACAGGTGGAACGAGGACCCCCTTACTGCCGTTCGATGCTAGAGAGGACAATGTAGGTCGATGCCAGGGAGGACAATGTAGGTCGATGCCAGGGAGGACAATGTAGGTCGATGCCAGGGAGGACAATGTAGGTCGATGTCAGAGAGGACAATGTAGGTCGATGCCAGGGAGGACAATGTAGGTCGATGCCAGAGAGGACAATGTAGGTCGATGCCAGGGAGGACAATGTAGGTCGATGCCAGGGAGGACAATGTAGGTCGATGCCAGGGAGGACAATGTAGGTCGATGCCAGGGAGGACAATGTAGGTCGATGCCAGGGAGGACAATGTAGGTCGATGCCAGGGAGGACAATGTAGGTCGATGCCAGGGAGGACAATGTAGGTCGATGCCAGGGAGGACAATGTAGGTCGATGCCAGGGAGGACAATGTAGGTCGATGCCAGGGAGGACAATGTAGGTCGCTCCACGTTGTTCACTTGGCACTACGAATCAGAGAGTAACTATAGACACTGGTGTTATCTATGTCATTGTATGATTATTGGTTTCGCAAAACTGCGGAGAACAGTGTTTTTAAATGTCAAGCAGATGTTTCGTCGCCCAAAGGTTATATTTGGCATATTTGCATGACTCCTATTCGAGTCGTAGGATAATTGATCCCAAGAACATTCAAGAAGGGGAACGCGTGCATCGTTTGCGTGACGTGTCGGGCTTTTTATCGATATGCCCCGGGGTCATTTTGTATAGATACGTATTATTGTTTTTATTTCTAACATGCATGCACCGACGTTATTAGGCATGATCGACTAGTTGCCGTTGTATTTCATGTAGCATCTTTGATAAATGGCAAGCCAATAGACAACCTGACATGTTGACTTTGACGCCACTACTACGACACGAACGCACCACACGACCGCTCATCGAATACAAATGAAACTGATAAAAATGTCTAAAGGTCCGCATAGTGAAGGAACTGTTAGTTTTATGTTTTATCAAAACAATCATGTTTGATCATTTAACACATGTAGTGCCATTTCATGATAACTACAGCATATCATACTTCAGAAATATACTTTTGTTGCCCTCATACGTTAGATTTCGCGCTCGTCAGTGCATATTTGCGGGAAGTATTATCAAAGATATTAGAACAGTCATTGTAAAGTCTTTGGTATTATAGCCAGGGTAATATTTTTATGTAGCCCCCTACAATAACCAAATACACAAGTCGATGGAGTAACGATTCGTAGAATTCACAGGTCACGACATTCCTGAAAATCCAAAAACCCTTCATTTTGACTTTCCTAGATACTAACCTTAAGGCTTAATGAAATGACGCACACACAGTTCTCTAGGTTAAATTATTGTCCGTGTTCTGGGGTTAAAAATTCAATGCCGCATCCATTCAACAATAAAGAGGCGACGACTCTCCCGGTCGAGAATAAACATGATGCAATATTCATAGATCGAAACATGACTTATTAATCAAATGCATTGATGCCGAAACACGCAAAGCCGCGTGCATCGGCACGCGCACGATTACGTGCCAGTCATATAGTAACATACGTTTCAAAAGTTTAGTCGCATGCGTTGAAAATGTGTCATCACGTGTGTTGAGTAGGATTCAAGACTTGTTTTGTTAAAATGATGTTTTAAATGTCACAAAGTGTGATCGTAAAATCATGTTATGTAGTGTAACCTTTATTTCTTCTGATATATTCATCGCTCAAATGTGTTTCATTGGACATTACTTGTCCTGTGATTTTACATTATACATTCACGAATATCGACCTTGCCGTTCAGCAAGCAATGTAAACTTGATATTCGACTCGATATATTCAAAGTAAACATATAACGGACACATTGTGATTCATTAAAACACATTTGGTCTATCAACATTCCTGAACATTATAATGTTTATTCTATATAACATGGTTTTACGATGAAATCTACCACGCAGTGTATCTTTCATGCAGACAGTCACGTCCGTACATCCCTAGATCATGACTCCGACAGATTCCCGTGTAAATTCAAGTCCCCGGATTGTTGATTTAATATAGGCTTATGTTGGCTCAAAGGGCTCTGCTGTGTTCCGGCTGCAGCGCTGTCATTAGTGGCTGACTTGCGACAGTTGTTTCCGGTTTCCGACCAGTTTCCTGTCTTCCGCTCCGGGGCGCGCGCTATCTGTAAGTGGCTGTTGCGCTCTTCCGATGCAACATAAGGCGACGGTTTAAATTATTTTCGGTTTACGGATCCGCCTACCACATTTTGGTGAATTTTTAAAAAGCGGTTTATTGTTTTTTACCGTCCCGGCGACATTCTCACGCGACATTTTTTGTTACAAATAATCTATAATAATAATAATATATAAAAAACAAATATAATGTCTGAAAAACGAAATGTTCAAAAAAATCGAATGGCAGAGAAGCATTGCGACACTGAAAATATATTCACCACACCGGGGAACGCCTTTCGCGGTAGCGTTGTACCGCATTACTACGCAGACAACTCATTGTTCTCCGACTGTTAATACACAATACAAATGATCAGTCTCGTGCAAAATTGGTGTGAATAATGTTCTGTATGAGAAATTATTTTCATAGTCATGAAAGTTTCAAAACGAAATATAGACGGACTATTTCCAGGCGTAGCCGTAGGCCGCGGGCTGTGGTCAGGCTGTGACGTGTTGCCAACATGTTGCTACGAAGTACGAAGTACACATCAGTATTATATCTATATAACTAAATAAAGTCCTTAAACCAGCAAATATCAGCGCTAAAGTAGGTTATTGTGCCTTTGACGCTAATGGAAATGGCAACGTATATGTGACCTGGTGACCCCGCCGGATTGCGGCGGCAAATTAAGGGGACATGTCAATATTACAAATGGCCATGTTTTGTCAACAATACGTAAAACGTCAGTGAAAAACTGTACATTTCGACACAAAAACAAACCTTTGTTGAGATTGCGTTTTCATTAATAACCAGGAAATGATGCTTAATTTCTTATTTTAGAAAAACTACAATATTTACGACGTTACAGTTTGGCGTATGAACGCCTCTTACATGTAGGCAACATAATACGATATTGACTTGGTGAAGGGTTTGTATCAAAAATACATTGCCACTTTAAGCTGTCATTCAACTTGCTTAATTCATTCACGGTGGTGTAGAAGACGTAATTCGTTTATGTTAACCAAAATATATCTTAAAGTTATCAGTGACACTGTCATACTTATATGTGTGTCATTCATTTCTTTAGGGATTTTCTCAAAACGAAATAATTTCGCATTTTGGGGCTATTTTTTACATTGACAAAAATGTAAACAAAATCTTGTAACATAACCAAATAAATGAAAAACTGCAAATGTTATTAATCTGGAATGTTATGTAGCATTTAATCTACAATCTCTGAAGAAATTGTTAATTTTTCTTAAACACTTCTACTGAAACTAATTAATTCAAGACAAGCATATCCACCCCAGCTACCTTAAACACTATTGTAATAATCCATACAAAAACTTGTCTCTTTTACACCCGTCCTGTGTTTGACCTGACAGTAAAACAGTTTTTATTTTTATTGTTTTCCCCTCCTCCGATGTTAGACATGACTGTAAAAATCCGTAAACCTAAAAATAAAAAACTGTGGCCTCACTTGCACAAAAGATCAACCGTGCTTAGTTGGGGTTAACGATAATAATCATTGTGAGTCAGTTATACATCATTATTTTAATGTGCGTACGATATGTAATTGGTTGTAGTTTGGGGGATATAAAAACGACTATATTCGTACCGAAGATGTCTCAGATTATACCGATCATTATGTGAGATTCGTAATCTCGCCGCTCCACTGCCTGAACCTTCGCTTCCAACTTCGCAAACCAGGTGTTAATTTGCGGTGTTCGTCCTGGTTCTGGTTCTGCTCAGTTATGGCAATTACTGACATGTAAATCATCAAATCTAATATCAAATCAAATCAAGATCAAGAGTTTTTCTATTGGTTAACCGAACCCCTGTTTTATGGTGTTTTGCGACACTGTTTCATTTACAATGTACTAATATTTATAACATCTCGGTTGATTAAAATAGTGTCCACACAAAACGTGTTACTATCGTGATCATTCATCTCTTAATATTTTGGAAAATGCACAATTTGACGATAACATAAGATAAGCCAGTTTTACGACATATCATATATTTTCAGTTGCTGCACCAACTCCGAGGAACACACTCCCTGTTAGTGTTAGGTCTGCAGGAAATATAAAAAAAATTTGTCGTAAACTAAAAACCCACCTGTTTAAGCTTGCTTATCCTCCACAACTCCCCAACGTGCCAATTCAACTGTTTACAACTGGAACGGCTTATCGATTAGGAACTGCTTAACCCCTATTGTTTTGGCGCGCTGCCGAACTTGGGTCTCCCGAGGATTTTAGCGCAAAAGTGTTTTATATATATTATTATTATTACTAGATAAAGATAATCATAATAACTCTTATGCCATTTATATTTCAGGTCACGTCACTCTGAACTGACCAACGGCTAGACCTCTCTATGGCCACGTGATGTAATATTCGGTGGGAGATTAGTCGGCCAACACCCAGTCGGCCAACACAATTCGCGATGCCAACGGTAGGGCCGATGAAGGTGAAGTACAGCTTTCTGCCGCTGACCAATGGCGACTCGAAGCTATCGCCGCTGCACAGGTTCACGCCCGTATTATCGCCCACCTTCCTGTCGATTGTGCGTAGCGCGCTGCCGCAGCTGCTGTTCCTCCTGATCTACGGCCTCAACATGCGCTTCCACCTGCTGCCGAAGCTGTCTGACCTCGGTTGTGTGAACCTGTACAACGTGTCGGCCGTCGAGGAGGCGTTACTACACACGGTGCCGCACAGGCTCGTGTCTTCCCTGTCGAACCCCGTCTTGGACGTTTTCTCTGCCATTCCGTACCTGCTGCACTACTCCATCCCGGTTGGCTACCCGCTCTACCTGTACGTGCGTGGGCAGACGGACGATATAGGGCGCTTCTACTGGCTGCTCGGCTGGGCGTCGTGGATGTTGTTCGCCATCTGGTTCCTCCTGCCGACGGCACCGCCGTGGTTGTATGACAGCGGCTATGGGGAGTACCTTCGAGGGACGAACAACTCATTGCTCACCGGGGATCTACTCTCGTCTCTCCACAAGGAGGGATGCGCATTCGCGCGTCTGGACGCCAGGACAGGCATTCCATTCTTCTACAACATGTTCAAGAACAATCCCGTTCCGTTCGCCTCGTTCCCGTCGGGTCACGTGGTTTGGCCGTCGTGTATTTACGCAACATCACCCCCTGGCGGCCGTCTGTTCGCGCTCTACGTATTGTGGATGACGTGGGCGACCCTGTACTCGTGCCATCACTACCTCTCGGACGCCATCGCCGCCATCTTGGTCGTCATTGTGGTCAAACGACTGCTGTCTCAGATCGCTAACCGTAGTACGAGAACCCGGCCACTCCTCGACTGTTATGTGGTCTGCCCGTTCGCTATGGTATGATGTAGGCATACACGTACACTATCCGCACTCTGTTACAGCGTTGTCTGCGCGCACGTCTATCTTGTTACATTGGGAAACCGTTGTGATGATAATATAGAATAAATATGGTGTACAAAATAAGTGGCATAACGCGCATGCGCAGAGGGTTAGCTAATCTCAGGATCACATACTGCTTTTTGCACGTATATTTGCATACAATTACATGTTGGCATATCTGCGTAAACGTACATTATAATTTGTAACATAATAGTGAACAGAACACATTTATTACATAATTAGAAACTACGACGCAATCATTTATTGAGCCTGCTCAAATACT
>OY759261.1:27049717-27430150 GCA_963662155.1 Lamellibrachia columna | reverse complement strand
GTAGAAGATTTTAGACAACATTTGTGACACACGTGGGTAAATTGGCAAAAGCGGCTGAGTGTGTTGTGTTTGGCGATGTGTTCCATACATTGTACTCAAGAATAAAATGCCTGTGCATTGCACTACGCATACATAAATGTTTTCTTACATTCTACCTCGTAATGTCTCAGTGATTTCATGTTCACAACACTACAGCAACTCTCGATTATATATTGAAACTAATACTTCATGTCTGCGTAAACTCCTGTGTTTATTTAGGCATGGGGTAATATTAAAACGAAACAAAAGTCATGGTTTTGGAGTTATGATCTGGAAAAGATAATAAAAACTAACCACGTTCATCTAAAATCAAGAATATCACGCCAGTGGTTTACTCAGAATATGTTCTAAAGGTGGGAGATTCCGGTCTTTTCTCTGAATGACCGAGGGCTGACATGTTAACCAGCGCGACCGATAAGCGCATGCGCAGTTCTATGAAATCAGAGTAACCTAGACTACACGTGACGTATTCCGGTAGGCCGACACACACAGAACCAATGCAAAGTTCCACCGAAACGTGTTATTTTGCCAGAAAGAAGATTAGCCAAAAATTTTTTACATAAGTTGAGTTTGGGAGTAAAAAGCATGGCCATGCCCTATTGGCAAATATAGGAATAGGTGTATACAAATATATTTTTACTTGGTTTCATTTGGCGAGCGAATAATGCCATCATAACACACTCGTGACGCAGGGTTATCTAACAGTATGGCGCAAACCATGAAATTAAAACGTGTGTTCAACCAGGTTTTCTTAGTAAACCACTGGCGTGATATTCTTAACTGTATTTACAAATGGTTATGTTTTAGTAACTCTTATTCATGGGCGGAAAACCATGTAATTTTTTTCCCTTTAATGTTAATTAATAATCGCGAATTGTTGCCTAGATATGACACGTTGAGATATGTTGTGCAAAACTATCCGTTCGGGAATATATGCTCCACGAATGTCATTGGTTACCTAATATTGAGATATTTGGGTGTTTCATTTAATTTGTATGCCTCAGTATTATTCGTTCTCACCGAACATCTAAATGAAGAATGCTATACTTCGTGCTTTAATCTTTATTGCTGTAGAATATTTACTGTTAAACTTGTACACAACTACAGTTAAACTTGTACACAACTACAGTTAAACTTGTACACAACTACAGTTAAACTTGTACACAACTACAGTTAAATTTGTACACAACTACAGTTAAACTTGTACACAACTACAGTTAAACTTGTACACAACTACAGTTAAACTTGTACACAACTACTGTTAAACTTGTACACAACTACAGTTAAACTTGTACACAACTACAGTTAAACTTGTACACGACTACAGTTAAACTTGTACACAACTACAGTTAAACTTGTACACAACTACAGTTAAACTTGTACACAACTACTGTTAAACTTGTACACAACTACAGTTAAACTTGTACACAACTACAGTTAAACTTGTACACAACTACTGTTAAACTTGTACACAACTACAGTTAAACTTGTACACAACTACTGTTAAACTTGTACACAACTACTGTTAAACTTGTACACAACTACTGTTAAACTTGTACACAACTACAGTTAAACTTGTACACAACTACTGTTAAACTTGTACACAACTACAGTTAAACTTGTACACAACTACTGTTAAACTTGTACACAACTACAGTTAAACTTGTACACAACTACTGTTAAACTTGTACACAACTACAGTTAAACTTGTACACAACTACAGTTTGACAGACGAATAAATCATGCACCTTCAAAAGGGACGATTTATTGGTCTGGTTTTTCTGGCCGTACAGAGATTTTTTTACAGAACAGTGCAACTTTTATTTCATCGCCAAAAACAGTATTTTTGACAACACCAAGAAATATTGGATCACGGTAGTAACAATGGAACTGGTTGTACATTTCCTTCAACTTCAATGTCTCGACTAACGTTCGACTAAAACAAACCACCTTCAAATGTTGTTCGTGAAAGACGCACTTGTTGTAACGACGCTTCGTGAACATGAATCTAAGGCGGCATCTGTTTTCTTTTCAGCCCTCCTTCGATAACGTTATGGATAGACCAGTCTGGAGCGACGTGGAATCGGGTCGAACTAAATCCGTTGCAGCCGCATCCCCTCTGTGTCCTTACTCGCGCTAGAGCGACGTCCTCTCCCCGACGGCGTCTACAAGTCTCTTACGTAAAGGAGCTCCGTCATCATGGCCAACAAAACGAGATTATATTTCGTGCCAGTTTATTACAGATTCGATATGTACTGGTGCGGCGCGAAGTAGACGAGATAAAGGGGGTGTTCAACGATTCTTATTGGTTAATTGATATGCAGCTAATCAATTGGGTGTTTCGAATAATTAAAAAAACACAATTCTCTGAAGTTTTCGATCTCAAAGTTCATCTAAATTAATAACGTCATACCTCATATCTTATTTATATTTATATTTATCACTGTCGTTTATTTATCGATTCACATTATAGAAATTAGTCTGTCCTTTAGTGTCCTACAGCGATTCCTATGCATGTCGTAAAACTGGTATATTTTATATAGTCGCTAAATCGTGTATTTTGTAATATAGTCAGTTATGAAAGATCATCATTTTGCATGGATATTATTTTTAAAGAACCGAGATGTTGTAAATAATAAACAAACATGATTTTCTACATTTCATAGGATCATCGTTGTTGTCTATATGAATATAACACAAAATGAACACCATACGTTATACGTTTCCCAATTTAGCTCACTGTCATTATTCAGAATGCAAAGAGGTAGACTTATTGAGGGTACTCTAACACACGCACGCACGCACGCACGCACGCACGCACGCACGCACGCACGCACGCACGCACACACACACTCACACACACACACACACACACACACACACACACACACACACGAATCCTCATGCTGACATTTAGAAACTTGGCAATCGCTTGGAGCGGTCGTATGGATTGGATACCTTGCTATGTAAGAACGTGTCTTTTCTTGTAATCATACGTCACCTGTCTTGATATACTTTTGACATTATATATCATTATTGATATACCATTATCGTCACCATCTTACATCACCTGTCTCGCGAGACCACAGTTGTCTCGCGAGACCACAGTTGTCACAGAAAATGTGCGTTCTGTGAACACTTAGCATCGATTGTTTGAGCAAGTTAATATAAAGGCTAATCCGCATTAAGGAGTATTAATACGTTTAGCCACAAAATCGGATTATACTGATCCGGATGTGATGTAACTAGATTACTTCTGCATGGAGGCTGTGATTGTTGGCGCTGGCCGAACTTACAGATCAGAACTAAGCAGGATCATTCGCACCACTAAGTAGGTGTTATGGAAGACGCCGCGTGGGTCACGCTCGTTGTCCTCCCGGAGCCAATACAGCTCATGTGACAGCTTGTGAAACAAGTCAGATCACGTAGAACATTGAAATCATCGAAAGAATTGACATTAGCCGTTAGATTTGGTAAGGCTCAAAATTGTGAATATCCAAAACGATAAAAACTTTATGGGGTCAAGGATGATCATAACTTCCATCCTCTCGCCGTTCACAAAAAAAAATGTAATTATGAAATTTCACCAATGGCAAAATTGGTTTGTGTTGTCAGTGTTTCCATTTTCACTTCAGAAAAGCAAAATGTTTATAAACAGTACTAACCAGAACACCCCCATTAACATCATGATGAACGGTCAGAACGTAGACGTTTTCAAATATCTTGGGTCCACCTTAAGCAAAGATGGCACCTCAACAAGGGAAATCAAAATAAGGATTGCAGTGGCCATGTCTGCTATGTCAAGACTTATCAACATCTGGAAGAGCAGAAACATCAGCTTCAAAACGAAGCTCAAGCTCTACAGAGCACTCACTGTATCCATCCTCCTCTACAAAGCACTCGCTGTATCCATCCTCCTCTACAGAGCACTCGCTGTATCCATCCTCCTCTACAGAGCACTCGCTGTATCCATGCTCCTCTACAGAGCACTCGTTGTATCCATCGTCCTCTACAGAGCACTCCTTGTATCCATCGTCCTCCACAGAGCACTCCCTGTATCCATCCTCCTCTACAGAGCATTCGCTGTATCCATCCTCCTCTACAGAGCACTCGTTGTAACCATGCTCATCTACAGAGCACTCGCTGTATCCATCCTCCTCTACAGAGCACTCGCTGTATCCATCCTCTTCTACAGAGCACTCGTTGTAACCATGCTCCTCTACAGAGCACTCGCTGTATCCATCCTCCTCTACAGAGCACTCGTTGTAACCATGCTCCTCTACAGAGCACTCGTTGTATCCATCCTCCTCTACAGAGCACTCGCTGTATCCATCCTCCTCTACAGAGCACTCGTTGTAACCATGCTCCTCTACAGAGCACTCGCTGTATCCATCCTCCTCTACAGAGCACTCGCTGTATCCATCCTCCTCTACAGAGCACTCGTTGTAACCATGCTCCTCTACAGAGCACTCGTTGTATCCATCCTCCTCTACTGGAGCACTCACTGTATCCATCCTCCTCTACAGAGCACTCGTTGTAACCATGCTCCTCTACAGAGCCCTCGTTGTATCCATCCTCCTCTACAGAGGACTCCTTGTATCCATCCTCCTCTACAAAGCACTCAATGTATCCATCCTCCTCTACAGAGCATTCGCTGTATCCATCCTCCACTACAGAGCACTCGTTGTAACCATGCTCCTCTACAGAGCACTCGTTGTATCCATCCTCCTCTACAGAGCACTCGTTGTATCCATCCTCCTATACAGAGCACATGATGTATCCATCCTCCTCTATAGAGCACTCGCTGTATCAAACCTCCTCTACAGAGCACTCGCTGTATCCATCCTCCTCTACAAACCACTCGCTGTATCAATCATCCTCTACAGAGCACTAGCTGTATCAATCCTCCTCTACAAAGCACTCGCTGTATCCACCCTCCTCTATAGAGCACTCGCTGTATCCATCCTGCTCCACAGAGTACTCGCTGTATCCATCCTCCTCTACAGAGAACTCACTGTATCCATCCTCCTCTACAGAACACTCACTGTATCCATCCTCTTCTATAGAGCACTCGTTGTATTCATCCTCCTCTACAGAGTACTCGCTGTATCCATCCTCCTCTACAGAGAACTCGTTGTATCCATCCTCCTCTACAGAGCACTCGTTGTATCCATCCTCCTCGACAGAACACTCACTGTGTCCATCCTCCTCTACAGAGCACTCGTTGTATACATCCTCCTCTACAGAGCACTCGCTGTATCCATCCTCCTCTACAGAGCACTCGCTGTATCCATCCTCATCTACAGAGCACTCACTATATCCATCCTCCTCTATAGAGCACTCGTTGTATCCATCCTCTTCTACAGAGCACTCGCTGTATCCATCCTCCTCACAGAGCACTCGCTGTATCCATCCTCCTCCACAGAGCACTCGCTGTATCCATCTTCCTCTATAGAGCACTCGCTGTATCCATCCTCCTCCACAGAGCACTCGCTGTATCCATCCTCCTCTACAGAGCACTCACTGTATCCATCCTCCTGCACAGAGCACTCGCTGTATCCATCCTCCTCTACAGAGCACTCACTGTATCCATCTTCCTCTACAGAGCACTCACTATATCCATCCTCCTCTATAGAGCACTCGTTGTATCCATCCTCCTCTACAGAGCACTCGTTGTATCCATCCTCCTCTACAGAGCACTCGCTGTATCCATCCTCCTCTACAGAGCACTCACTGTATCCATCCTCCTCTACAGAGCACTTGCTGTATCCATCCTCCACTATAGAGCACTCGCTGTATCCATCCTCCTCCACAGAGCACTCACTGTATCCATCCTCCTCTACAGAGCACTCGTTGTATCCATCCTCCTCTATAGAGCACTCACTGTATCCATCCTCCTCCACAGAGCACTCGGTGTATCCATCCTCCTCTACAGAGCACTCGCTGTATCCATCCTCCTCTATAGAGCACTCGCTGTATCCATCCTCCTCTACATAACACTCACTGTATCCATCCTCCTCTACAGAGCACTCACTGTATCCATCCTCCTCTACAGAGCATTCGCTGTATCCATCATCCTCTACAGAGCACTCGCTGTATCCATCCTCCTCTACAGAGCACTCGTTGTATCCATCCTCCTCTACAGAGCACTCGTTGTATCCATCCTCCTCTACAGAGCACTCGCTGTATCCATCCTCCTCTACAGAGCACTCACTGCATCCATCCTTCTCTACAGAGCACTCGCTGTATCCATCCTCTTCCACAGAGCACTCGCTGTATCCAACCTCCTCTATAGAGCACTCACTGTATCCATCCTCCTCTGTAGAGCACTCACTGTATCCATTCTCCTCTATAGAGCACTCACTGTATCCATCCTCCTATATATAGCACTCGCTGTATCCATCCTCCTCCACAGAGAACTCGCTGTATCCATCCTCCTCTATAGAGCACTCGCTGTATCCATCTTCCTCTACAGAGCACTCGCTGTATCCATCCTCCCCTACAGAGCACTCACTGTATCCATCCTCCTCTATAGAACACTCACTGTATCCATCCTCCTCTACAGGGCACTCGCTGTATCCATCCTCCTCTACAGAGCACTCACTGTATCCATCCTCCTCTACATAGCACTCGCTGTATCCATCCTCCTCCACAGAGCAATCGCTGTATCCATCCTCCTCTACAGAGCACTCACTGTATCCATCTTCCTCTACAGAACACTCACTATATCCATCCTCCTCTATAGAGCACTCGTTGTATCCATCCTCCTCTACAGAGCACTCGCTGTATCCTTCCTCCTCAACAGAGCACTCACTGTATCCATCCTCATCTATAGAGCAATCGTTGTATCCATCCTCCTCTACAGAGCACTCGCTGTATCCATCCTCCTCACAGAGCACTCGCTGCATCCATCCTCCTCTACAGAGCACTCATTGTATCCATCCTCCTCTATAGAGCACTCGCTGTATCCATCCTCCTCACAGAGTATTAGCTGTATCCATCCTCCTCACAGAACACTCACTGTATCCATCCTCCTCTACAGAGCACTCGCTGTATCCATCCTCCTCTACAGAGCACTCGCTGTATCCATCCTCCTCTACAGAGCACTCGCTGTATCCATCCTCCTCTACAGAGCACTCGCTGTATCCATCCTCCTCTACAGAGCACTCACTGTATCCATCCTCCTCTATAGAGCACTCGCTGTATCCATCCTCCTCTACAGAGCCCTCACTGTAACCATCCTCCTTCACAGATCACTCACTGTATCCATCCTCATCTACAAAGTACTCGTTGTATCCATCCTCCTCTACAGAACACTCGCTGTATCCATCCTCCTCACAGAACACTCACTGTATCCATCCTCCTCTACAGAGCACTCGCTGTATCCATCCTCCTCTACAGAGCACTCGCTGTATCCATCCTCCTCTACAGAGCACTCACTGTATCCATCCTCCTCTATAGAGCACTCGCTGTATCCATCCTCCTCCACAGAGCACTCACTGTATCCATCCTCCTCTACAGAGCACTCTTTGTATCCATCCTCCTCTATAGAGCACTCACTGTATCCATCCTCCTCCACAGAGCACTCGGTGTATCCATCCTCCTCTACATAGCACTCGCTGTATCCATCCTCCTCTATAGAGCACTCGCTGTATCCATCCTCCTCTATAGAGCACTCACTGTATCCATCCTCCTCTATAGAGCACTCGCTGTATCCATCCTCCTCTACAGAGCACTCGTTGTATCAATCCTCCTCTACAGAGCACTCGTTGTATCCATCCTCCTTTACAGAGCACTCACTGTATCCATCTTCCTCTACAGAGCACTCGTTGTATCCATCCTCCTCTACAGAGCACTCACTGTATCCATCCTCCTCTACATAGCACTCACTGTATCCATCCTCCTCTACAGAGCACTCGCTGTATCCATCCTCCTCCACAGAGCACTCGCTGTATCCACCCTCCTTTATAGAGCACTCACTGTATCCATCCTCCTCTGTATAGCACTCACTGTATCCATCCTCCTCTATACAGCACTCACTGTATCCATCCTCCTCTACAGAGCACTCGCTGTATCCATCCTCCTCCACAGAGCACTCGGTGTATCCATCCTCCTCTACAGAGCACTCGCTGTATCCATCCTCCTCTATAGAGCACTCGCTGTATCCATCCTCCTCTATAGAGCACTCACTGTATCCATCCTCCTCTATAGAGCACTCGCTGTATCCATCCTCCTCTACAGAGCACTCGTTGTATCCATCCTCCTCTACAGAGCACTCGTTGTATCCATCCTCCTTTACAGAGCACTCACTGTATCCATCTTCCTCTACAGAGCACTCGTTGTATCCATCCTCCTCTACAGAGCACTCACTGTATCCATCCTCCTCTACAGAGCACTCACTGTATCCATCCTCCTCTACAGAGCACTCGCTGTATCCATCCTCCTCCACAGAGCACTCGCTGTATCCACCCTCCTCTATAGAGCACTCACTGTATCCATCCTCCTCTGTATAGCACTCACTGTATCCATCCTCCTCTATACAGCACTCACTGTATCCATCCTCCTCTACAGAGCACTCGCTGTATCCATCCTCCTCTATAGAGCACTCAATGTATCCATCCTCCTCTACAGAGCACTCGCTGTATCCATCCTCCTCTACAGAGCACTCGCTGTAGTCATCCTCCTCTACAGAGCAATCGCTTTATCCATCCTCCTCTACAGAGCACTCGCTGCATTCATCCTCCTCCACAGAGCACTCGCTGTATCCACCCTTCTCTATAGAGCACTCACTGTATTCATCCTCCTCTATAGAGCACTTACTGTATCCATCCTCCTCTATAGAGCACTCGCTGTAGTCATCCTCCTCTACAGAGCACTCGCTGTATCCATCCTCCTCCACAGAGCACTCGCTGTATCCATCCTCCTCTACATAGCACTCGCTGTATCCATCCTCCTCTATAGAGCACTCACTGTATCCATCCTCCTCTATGGAGCACTCACTGTATCCATCCTCCTCTATAGAGCACTCGCTGTACCCATCCTCCTCTATAGAGCACTCACTGTATCCATCCTCCTCTATAGAGCACTCACTGTATCCATCCTCCTCTATAGAGCACTCACTGTATCCATCCTCCTCTATAGAGCACTCACTGTATCCATCCTCCTCTATAGAGCACTCACTGTATCCATCCTCCTCTATAGAGCACTCACTGTATCCATCCTCCTCTATAGAGCACTCACTGTACCCATCCTCCTCTATAGAGCACTCACTGTATCCATCCTCCTCTATAGAGCACTCACTGTATCCATCCTCCTCTGTAGAGCACTCGCTGTATCCATCCTCCTCTATAGAGCACTCACTGTATCCGTCCTCCTCTATAGAGCACTCACTGTATCCATCCTCCTCTATAGAGCACTCTCTATACCCGTCCTCCTCTATGGAGCACTCACTGTATCCGTCCTCCTCTATGGAGCACTCACTGTATCCCTCCTCCTCTATAAAGCACTCACTGTACCCGTCCTCCTCTATAGAGCACTCACTGTATCCGTCCTCCTCTATAGAGCACTCACTGTATCCATCCTCCTCTATAGAGCACTCACTGTATCCGTCCTCCTCTATACAGCACTCACTGTATCCATCCTCCTCTATAGACCACTCACTGTATCCATCCTCCTCTATAGAGCACTCACTGTATCCATTGGCAACATTATTCGACACATCACCATTAGAAAAACCACCCTGAAAGGCACCCTGGAGGGCAACAGACGACACCCTGGAGGGCAAGAGACGACGGGGCCGCCAGAAAAAAACTGGCTAGACAATATACAAGAATGGACACATCGAGACCTACCGACCCTGCTACGCACAGCAGAGGACAGACAACGCTGACGAGGACTGTGTGTGAATGACACTCCCATGACCATCCCGATCAAGGGATGAAGAAGGTGGAGATTTTGGAATTAAATAATTTAATAGTTTGTCTGATGATTTCATACAAAAAACTACATTTCTGGCACAAAAGTGGCACAGACGAGTTAGAATGTCGTAGAGGATATTAGATAGGTTTGATTTTTCGCAAAATGAATTTGAAATGAGACGAGCAAAACAATGGAATTGAGGAGGCACCTGCGGACGTTGTATGTGGAACGTTGTCAATGTACAGACACCATACGTTAGACATAGCTGTGACAGGGACAGGAATGTTACAGAAGGAGTATTGTGAGTAACCAAACAAGATTGTGATCAAAAGAGCATGGCTATTCGTGTGTTATTATCTGATTTGACGCATGGCACGGACATTTGTGGGGAAAAGGATTATTGGAAAGGAAAACATAACTAAATATAAACCCACAAAAGAACATAATCACGTTTTATTCCAGCCTATTATCAGTTTTTAAAACCGTGGGAAATAAGAAGAGTAAAATGACGGGTGCGAGAAGGAATGGTATTGTTCAATTGACCCGCTTTAACCGGATGTATGCGTCATGAACCAAAGAGTTAGTCGGTCAAAGCCTCCGTGCCATTTATTGACGCCATTGGCCAATTTGAGTCATACTCTTATCAGTATGTAGACGTGGAAAACACTGCAGTCAACCGTCTTCCTTATCATCGTGGGTCATCATTTGTGTGCTTGTTATTTAGGTTATCATTCAATCTAAGCGCGTCGAAGTTACAACAACAAGTTATAGAAATGTACGAATGTCAACTGTTGAAACCCTCGCGCATTGGCGTTCTCAATATTTAAAAAAACACATAAAATATGTTTTATAAATATTTTTTTTTACTAAAACCGTTATGTAATGTTGCAATGCATATCTATGTATTTCAAGAAAATGGTAGTAAATCCAAAACTCGGTTTACATAACAAGAATACTGTGAAAGTGTTGATTTTGTTGTGACTACGTAGTTATATGGAGTAGGTGAGACAGGGAGTGAGAGACGAAACAAAATGAGAGTCTGGTGTTTACCGGAGCGTGACCGAATGATTTATTCGCGTTACTGTGTGAACTTTTCACCTCCTATTCGTCACTGAAAACCACATTTACGCTTTGACCCACTCTTTAGCAATTGTGCACTGACCATTCCGGCCAAATCACCACGACAATGATAGCTTTAAGGCATGGATGGCCATTGATTTGAACAGAAAGCCTCAAGAAGGCGGCCGGTGGCACGTGTGTAGTCGAGTGAATGGACACCTGCAAAATGGGCCCGGGTCCGGTTTTTTCATATTTAGTCGTGTTAAATGGCCCCCGTGGGTGAACAATTTACCCCCTTTCCACGCGCGCGCGTGCATTCATGCGCGTGTGCGCATGTGTGTGTAAATATCATGTATTTAATATGATATTAAGTTTCACACTAATGACGCTTATATAAAGAACATTAATTTGGTAATTCCATCAATTTAATATGATATTTACTTTTATAATAAACGTAATAAGCATTTATCGAGGAATGACTTTAGGTGGGATTATTTTTATTATCCTTCATGCACACGCTGTTACCTGATTAGGCATTTCTATTGTATTACCCTTCATGCACACGCTGTTACCTGATTAGGCATTTCTATTTTATTACCCTTCATGCACACGCTGTTACCTGATTAGGCATTTCTATTTCATTACCCTTCATGCACACGCTGTTACCTGATTAGGCATTTCTATTTTATTACCCTTCATGCACACGCTGTTACCTGATTAGGCATTTCTATTTCATGCTTTGCAACTTCACAATGCACCAAACATCAGATTTTAAGCTATGACGCCTTGCCATATATAAATATAGATCAATGATCTTGAAATGGATGTTCTTGTTACAATAAAAAACTAACTAGGTAATTTTTCATAGGGAGTTTTCATTTTTCACAACGAACATTTACTACCTCCCAACCTGCAGCCAGAAACTGTCAACATTGTTACCCTTCTTTCAATTGGTGACCATCGTGAATATTTAATAAATGTGATATTATCATTCTCTCTATCCCATTAATACATAGTAACCCACGTTCATACAGTTTCTTACACAATCTAAATTGTAACAAAGAGCAAACCCTGAAACATCATGTCACAGCATTATATATTCAGTTTAACTTAAAAGCGTTTCTCCGTTAAAACAAACAAACAAACATACAAATTAAATATCCAAATCTTATAAAAGAAACGTTTAAAAGGAGTAACCTTGAAGGAAAATGCTTATAATGTAATGTTGCGATCATAGTTCTACTGTTACAACTAATACAGAAACTGAAAATAGATAAGATAATCTGTTGTTTTGCTATACAATAAAGCCTAATTATAAACTTGATTGGTTCACTGTGATTAAGTGGTTCAGTTGCCTCGTTATGTAGTCGCGCTAAAGACAAGATCGACGGACCATTAATCAGTCGTTCCATAAATTGGATATAATTTGCCGACTCACCTATCTGCCTCCCTACCACTCTCCCTCGGTCCCTCCCCTTCCCTCTCATTCCCTTTAAGCCGTACTTGTGAAGCGCGTGTTTACGATGAAGAAGATTAAATGTGATTCAAGCACAACTACCCAGATGCACATTAATACCAGCAAAATGGCCATGGAATGCCATTTCGATTAACAATGCAGATGCCGCGAAGTATGGTAATATAATCGCAACGCCATTTTCCTTCGTCGTCCTTCGGTGTAGGCTACACGTGTAACCAGAGCAAATAATCGATGTATGTATTCATAAAACATCGAGGACTCATTGTTGCTATCAGTTGTCTGTAAAACGAAATGAACAAGGAAGGCTTCACGTAAAGACCTTCTATGACTATGGTCATGGGTAGAGTTTATCCGGTTATAACTGTGCTTGTGGTGTGTGTGTTCTACTCCTCTAGTAGTAGCAAAAGCTTTATTTCACGTTGGTGACCGTATTACTTTTATAGCGTGATTTCCAATGGGCCATCAATCACATACGCACTTAGATCGACAGTTAATTACCTTTAAGATAAACCCAATAGATACACAAAATAAAGCATCAGTAAATGCACACATAAAACGTCATTGCAGTTGTAAGAACATCAATAAATTTACGAATCCTTAAAAATAAAATAAAAAAATAAGAATAAATTAATTAATTAAATTAAATTAAACCATTAAATAAAAACCATAAATTTACAATTTCTAAAACAACAACCCTCGTGCAGGCCTGTCAAGTTAAAAATATTCACAGTTATATAAATATGTCCTGACATATTTTAAAAACAGTGTTTTAAAACAATCTGTAGAATTCGCATGTCTAATGTGTTCCGGCAGAGTGTCCCACAGTCTCGCTCCTCTATGTGCAAATGTTCGCTGACAGGTTGTACTTTCTAACAAGAATATTTGCAGTCGTGGGTGCGATGGTCGTGCAAACTGTTGTTAGTATGAATATAACTGCTCGGTAGGCTGGTGCAACCCCGTGTATGATGTTATGCATTACTATCGGAGTGAACTATCGAGTATCGGTTGGTAGCCATCCTTGAGTACGAAATGGTGAATGGTAAAACCTGTCGTCTGTCTTTCACATTCGGAAGTACGCGTGCTCACTGCTCGTCATCTTATGAACATCTATGAGCAGAGCACGTTTGCACCTGCCCCGTATCACGCACCCTTAGGCATGTAAGAAACAAATGGTAATGTTCACCATCACTAGGGTGTTTCAACAGAAAACAAACCCCGTAATTCCTATAATACGCTGTGTAATAGAAGTTTTGTTTAATTACCATTAGCCTTCAAAATAGTAATTGCGTCATAAAATACACAACGAGAATTTACTAACATGTATTTAATGTAGTGGGAAATATTAGTGTTATTATCCATTAACGTGGGCTGTGTCAAAGCAAACGCTCCACTACTCTCATATGTCTTTGTTATGTTTGTTTAGCTACTGTACCGACCAAGACAAACATGTCATTGTTATGTTTGTGTAGCTACTGTACCGACCAAGACAAACATGTCATTGTTATGTTTGTGTAGCTAATGTAGCGATCAAGACACACATGTCATTGTTATGTTTGTGTAGCTAATGTAGCGATCAAGACGCCTTGAAGCTGCGTCGGTTCACGACCCAGTCTCTCTGTACATGTTCGTTCGTGTGTGTTCTGTGATCATAGTTGTATGTAGTGTGTGCACTCCTTGTGTATAATCACATGCAGCAGTAAAACGACACTACTTTTGTGATCTAAACAATTTTGAAATAACGTGAGCAAGTTGTTATATATCATTACAAACCGGGAATCAGACAAGCGTGGTGAGGGCGAAGCGACTCCAAATGGGTAGCAGAAGAGAAACGGCTACTTTATATGCGCATTGGGCTACTTATTTGCCACCAGGGCAACTCGGTTAGCTGTCTATGAGACGGCTGACCGATATTTCGACACATTTCGTTTTGGTGTTACTATCATGTGTAATCAATTTTTCGTCTGTTTTCTTTTTCAAAGTGGCGGAAATCTTAAGCACGTAAGTGTACACGACATATGAGACAATAATTTTTTTCTATAAAAAAATATATTGTCTTTCATTAGACAAAATAGAATTATTAGTACACCAAATTGCTGGCAGGAAAATTATTTATATATCACAATCATTCTGACACATGACTACGTGTGTTCTGCGTAGCTGTATTCGAAGCAAAAGCCCATTGTGTAGCAAACCATATTCTCATCATTCCAATCATGCATTTCATACTATTTTACATTTGTCATGCAATCATAAGATAACATGTCTATGTTTCAGATATTGAGCAGTAAGTCTTTGAGTAAATTGAGATGCTTGTATTATAGCCATTTAAAAAAAGTTTCTTGTCGATGGCCTCGTAATTGAACAACAGACAGCATTACATAAATAGATCCGTTCAACCAGATTAACGTTTGACTCCTTACATTGCCAAAGCCAATATCCGCCCGAACAATATTATCGCTGAGATTGGGGTATTAAAACACAAATATGTTTTACTCCGTAACGTTATACAAATATACACACTTGTATTAGATTGCGAATTAATGGAATTATTCAATTAAATATTAGTTAAATATAAACTGTTTCAACTTTATAAAGTAAATGTACAACAAATGGTACATTCGTATGCGTAGCTAGTAGGAAACAAAGCACACTTCGTTGCTTGTGAGATACAGCTGGCAGGTGACTGGTTTTCCGAGATCTGTGCCACTGATTACGACTGAGTACAAGTGACTGGTTGCCCGAGATCTGTGCCACTGACTACGACTGAAAACAGATGACTACACTGACTACAGATCACTGGTTGCTCGAGATCTGCCACTGACTACGACTGACTACAGATGACTACACTGACTACAGATCACTGGTTGCCCGAGATCTGCCACTGACTACGACTGACTACAGATGACTACACTGACTACAGATCACTGGTTGCTCGAGATCTGCCACTGACTACGACTGACTACAGATGACTACACTGACTACAGATCACTGGTTGCCCGAGATCTGCCACTGACTACGACTGACTACAGATGACTACACTGACTACAGATCACTGGTTGCCCGAGATCTGCCACTGACTACGACTGACTACAGATGACTACACTGACTACAGATCACTGGTTGCCCGAGATCTGCCACTGACTACGACTGACTACAGATGACTACACTGACTACATATCACTGGTTTCCCGAGATCTGCCACTGACTACGACTTACTACAGATGACTACACTGACTACAGATCACTGGTTGCCCGAGACTGCCACTGACTACGACTGACTACAGATTACTACACTGGCTACAGATTACTGGTTGCCCGAGACTGCCACTGACTACGACTGACTACAGATGACTACACTGACTACAGATCACTGGTTGCCCGAGACTGCCACTGACTACGACTGACTACAGATGACTACACTGACTACAGATCACTGGTTGCCCGAGACTGCCACTGACTACGACTGACTACAGATTACTACACTGGCTACAGATTACTGGTTGCCCGAGATCTGCCACTGACTACGACTGACTACAGATGACTACGCTGACTACAGATCAATGGTTGACCGAGATATGCCACTGACTACGACTGACTACAGATTACTACACTGATCTGTGCCACTGACTACGACTGACTACATATCACTGGTTGCCCGAGATCTGCCACTGACTACGAAATTCGTCTTAGAAAATGATGTCCTCGGGAAACCTGCTTAATCCTTGATTCGCCCCTGCGGTAGGGTTGTGTCAGAGGGATCCAGCGTTTTGGAAATGGGGGTCAAGACTCGAAGCACCGAAGGGTGTGTGACGGAATTATTTTTACAAAACACTTGAAATGGTGACCTTTGGTGACAGTTAGAATCTGATTTTAGCAAATTAATATATATTAGTTGTAAATCTGACCTACACTAAAATTATTAAACTAAAAGACTGTATTAAATGTGATATATATTGCAAGGTTAACGAAAACGAGAGTAGCACTGCTGCTAGTACCGTTGATTAAAACAAGTGTGCTAAGTAATGTTGACTAAAAACAAAATACACGTCACGTGCCTCGGGCGTGTGTCACGTGTCTCGTGGGTGTGTCACGTGTTTCGAGGGTGTGCACAATTGAAAATTCATTAGCAAAATTTGGAAATCCATTACCAAAACAATGATTGAACGCGCTCGCATAATGGAACATTTCGCAAGATTAATTCGCATAATTGAGGTGTATATTCGCATTTTTTGCGAACGTTTGCACACCCGCATGTCTTGGGACTATGATGTGTCACAGCTGACTGCGTCACCTGTTACTGGGTTTTTTACAACGTGTTTGTCTAAGTTTTATGGAACTGTGTCTTGTTGAGTTTGAGACACAATAGACTGTGTAGTTCGTGGAGATGTTGCGTACATTTGTGAGCCACCGTCACGTAATTAAAGGTTCGTTTTTAGACACATTATCGTGTTTATTTCGAAGACGAAAAGATGGAGGACAGATCACTGCCCCATAGCAGTCGGAAGGAACAGGCCAACGCACCTGCAATGGGCATACCTTCCCTAAGACTCGCTGGGGCGCCATCGGACTGGCTCGTGTGTTGCCACCTGGGGATCAACCGAGATGCTACGCAATATAATTTCGTAGCAACGTGCTACTAATGTTATTCATACAAAATGTGTTACTGTCGTGATCTGTCATATCGTAGGAAGAACTATGCATTTCCTTAGCTTGATGGAATATTTTATCTAGCAACGGATTGCAGTGTTCCTATGTTGGTATTTTAATGGAACATATTAATTGCACAATTCGTCCACTAGGTGGCACCACGTGCTTAGTGCGTCAACTAAGTGGCGTCAAACGTATAATGACTGTTATTCTGTAAATTCTGGACACGGTAGCCGTTGCGAAACAAATGTCATTGTTTAATCCTAAGCATAGTTAATAAAACATAATGTTAGATAACCCTACGTTCTTGTAGACTGGCAATATTCGCTCACCAAATGAAAATCTATTTGTAAACACCTAGTCCTATACATGCCAATACGATATGGCCAAAGTGTTTGCGTCTAAGCTCAACTTAGAGAATCTATTCAGGCTTACGAAATAAAATTAGAAAGGGAAGCAAATTGTGATGAAGCTGTTTGGTGTAATATTGTTACTGGGAATTCAACATTAACTATTGGATTAATTTACCGAAGTCCAAACATAAACGAAAAGGATAAAGAAAAATACAAAACGGTATAAAGGAAGTGAGTAAAAAGGAATGTATCATAATGGGAGATTTTAACCACGGACACATACAGTGGAAATCTGTAGAGAATACATGGGGTGAGGACCAACAGTTTCTACTGTTAATTCAGGATAGCTTCCTTACTCAACACTATGCCCTTACTGAACACTATGCCCTTACTGAACACTAGGCCCTTACTCAACACTAGGTCATTACTCAACACTAGGCCCTTATTCAACACTAGGTCCTTACTCAACACTAGGCCCTTACTCAACACTAGGCCCTTACTCAACACTAGGCCCTTACTCAACACTAGGTCCTTACTCAACACTAGGCACTTACTCAACACTAGGTCTTTACTCAACATTAGGAATATTCTAAAATGTGTAATTGAGAGTTGTTGTTGCTCTCCTCCTTTCCCTGTAGTCCGGGGCGAGGCTGGCACCGATACCGGTCGTCGATTTATGTTTCCCCTTCTTCTTCATAACTAGTTCCGTTTTACTACCGTCTCCACCAATCGTCTCCACTCCCCTCTATCCCACGCCCTCATTCTCCATTCCCCTCCCACTCCCACTAAATCTCTCTTCATGCAGTCTTCCCATCTCAGTCTCAGTCTTCCTCTTCTCCTTCTACCCTTCACTCCAAGTGCATCCACTTTCTTCATCAATCGTGCCCCTTCCATTCTTTCGACAGCCCACCTTAGCCGGCTCCTTACCAGCTTCCTTGTGAGACTCTCTCACACCAACTTTCTTGTGAGACTCTCTCTCACACCAACTTCCTTGTGAGACTCTCTCTCACACCAACTTCCTCCCTCAACTCCTCCATTCTTCGTTTGTTGATTATTTTCACTCCCGCAATTCTTCCCACCCAGTTATTCTCGCAAACTTGCAGTCTCTCTTGTTGTTTTTTCTGTCATCGCCATGGTCTCTAGACCGTATGCTGGTATTATGTATGAGTTAAGAACCTTTACTTTTAGCTTTCAAGATATGTGTCTATCTCCCATCACCCCTTCCATGTTCCTCCACTCACTCGCCCCAGCTTGTACTCTCCTGCGAATGTCTGTCTCCGTGCCTCCGTCCCCGCAAACCGCTCCACCCAGATATACAAAGCTGTCTCGTTGGTTCAGTTTCTTCCCATCCAGTCTTATGTCAAGATCTTTTTCTGCTGCCAAACCGAAAGCACCCCCGTCTTCTCTAGACTTACTCTCAGTCCATATTTGCCAAAGATTTCCTTCCAATCTACCAACCTCTCTTGAAGGTCTGCTTCACTGTCCGCTACTACTGCCAGGTCATCGTCGTATAGCAACTTGCGGAGTGAGTTTATGGCACTCCTCTGTCTCAGGTCGACGTCCACCCTGAATTCCTCCGATATATTCCTTCGACCATTCTCACCTCCGCCTCTGGGACACCCATCCACCTCAACGTGGCCATGGCCACATCTCTCGGAACTGTGTTGTATGCGAGAGTATGAGACTATGAGAGTACCATTGATCAATTTGTTCCCTTGAAAAAACAAGGAAAACGGTCTAGAAAGAAAACTTGTCAAAAGAAGCTACTAGAAAGACAGCGTGCAAGCAAACTATGTGGAGGGTTTATAAGCGTACCAGAAATGATGAAGACTACACTAGACGGTTTGTTTGTTGGACAGAAAGAAGCTCGCCATACGACATAGACATAAAGTGCTGCAGTTGTCGCTCATTTTCACGGTCTAATTCGATTGTCGCATTCAATTTGCATCAGAATGACCTTAAATTGTTAACTTAGATGCACAATTCACTGGTGAACGAAACATCTTATGCCGATGACACCACACTGTTTAGTACCATTCAGTCATTTAAGACTTCCATTAAGGAAGTGAACGTAGATACCCTAATAAAATTGTTAAAAATAAATAAGTTATCCCTTAATGTAAGCAAACCAAAATACATACTCGTTAAAATTATCAACAAAGCTTTAGATATCCCTGTGTTTAAAATAGATGCCACAATTATTTAAAATGTAAACATATTAAATGTTCTTGGCATTATGATATATGATAATTTAAACTGGAAAAAAAACATATAAAAAACTGCCAACAAATGTTGTAAAACAATCGGAATTCTTAATAAACTCAAAAAATTACCAACACATAAAATTAAACTTCTATATTAGACTTTAATTCAACCATACATAAATTATTGAATTTTCAAGCTACAAAAGAGAGCAATAAGAATTGTTACTCTAAGTAAATTTAATGCGCATACAAACACAATGCTTAAGCAATTAAACATACTGATGGCTCAATATACCATACCAATTCAACAATAAAAATTGTATTATAAATTTACACATAGCAAATTACCTGCTGCTTATTTACAACAATTGCCACTGCAGCCCAATCACACCATTCACAATTATAATATACGAACATATAGTGACTTTCATTTAAACACAATTCAACATGCATTTACAAAAAGATGCTTGAGGCATAGTATACCTATCTTAGTAAATATATCTTCTTATCTGATAAAAAGCAAGATAGATACACATAGTTTATATGGCTTTGTCCACTATTTAAAGGTTTATTACCTAAGTAATTATCCAGAACAATGTTTTTTACATAACTGTTATATATGTCACCAATTACGGGATAATTGATATAATTCTCCTAGTTTGCATATAGCACATTATAAATAGTCCATTGTTGTTACTACTCTCTATACAACATGTTTATAATTTTTTATTTTTTATAGCATAACATTTAACGATTCGAAGCTTTTGTATTAAATAATTTACCAGAGGGTGGCCCCCATGATAGTGATCTATCTGGTCTTAATAGGGGTCTCCCAGGTCCATAGCAGCTATCAGAAAATAGTTAGTTATAATTTACTAAATACTAATTTATACTGTTATTTTGATTTATGCTTTGATACTATAAAATTATACTATGTGGATATTGTCATATTCCATGTTTCTTTTATATATTGTTATAAGACATTATATTATGTTAATGTATGTTGAGTTTGTATTGCATGTTTTGTTTGCTATGGATCTGAATACATTATATCTGAATCTGGATCTGAATTTGTTGATTTTGTTCTGCCCTACGCGCTTGTGCGCATGCGTGACCTACTTTGTTGCCAAACATAGCAACCCCGAATTATGTTCCCCCGCTGAGGACTCAATACCGGACGACAGCCCCCAATTATATCACTGATTGGCGGGGTTCCCGCTGACTAGTTTGGCTCGGGTCTAGTTGGAAAGCCCCTTTTCGATGATTCGACGCTCGTGAATGGCACAATAGAACACGACAATAAAGACATGTGAACGAAAAATAACCATTTAATACACGATAGTTACTAAGTAATTTACAAGGAAACAAGTAGACTCCTGGGTCTGCGTAATATAATCTAATAGTCTGATCCTCTGACAACTGGACCGGGGTTAATCACCCAGATAAATACCTAAACAACAACACATTTGAGTTATATGCATCAAATGTCTAAACATCAACACAGCGTCTCTAGCGACGTGAAGTGAAGTGAAATTTATTTTGCTTAGATCATACATATTCAAATAACAGTGTGTACATGTGTACAGTTTATATGATCCAGGGTGGCCTGCACTAAGTACTGAAATATCGCTAGCATACAGGCCTTCCTATGTATAGTGCAGTAATTGTTACAGTAACACATTTTGCCAACAACAATAAAAACTAACAGTCCTAATGGTACTAACAATACTGATGATACTAATAACAATACAGGCAGGGCAAACAATGTAAAACAGCAATAATAATGTCTTTAAAATAATCTGTAACGGTTCCGTTTTTATATAGAGTCTATGTACGAAAGTCTAAAGAGGTCGCCTGCTTTTAATAGTTCAAGTTCTTTAAGTAAATGTGTACTATGTGAATTATATTTACTAGTTGAGACTACATTTTTACAAACTGATAATTAGGCCTGCCCTTTGAGTGGTGGCGTCGCCCCTTCACCGCTCGTCTTTACATGGGAGACAGAGATGATTTCCCGGTCGTCGTGAACGGAGGGTTGTCGCCGTTTGACGTCGTTCGGCAGTCGTGCCGTCCGCAGCCGAAGAGCGTACCGTCGGCCGTCAAAGCTCGGTCGTTCCTCTGCCGAAGAGCGCGTCGTCTGCAGTCGAAGAGGGGGCCGTCCGCCGTCGTCGTGCGCTTCGTTGCCGCATGAGTATAGACGCAGTGGACTTACGCCCACCTACTCCTTTCTATCTATGTTGCCCCTTTCTATCTATGTTGCCCCTTTCTATCTATGTTGCCCCTTTCTATCTATGTTGCCCCTTTCTATGTATATTGCGCCTTTCTATCTATGTTACCCCTTTCTATTTATGTTACCCCTTTCTATCTATGTTGCCCCTTTCTATCTATGTTAACCCTTTCTATCTATATTGCGCCTTTCGGTCGTGCGCTTGATCACTAATTATCTTACGTTTTCCCTTCTCCTTCTAACTTTAGTGGAGAGCATATCATTCTACCAGGGTTTCATCACATAGTTTATTAATCAAAGAATACATAGACAAATCGATATGAGGTAAATCAATATTAGCCTGCCCCGGTTGGCAGGCTTCAGCCTAGGCTTCACAAGCCCAACCTCCCTGGGACACATACATGTATACATGAAACACAGTGCAATGAAATTCTCTCGTTGTGCACGAGATTGAGCAAAGTTGAGGATCCGGTAGAAGGCAATAATCGGACCCAGCAGGGTTGCGCCCACTGGGCTCACCTTCATGCCCCCGACCATCTCGCCGTCGAACTCTTGAAGTGCGCGTGGATCATGGATCCCATCTCCAGTGTACGCACGCATAATAGTGTCAGTTCGCTCTGAGTTGTCCCTAGGGACTGTAGTTCGTGGACGCTTCTCGGCGAAGGCGTCCCCCGCCAGTTGACGACGCACGCGGAGAACCTGACATGGTCGGCAGGAACATGGGTTGTCTCACTGCACCAGTTGCGGATGGCCGGCTTGTCGTAGTATGTGACCTTCCTCTGGTGTGCGGCGTCCAATTAGAAGTTGTCTGCGACGATGGTAGTGTCGATCACTACACATACGTCTGGTTTGTTTGCCACGATGTCGGGGTATCGCATACCCGCTGGTGTGGGGATTGCTGGCTCGATTGCCGTAGTAAATCCCCTGTTCCTCAGTTGGGCACTTAGAAGCGCGTTAACACCATCGTGCCGCGCAACTCATGAGTCATGAGTCCTTAGACATACTTGTAAGATATGACCGAGGGACTCGGTTGCCGTACAGACGTCGCAACGGGTGGACGCGTCTGGCCGACCACGGGAGGCACGAAGTGCGGTGTGAACGAGGTTACTCTTCATGCGAACGCAGTTGATGAAACTACGCCCGGACATGAGGGCTGTCCCATTGACCATCCATCGATTCACAAAACCAACACTCCGGCTGTCGCCGAGACCGCGCCCGTCTACCGATGTATGCAGACCGTGTGTCAGCGCATTCCTCGTACTTGCTCCGTCCCTGATAGGGCGCTCAAACGCTGAGATGGGCGCAGACCATCGCCTAGCATCTCGTAAGCACGCCGGTAACGCCGAGACCCCCCGTACTATGGGGTCAAGGGAACTAGTCAGTCTAGCCATGCGTTTGGTGCGGAGCAGGGTTACTACTAAGTTGAGCCACGGCCAGGCCACCGTCTCGATAGTCCGCATGAAAGTAAGGCGTTGAATACGCAAAGTCTTACTTTACACGTGGTTGACTCACACGTGCGAGTGATGACCATGATCTGCTCGCTGAGATCATCACACGTGTATCCAGTCTCTTTTCATACTCTTTGTTTCTGAGATAACACATGACACTAGTTCACCAATCACCGTCTCCTGGACTAGTCGATCAAGAAAAACACCCATAAATCGGGTAATTCTCCGGTCGTTGCCTACATAATATGCATCATTCTCTAAGACAAACAAACCCACGCCGTAGATACGGACACGGGCATGCTTGAGCAAACGTATTACATAATATTGGTCGGCTCCAACAAAGGCCGATGCATTCTTTCATACTTGAAAGGTTTAACTAATAAATAAAGAAACAGGAAATAGTATTATGATAAACAAAAATAGCAGAACTGCTACAATGTTCGGGTTGATCTCTTTCCGTCCTCCAGCTCCTTCGTCCGATCTTACAGGACAGCTCACCTGTCTGTCACCCGTTGGCAGTCAATGTTCGGGTTGATCTCTTTCCGTCCTCCAGCTCCTTCGTCCGATCTTACAGGACAGCTCACCTGTCTGTCACCCGTTGGCAGTCAATGTTCGGGTTGATCTCTTTCCGTCCTCCAGCTCCTTCGTCCGATCTTACAGGACAGCTCACCTGTCTGTCACCCGTTGGCAATCAATGTTGCACGCGGCGTGCACTTCCTGTTTGGTGTTTGCCACTGCTTTTGATTCGCTTAGTCCTTTTACGAGCTTGTCAACACAGTTACCGTTGTTCATATTTGTGTCGATGATAACTTCCTTTCCTGAATTTGGGTCACAGCGTAGCTCAGTGGCTTTGCCGTTACCGCCGGAATCACAACATCTTTGCCGTTACCGCCGGAATCACAACATCTTTGCCGCTATCACCGGAATCACAACATCTTTGCCGTTACCGCCGGAATCACAACAGTGTCACCGTAATTGGCTGGGAACGTTCGGACCGATTAGTCGCGGCTCAATGCGTACTCAATGGTGTCATACATGACTGATCCACCAGCGCGGTCTTCGACAAGTTCACAGTGGGCGATGATGCAGTTGATGGAAGATAAATGTCTCTCTGAGTCCTTTTAATGCCACATGAGAGAGAAGCAGACGAAGATACCACATAACTTTTATGAATGAACGCTTATTATTCCTGCGACGGAAATAGTCTGGGGACATCTTAAGGTTGTAATCGGTCCTCCCATAGTCCGCGCCATCTCGTCCGGTCAGTCGCCATCTTTTGTCTTGTCTTGTCTTGTCTTGTCTTGTCTTGTCTTGTCTTGTCTTGTCTTGTCTTGTCTTGTCTTGTCTTGTCTTGTCTTGTCTTGTCTTGTCTTGTCTTGTCTTGTCTTGTCTTGTCTTGTCTTGTCTTGTCTTGTCTTGTCTTGTCTTGTAGTAATACTGGCCAACACTCCTATGGAGTCAAACGGTCAGGGTTGGGTGCGCATGCTATTTAGTCATGTTTGTTTGGGACTAAGTGTGTGAGAGCTTGCTTAAATTGCTGTTCACGCAGGGGTGTTGTAATGTGCGACTCCCTATGAATGAACTTTCCCTGATACTTGACCATGATCTGGAACCTGAGCAGTGAGCGCTTATCATTAGTCAGTATCACATGCACAATAGCTTTCACCTTGCTTGGATCTGAGGCCTGCTTCAGACACCATATGTCCCATATACAACACCTCGTTCACTTTGAATTATTCCTTGGTAGCGTTGAAGTTTACGTTCCCGTATCTGACCCTTCTCAGAATTTCGAGCATTATTGCATCGACATCACAATCGTCATCACCAACGATGATAATGTAATCTGCAATAATGTATGCTCCTTTGATGACCACAGACATGTGTTACATGCGCGTTTGTAGGAGCTCACTTGCCGAGCCGATGCCGAACGGCATTCGCATGAAACGCGTCGCCGCGGTATGTGATTTGGCTACTTCGCTGACGTTGATGACGTAGGCATCTGGGATGACGGTGTCAGCTCCCGGTAAGAACGTATCATCGGGTGACGGGGAGTAAAGTAATTCGACACGGATTCGAAGAAGTCACATATGTCGTTGGCAAGAATACCAAAGTTGCCAGAGCAATGCTAGTTAGCAAGGCCTTGTAGATTGTCACACTTTACTTTAACATCCACGAGATCTTTCACATTGTTCCACCTTGTCCTGGGAGTTCATTTTCGAGAGACTGGATTTTCCGTTGGCAGTACTTTCGTCGCAATGATTTTCTCTCACGATTAACATTGTTTCTGTAGTATGTACAATAGTTGGTTTCTAGAAAGAAGCGCATTCTGACGGCGGCGGATAAGATAGCGGAACTTGTCGTCTACCCAGGGTCTGTCGCTAAAACATCGTCTGATTTCGCGTTCTGGAAGATGCATGTCAAGCAACGTTCTGATGCTAGAATTGAAGAAGTTCAGTTGTTGTTCGCAGGTTGGTAAGTGGAATAGTGTTTCCAATGAGGTGAGGCTGAGCGCTGCCGCAAAACGGGCTCGGTCACCGGGTTTGTGACAGCGCTAGGACATCTTCGTAACCACTGGTTCGATATATTTCGCAGACGTCGAAGGAGTACGTACCACCACTTTGTGGTCTGACAGGCGAATCGGCGCACTCATAACAGGGCAATGTTTGTGTAGATGTTATCTTTGTGGTCTGACAGGCGAATCGGCGCACTCATAACAGGGCAATGTTTGTGTAGATGTTATCTTTGTGGTCTGACAGGCGAATCGGCGCACTCATAACAGGGCAATGTTTGTGTAGATGTTATCTTTGTGGTCTGACAGGCGAATCGGCGCACTCATAACAGGGCAATGTTTGTGTAGATGTTATCTTTGTGGTCTGACAGGCGAATCGGCGCACTCATAACAGGGCAATGTTTGTGTAGATGTTATCTTTGTGGTCTGACAGGCGAATCGGCGCACTCATAACAGGGCAATGTTTGTGTAGATGTTATCTTGTAGCGCACTTCTTCGTGTTGGTTGATCGACGATTTGCTTCCAGGTTTGTTTCATTTCAAGGTCGGCTTAGTTCGTTCCATTGTTTAATTGGGTGTTTCGGACGCAGCAAGCAATTGCCCCATGTTGGCGGCCATGTTGTCTGTCCCTACGCTAGATATTGAACCCGGATAGCGTGAGCGAGTCGTCCGGTATGTTGCTGGCGCACCACGTCTGCACCGTAGACGGCTATTACAACTTTAATTTCGTCAAGTTTACTTGCCAGGGCGCCATGAATGCTTCACTTCTACATTCGGAAAATTTATAAAGTCACACATTCCCAAAACGGTGTAAACACTAGTCGAAACACGCAGTCCAGTATAATATTGGTACATTCATGGAACTATATGTAAAGTTGAGATACTGTAAGTTGACTAAAACTTGTAAAAATGCACACTTATCAGAGAGCCTGTATTTGATGCAGCCACATATGCGCAAACTACGTCATTCAAATGAGATATGTTTCAATAAAAAACAATATGTAGATTAGTTTTCATGTAGTTGATAATCAATTAAAACACGTTTTAATATATAGGTACGAAATCGAAGGCATGTAACTTAACGAATGGGTAGTGAACATTTTAACTGTTCAATATTCCATGTTGTGGGTGAAATATTATAATAGGTTGACGTAGTATCCATGCAACCCGTTGCAACAACCACAAAACCGCCGCATCACGTAAGTAACATGATGTGCCAGGATAGCCTATGCAAGACCTCTTGAACAGGTTCATCACTCAGATAAATTACATTTAAACAGTTATATGAAGTTATCATATATCTATATACTAACTAATTGTGTGCGTGCGTGCGTGCGTGCGTGCGTGCGTGCGTGCGTGCGTGCGTGCGTGCGTGCGTGCGTGCGTGCGTGCGTGCGTGCGTGCGTGCGTGCGTGCGTGCGTGCGTGCGTGCGTGCGTGCGTGCGTGCGTGCACGGATAGTGTCCCACGCATATGCTAAAATAATTTTATACCAATGCTCGTCACTAAAGTACAACATATGTGAAAAGTACTTCGTTATTTAAACTCGCATCACCATTTGACTTTACGTAAACTGTGCGATTGCTGTTTCGTCTTATAAATACTAACTGAGAACCGAGCAGAGGGCATTGCTACAAAATCAGACGACATACACAGTTTTAAGCACACATTTGTGCCGCAGTTTAACTTAGAAACACAATAGATCTGGTTAACGCTGTAGGTTAATCGGTTATTCAAGATATCCTCCTACTGTGTCATTCATGCCGGCTTCTTATAATTGTTCGACAACACAACTTTACCGTGGGTCTCACGGACCAGGACCCGAGAACTGGCAACGGACCATTCAAGTCGCCATTCTTGAAGTGTGCCACACATGGATGAATAGGAGCTGGAGAAACCGTCAGTTTGACTTGTACACATCCGTACTACGCCAGGCATCGCTCTTGTTCGTCGCAGCATCAGTGGATACATATTTCCATGTGACCGAAGTCGAAGTGTTTGACGGTAAGCTGCTGTTGTTTCCGCTACAGCCGACTCCGCCGCCGCCGTTCGAAACAATAATAATAATTATCATTGGGATGACTCCCAGCTTAATCCAACGCAGCAGTCCTCCATTCAGAGCGGAATTGATTAGGTTCGGCGGCAAAGTTCGAGAAGCATTCACATCGCGACTTCTGTACGTTATTTCACGACTGCAGCGCCGTCGCCTTGAGTCCGTGACCCAAGGTACTCGAAATTGCATTGGGGAAGGCAGTGTTAGATGAGCCAGTTTTCATTCTTTTTGATGTGTAGGGTGCAATCATATTCAGAAGTCAAAATTGGTTTTACTCACGTAAACAATGATTATTAGTAGATCATTTTATACCAAGATAATATATATATATATATATATATATATATATATATATATATATATATATATATATATATATATATATATATATATATATATATATATATATATATATATATATATATATATATAGCATGCACAAATAATTGGCAAGTTGGCTCAACTAACACTTGGTGTTGGGTAAGTTGAGCCACAGTGTAGCGTAAGTTGCGTAAATGCTTTATTTGTAAAATTTATATAGGCTTTATAAAAATTCATAACAACTCAACTTAATAAGTCGACACATTTAATTCATATAGCCTTATAGACCAATCGCAATCAGTGTAACAAGCTGCTAATATGTTGGCTTGTAGCTATCCGATGTCCCAATTTGCTCGGAAAAATTAATTCCTTCCCGGTAGGCTTAGCGTGATTCATCAGGCTCTCAGACTGCGTGCTCCAAACCGACCGAATAAATTAAAGCGTTCGTACCATACAAAGGAACTTATGTGGAAGTTTGACGTAAATCACGTAACTCGGAACAATCGTAGAAAACACGTTGCGTTGCTAGCAATTGTACGTAATTACAAACTCCTATTGTTCTGAGAAACGTAATATTCGTCAAACGTCCATATGTGTTCCTTCGTGATATGCCCCCTCCCGGGGAATGTTGATGTTTTAATGTACGAACCATCCCCACGGGCCCCAGAAAACGCTTACACATTTTCAACGAAGGAACAGACAAACAGACACACATATAGAATCACAATCTATTTACTAGTATAGAAACTCTCCAGTTCTGATATCAGTTTATTTGCTCTTCTATATATCTATCTTCTACTTGTCCTTCGTTTGATGCAGCCTCCATGTACGTGTGCATGCAACATGTCTGTATGCTACATGTAGGCCTATGGCCTAGCAATAATTGAATCACACGGTTTTGTCTCCTTATATAGCGTGAGCATTTGATTTGCTTTTGACGCTGCAGTCTAACATTGCCTATGAGACCTTCACATCAGCATAACTATAACTTGTTATCCATATTAGCTGTCGTTGACCACGGTACGTAGTGCAATCTCCCAAACTTCCAACTTGGTAATTTTTTATGTGAGCATTTACATTTCCCAAAGTGTAGTAACAAATAACATCGACCACTGTTCCGACAATTCGACTACATTGACTAGGTCGCATTGTAAATTATGTTGAAATTTGTTTTGCTATTTCTAAATGATTATGTGTGCGTCGTCCACAACTTTCAGATATGTTATCGTCCAAAATGGATGGTCATCCCCTTTCGACAGTTTCTGTTTCAAACTGAATTAGTGGCTGAAAGTAGTAGGTAGGTTCAAATGATTTAACGCTTGGTGGCAACTGGTGGATTGGCGGCACGTGGCGCCAAGTATGGTCACGTGACTTCACATGGTGGATAGTTCCGGAACTACGTTAAAGCCCACTTGTGGATAGTTTTAGTATCCGTGTCACCCTGGTGGATAACGTATGAACTAATTTTCATATTAAAGTGCCCCTAATGGATAGCTTACGAACTTATTTGTGTACAACACATACATGTTATCGCCTAACATGTATTTCCGGTTGCGCATGCGCAATGACCCACTTCGGAGGGCAGCTTCATCTAGAGGATAGCGTATGAACTAATTGATGTAATAAACAATGCCTCTATCGACCAAAAATTAACTAAGATAAGTAGCGAATACGATTAAGCCCCACACCTGACAGATGCTTTCGGTGTTATGTTCTAGCAATTAGTGCCCCAGTATATATACTATTTCATTAAAAATACAACTTCGTAGTGATGATGCTGGTGTTATACGATGATTAACGTACGTTATCGTTAAAACGTTATTCCAAAACGATATGATGGAATAAACATTTGACAAAGATAGCACAGTGTGGTTCCACTTTTAGACTCTCAAGTCTTCTCGCTATAAAGTCGCTACCTCTTGTGGCGAGTGTTGAACAATAATGCGGTAATTAAATTGTTTTCTGACAAATATAGGAGCTTAAAAAATTACCAATGCAACTAGCCTCCAAAATGCGGAGAAAGTAAATATTATACGTACGCCCTTAGGGGATTTAATTTTGAAACAACGTCCTGATCCTAGAGACGAACACATATGCATTCGCTTGTTGTAAATAAATATATACGTTAAGGCTGCTTCCTCAAATGGTTCAGTTCATCGCGAATCAGAGTCACTTATGTTTAGATGTGTAGTGTGTGACTAGTTTACATAATGTGCGCAGTCTGTTTAATAAAACATGCCTATTTTTGTTCAAATCATCGAAAGAATTTACTTTAGTCGTTAGATCTGGTAAGGATCAAAATAGTGGATATCCAAAATGATAAACACTGTGTGGGTCAATGCTGATCATGGGCGTGACCTCCATCCTCTCGCCGACGATAATATACATTTTCGTAAGCAACTTAGTTCGGAAACTATCCATTAGGGTGCTCTGTAATACGTTAATTGGTTCATACGTTATCCTCCAGCAATGCTACTAGTACCCAAACCATCCACTATGGTGGTACCGGAACTATCCACCAGTTGCCATCAAGCAGCAATCCATTTCAGCCTACCTACTACTTCGGTAGTGTTCCAGCAGGGTCAGATTCCCTAGCGAGAAATACGTAAGAACTGATATTAAAGCTAGTGAAATGTTCACGAAGTTGAACTTCAGTGCTGCAGCAAAGTTTATCATCGTTCTGTATTAGCGCATGTAAAGACATCATGATGCCAATATATGTCATTATTTTCGCTTCTTGATGTGTCGTTGCATCTGCTATGGGATTTCGCGAGTTCGGGGAGTGCGCCGTCTTCACTGAAAATAACTTGTGAGACTGTGACGTTATCAAACAGTCCTCTGGACTTCGTCCTCAGAGCTACTCTCTCGCAACTCCATACTAACTTCGACTCGCGCATCACCTCACGGGACGGCAACTGTAGTAACGCCAATCAGGTGATACATTGTTTTATTGGGTGAAAACTCTTAAATAATTAATGGCACGTGCATGAAGTGTGTGTGCATGCATACGTGTGTGCGTGCGAGGGAGCATGCGTGCGTGCACGCATGCGTGCATGTGTGTGTGCGTAGAACAATTTTATGACATTTCGTAATGTGTTGTCCAGGTTCACGTCTACACGGAGGAGAAACCACTCAACGCCGGCCCGTTCGACGGCTACTTCAGGCGGTGTCAGTTGACGGAGACAGAACCACCTGTAACCGGTGTCACTGTCTGTTCCTTTGCGTGTGGCTGCATCGAGCGAGCTTGTGACTTCTTCATTGTGCGTGTGTTCGGACGATACGGGCCAGAGAGATCACTGTGTGAAATCGAACGGATGTTGAATTAGTTTGGAATGTACTTATGACCTTTCATTCAAAAATGTGTGTTTTGTTCAGTTTTTTATTAGCTTACAACACAGAACACAAACGTGTTTGGGACTCTGGTGTTTGGCCATTATTATCCCTCGCCTTACCACAAATCTCCATCACTTATTACATTAGTTCATGTGGTACACATGCAGGCATTTGATCAGTGCTTCATTCAAACTTTTGTGTCCTAACATTACATCAAATAAACTGGCCAAGCAAACATCTTATGCGTTGCTTTCACTCTTATAGAACTGTAATGTGAATATTTGAGTCGGAAAATGATCGCAATGTAAAGCGCAGATGATTTCGTTAGAAATACGATTTTATAATTGCTTACAGTTTTAACAAAGACGTCTAATAATCAGCAAATATTTCTGTGCACATACTTTGATGACATTCGCTTTTAAATGTATCTACCCTTTGCAGCGTTTATCTACACCATAACAAAACAGGCCATACGTAATCTCGACCCAAATTGGCGAGTTTATCGATGCTAGGGGTCATAACTTGCAATTTCAAATAAAGATGATAGTAGAGTATATATACGACTGTACAATTCTCTGAAAATAGTAATGTAGCAATGATTACACACGGTAGTTATGTGTCTGCCGTTTTCGTTTTGTCTCATATCAGTAAAATGGTAATTTTTTATGCAAAGTTAATATTCCAAGCCCAGGAACATTATGCAGAGCAGTCAAGAAAAGTAAAAACAGATAAGGAAGCTTTAGTCGACAGTCTTGCCAAGGAAACAGGGATGTTGAAGCCCAAAAAACATGAAGCTAGCCGATAAAACATATACAGACACAGAGGCATGTTAAAGACAAAGGGGAGACATACCAGTGAGGCGGATCAAATGAACAGCGGGAAGGAACATTTCGAAGAACTGCTGAACCGTCCAACACCAGTGAACCCGCCAGACAGTCCACCAACAGAAAAAAGTCCAAACAAGGCAAATATCGAGAAAGCCATTTATTTTCCGAGGACACGTAAAGCTTCCAGCCCGAACGAAATTCCTCTTAGGCAATAAAGTCAAGCATGGAGTCCTCTACAAAAATGCTGCATAATCTAATTTGGAAAATATGGACAAACAAAAATACTAACCGGATGGAAAGAAGGGTACCTCGTGAAGCTCCAAAAGAAAGGCGACCTGCGTGAGAGCAAGAACCATAGAGAGCTGATCATCCTCCACATAGTTAACTACGAGAGACTGGAAACAGTAGTGGATGCCAGACTCAGAGACCACCAGGCAGGCCTTGCACCGACCAAATTGCTAGTTTTCGCATCATCACTTTGCATGGACTACGCGGACAATGAAAAGTCACTTGAGAGAATCGACAGGGAAACCATTAGAATGCTACACTACGGAATACCCCAGTTTATTTATCTGATACGAAGCACGCACGAATAGATAGCTTGCAAGGTCTTTCGTGCAGAACAACTCACAGACTATTTCATGGTGAAGACATGAGTGAGGCATGGGCGCCATCTGTCATCTTTCCTTAACCTGCTGACCATAGAATATATAGTGGAGGATCATATATTATCAAGAGAAATTATATCCAGTGGATCCTTGGAGCCAGTTGGACGACTTGGACTTTGCAGACGACCTTGGCTCTTCCATCACACATACATAACCAGATATGAGAAAACTTGACAAGAAGCACTGATACGGAACCCCCTCCCCCCCCCCGAGGAAGATGAACAGAGAAACACCTGGCGGCGAGATGTGGGTCCAGAATTGAAGACGGGCTACACCTGGAATAACAAAAACTATTGCACAGAACGAGACGGCGAGCAGAGTTGTAATTATGATATTTAAAAAATAATGATATATTTAACTAGTGGTAAGGTGTCGACAATATGTTATGCTGTACACATTTTTATGATGAGCACACCAATATGTTATTGAACTGTTGATGATGTTTTGTTTTTGCATCGGCATACAAGTAAAAATCAAATATACATATTTTACATTAATTGTTGAGCTATCTCTGCTATTTTATGCTGGAATAGCCTGGAACTTCTCACAGTACACAACTGGAATGCAAATAGCTACACAGAGTTTATTTTTAAATGTTGGGATATTTTTTCGTATAAAAGGTTATAAACCGAAACCGTGATCAAGAAAGAAAATGTCTATACATTTTGAAAACCTCTATGCAGCCATGTGCAGGAGATCTGATGTTGCGTCTACACGACGCTGTTAGCTATCGGAATCGATTATGCCTTTCCCGTAGAGAACGCGAGACAATTTTGACAAAACGTCATCTGCTGATATGCTACCAAGAGTGTCTTAAATGGTTGTGACAATGTAACAAAAGCAGCATTAACGTTAGACATTCCACGGTCAACCATACAAAGCTATGTAAAAAGAGAAAAGCAGTATTGCTTAACTAAAGTTCCAAGTGGAAGTGAGGTTTGCAGGTCTTGGTTCCTCTCCTCTCGAAGTAGACTGTTGCCTGGTGGATTGTGCGGCGCCAAAAGTGGACGGTCGGCGGCCTGGTCCTAGCAGTTTGTCATGTTGATGTAACTTTTCTTTATGTAAGTCTTCAGTGACTTTGGGTCATTTTCTCTGGCCGCCACCGATTCTCTGATCATGGCTCAGCTAGGAAGTGAGGTCGGGTGAGGCGGACATTCTTACACAGTTGCCCGTCCAGCGGAGTTGATTGTGGGCAATATTTCCTTAATTGGTGGTTGTGTTAGCCTCAGTTAGGACGAAGGCATTCGTGCGGCGGTCTTCCCACTGGATGCCAAGCATCTTCCGAATGTAGCGATGATGACATTTCTCCAGGGTCTTAGCCTAAGCCGCCTCACTTTCATATAGTATTGTAGTGACGCAAACGGCTTTGTAGATCATGAACTTGGTCTTCTTCCTCAGGTCAGCAAAGACTCGGTGGCGCAGCTTCCTAGAGGTGCTTGCGCAGCAGATTCGGTGCTGAATTCCTCGATCGTTGCCATTTGGGACAGGCGACTCCTATGGGAAGTGCTGGACAACTTAAGGGTTGCTCGGGAGATTTTGATTGGCTCCGGTTAGTTATTTCTGTTGTTTGGCATAGCTTGGTGGATGACCTTGGTGTTCTTAACGTTGATGGAAAGTCCCAGGCTCTGGTGAGCATCGGTAAATACGTCTGGGTTTGAGACGACGCAGGTTAAAGAGCCTCCCGTTAAGCCGGTATTCAAGCTGGACGCCACAAGATGACGCATGGGAAATGGTCGGTGTGATAACACATCACTGCTACACTTCAATCCCATTGTAGAAGACGGTTGTGGTCACTGAGTCAGATTTTATACGCAGCACTAAAAGAAATATGTTATGGAAACAAGAGCTGGTGCATTAGTGGAAGATGTACTTCTACCAACAAACAAACATTTATATGCGCAGTTGGTGTACCCATGACAGTTTGCAAGGCTATATTGCCCAGAATAACTCTAAAACTTCACAGAAATTCCCCGAGCCCATTTTCAAAGCCAGTAGATATGTGTTGTAATTATTCGCGTGAAACGCGACCATGTCACGCCCATGCTCTTGGAGTTGCACTGGCTTCCAGTGAAATGCTGAATCACTTTCAAGACCCTACTTCTCACTTTCAAATGCCTTCACGGGGTCGCACCTCCATATTTATAGGCACTTCTCTCTCCTTATTGTCCGACACGCTGTCTACGCTCATCCTACAAGTTACTTCTTAAGCAACCTACTTCTTGCACTAAAATCAGCGAAGAGTTTTCTCTTGTGCAGCTCCATCCGCATGGAACGAACTGCCTATCACCGTGCACCAATGCATGAGTATGGGACAATTCACCTTAGCTCTCAAGACACATCTTTAATATACATATTAGGATTATATAGAATGTTTAACCATTCTGATCTTAGCTATTTATTAATTAATGTATTCATGTATTATATATATATCATAGTTTTGTTATTATTAATTTTAACTATTTACATAGACAAGATTTTACTGTATCTTACTAGTAATAAGAATATTTTGGCACATTAGTAGTTTTAATGTGTATGATTTTATTTATAATGTATACACAATTGTACAGTGCACCAGAACTATTATTTGGATTGGCCACTGTATAAGAACTTAATTATTATTATTAGATGTAAATAATTTAATGTAATATTCAAAATGAAACAAACATCATGGTTTTGGAGCTATGCACCCAAGAGTAAATAAAAACTAACCACGTGCAACTAAAATCAAGAATATCATGACAGTGGTTTACTCAGAATGTGTTCTAAAAGTGGGAGATTCTGTTCAATTCGCCGTTTAACTGGGGGCTGACATGTTAACCAGTGCGACTGATAAGCGCGTTTCTATGATATCAGTTAACCTAGACAACCACTGCGACATATTAAACACATCTGGTATATACACAACCAACGCCAAGTCTCAGTCAAATGGAATGTTATGTCAGAAAGGGGACTAGTTAAGTAAATAAAGGGCAATATATGTTACATAAGTTGGGTTTGGATGCAATCAACATGGCTATATCCTATTGGCAAGCATAGAAGGAGTTTACAGATATATTTTCATTTGGCGAGCAAATATTGCCAGACTACCACATTCAAAACACAGGGTTATCTAACAGTATGGCATGGGTCCAATTTGAAGTGGTACCCTATCAGTGACTGCCCTGGTCAACTGCAGGTGTACCCATTGTGACCTTTCACTAAAGCCCAAGTAGTGCAAGTCAATAGATTGCACTCGCAGTCTAGTCTAGATACGTTACTTGTAAAAGTGCACACATAATTTTTATATGCATTGTGACCAATTGGGGCACATATAGCACAACCACCTCAAAATTCCTTGAGCAGCCGGAAATGAATGTCCAGAGATCGTGTTTCTCCAGAGAAATGCAGCGTGTTGTCAATGGCAACCCCCATCAACCGAAGTCGACTGACAAATTTCTTCTGTTCTTTTGCAATCCATGGCCGCCGGTCATCCTCTACCTGATACGGGGTCACATGACTGTGGACTTTGATGCCGGCCCCAACAAGGCTCTTAAGGACTGGCTCTTGCGTGATCCATGTGTTCATTCCCCCGTTATGTCCTCCATCAAGCCAATACATCGCCTTGACAAGACTTGTAAATGTCCCCACTTCCTTATCTTGCTTTGCCAGCGCAAGATCATACAACAGCTGGTTTAGTACCACACAACCCTTACTGAACCCTATGAGGGTGACTGGTGCTGAACTATTGACCTTCATGTCAATGCAAGTGTCATCGGGGCGCTTCCCGCAAACATCTCGTACCCGTTCCCCCGCATTCACGAGCAACCTGCAGCAAGGTTTGATTCAGTTACAGTTGTCAGTTACAATACACAGCATCAGAAAAACTAAATTACAAGTACAACACATAAAACAAATCAGTTACAATTACATTGCTTAAAAAAAATAAGTTATAATTACATCTCTTCAAAAAAAAATCAATTATGGTGCATCAACAAATCAGTTGCATGCATTCTTGGTTCCAGCATTGGGTTCAATCACAATGATCACAATTACAATGATATAGTATCATAAAAAATCTATTAAAATATTGTAATAAAATACAAATTATGCAATTACAACTTAACCCAATCCTAACCTGCTGATGTGGTGCCATGACCTTTGACCTGCTTTATGCTCCGGACAGCCAATGTCGTTGCTCGTTACAAAGTTTGAGTACACAGCAAATGTCTTGAGATTCATCCGTGATGCTTTCATCACCCATACATGGCTATGTGGGAAACGTTCACTCAGAAGTTTAGCTGTGGTCTCGAGATTCCAGTCTACAAAGCGTTTGTTGTCCCGGTGCGCGAGCATGTTCTCTGAATACTCCTGCAACAAATGGTGGAGTCATAACAGCATTGATGTTGAAGAATCAGGATCGCTCAACTATTGCTACTGTTTTTCAATATAGAACAAGTTAAGATCATCCCACTGCATGTGATGACATTGTACAGGGCAAAGTGAATTGTGGGGCGATTCTAGAATCGCCCCGGATGTCTCGCGGGTCATTGTGGGAATCCCACAATGCCCGCCCAAGTGGAGATGATAGATCTGTCAGTCGCTCGGCAATATTCGCAGTGGTGAGACGTACATTGTTCGTGTTGCATATGTGTGGTTTATTTCATTACACGTGCTTGACTGACTTTTCGTTTGCGTACATTTAATGATCATTCTATTACATTGTTTGCGATAAATTATTTCGTGTTAAATGTTTGATTGATTGAATTATCTTCTCGAATAACAACTGTTACGTGTGACCTTATACTATGCTATAGTAAACATCGTATCGTTTGAATATTGCTAATGATCGTAAGACTTGCATGTCCGAAGTAGTGACCAATTTGCTATTAGTTCAAAATTCGAAAGTCATATCAGAGGCGAAATATGACAAAATCGCTGAGCATCTACAACGACCATATGCGGCCACCGACCCCAAACTTCGCTGGTGGATCAAGCGTAAACGTTTTCAGCTGATCAGGTTTCTTGAGCTCAACATCGCTGTCATTCCCAAGCGATGTACGTACGTGACTGTTGTATACGAATATTATATGTTTAGGGTAACGTAACGCCTGTAGATTTTGTATCCCCCCAAAAAAAATACGTGCGCTTTTCGAAGAAATGTGTACGTTGTAATTCAGTTGAAATATAACCGAAAACTCTCATTGGAAAAAAATATTATCATCTTGACATTGACAGTTAGACGAGCGAAACTATTCAGCTAAGAGTTATGTAAAGATTTTTCTTTAAAAAAAAATTGAAGACTCATTTAAGAAACTTTTAAAGACACAACATTATAATCTAGATTACGGGTAATAACTTGAATGTGTGTCACTTTCCATGTATGTTTTAATTACCAAGACGTTACACTAATAATTATTTTAATGTTGTGTGCATAATATTATTATATTGTTTTATCCTTCTTTTATATACTTTTTTCATTTGGAGTTATTATACGTAGTACATTAACACTAGCTAAATTACTATTTTATCATTTGTCCACCCTTGTTCATAGCACCACCTGGCCACCGTGATTACCAGATTGTATTGTTTGCCTGTTAGTCAAGGGTGCAGGGTTCCCAATATAATTAGTGAGGTTCTGTACTAAGGCTCCTTGCCTTGGGCATGTGTGGATCCCACCCTGCCTGGTAGTCTGGTCAAGTGTGCAAGGTTTCCAGTATAATTATGTATGGCTTCTATACTAAGGCTCCATGGCTTAGGCATGTGTGGATCCCATCCTGACTGACTTTAAGCTGTTCCTATAATCTGTGTGACATTTGTGACTGATGCTAATGCAACAATAAAAGGAAGCCATTTCACAGTGGCAGTACTGCACACCATCTGACATTTATTCCATGTAGCATTGGTTGGTTGATTGGTTCATGAGTTCTGTAGAAAAATGTATTAAAGTTCAATAGATATGCATAATATTACTTATTAAGTTAAAGAACGATTACCTTAACAATAGGAATTATGTTTTGGTAATGTTTGTGCATAAACATATGTATGTATTGGGATGGACACTATCAGGAAGCAGGTACGACTGCCACTCGTCTGACATCCCTCGGTGTTTCCACGCGTGTACGTTCGCCAGCCCGTCTATCGGTCTGTGCAACGCTGCGACGATCACTGACGGTTTTTCCCTCTGCACGTAACCTGCTGTCGCAAACTTGTCAGCCTCAAGCCGGCGAAATCTCGTATCAATGTCCTGCTGCATTGTTTCTCCAACCGAAGTCCTTTTCCTTTCAAGTGTCGCACGAATGAGTGGCCGATCATAAGTAGTTTTGCACATGCCTAACTTTTTCCTAATTGGCTAACGGAATTTCCTAACAAACAACTGATTGGCCTACCTACTCTCACACTTTCCTTGCCATCACGCCTGCTTGTTTTCCAGGAAGCATAACAAACGACTATTGGGACTCCCTGTACATTAACTTTACACTTCAGAAACACAGCGCTTAGCAAACCTATTCTACACGATTGAAATTAATTACCCCCACCCAGTTGATTACCCCTTGTTACACAATACAAGTGCCAACTACCTCACATTCCTGAAACACACAAAAGGACATGGTTAAATATACACGTTCTTAGGCTAAGCACTATGAAAACTACGGTATTATTCCAACTCTGCACCATGCAAGAGGGGGCAAAGTCGGAATAATCATTATAAGTAGTCGATATTAAAATATATTGCGTTGAGTTTGTGTCACACAGTTAGCATTTATAATATAACACACGTTCTTAGGCTAAACACTATGAAAACTACGCCTATACATATAAGTTTGAATGAAATAACGGTATTATTCCAACTCTGCACCACGCAAGAGGGGGCAAAGTCGGAATAAGCTTTATAAGTACACGCTGATCACAGATAATGCGCTACGTTGGTGTCACACAGTTAGCACTTATAATGTAACATACGTTATTAGGCTGAACATGAAGTCCACGCTTGTACATGTAAGTTTGAACGAAATAACGATATTATTCCAACTCTGCACCATGCAAGAGGGGGCAAAGTCGGAATAAGCATTATAAGTAGACGATATTCAAAAGTATTGCGTTGCGTTGGTGTCAAACAGTTAGCATTTATAATGTAACACACGTTCTTAGGCTAAACACTATGAAAACTACGCCTATACATATAAGTTTGAACGAAATAACGGTATTATTCCAACTCTGCACCATGCAAGAGGGGGCAAAGTCGGAATAAGCATTATAAATAGACGATATTCAAAGATATTGCGTTGCGTTTGTGTCACACAGCACCTATAATGTTACACACGTTATTAGGCTAAACATTATGAAGTCCACGCTTGTACATGTAAGTTTGAACGAAATAACGGTATCATTCCAACTCTGCACCATGCAAGAGGGGGCAAAGTCGGAATAAGCTTTATAAGTACACGCTGATCACAGATACTGCGTTACGTTGGTGTCACACAGTTAGCATTTATAATTTCACACACGTTATTAGGCGAAACATTATGAAATCCACGCTTGTACATGTAAGTTTGAACGAAATAACGGTATCATTCCAACTCTGCACCATTTCAGTCGGGGGGCAAAGTGGGAATAAGCTTTATGTCATTTATAAATATTGCGTTCCGTTGGTTTGTCATACAGTCAGTATTTTGAATGTTATACACAATATATGGTCATCCAGTAGAAAAAGGACGTCGGCATACACGTTTTCACAACGGCACGCTTGAACTAACGGTATTATTCTCATTCTGCACAATACAAGAAGGGGCAACGTCGGAATAAGCAAAACATACAACGCAGGATTAGCTAGTTAATTACCCCCTTTGTTGCTCCGCTACAGCTTCAACACATTCACAACACATACAAAGGACATGTTTCAACATCTACGCTGGCTAACCAATTATGAACTGGTAGCTAGTGAAGTACCTATAACACCTAGGACCTCCATTGTACGTGTTCAAAGTCAGCTCTATGTGCTAAAGAAGCCTATTATTATTTTCTACCGCAGGACATGATCTTATACAGGCGCATGTGTCAATTTAAAGATACGCTCAGCACACCTCGACTGAGCACATCTTCAAAGAAACATATCACGCCGGGCAGAGTTCAAATACACCGTAATCCATTTGATCGTTTTCTGAATTCTCACAATGGTCCGTCCCAAGTGAGAATCAACGTTTAGTCCATTCCAACTTGGGCGGGCGTTTTGGGAATTCTCACAATGGTCCGTCCCAAGTGAGAATCATCTCCACTTTGCCCCCATTCCGAAACTGCCCGCAACAACATCACCATCCAAAATGTACACATTGCCTTCTAGCCTAGGACTAGGCTATCACATCATGTAACAGTGATACAAATTCCATTATCTGTGGTTCACTTGGCAGTTGATGGGTATCCTATCTGATTAGTATAATTAAATGTCAGCACCAACACCGTCTCTACTCTAGAGTGTAGACATTAATTATAAACAAGTCAACACAATTACATCTGCACATTCAAGTCGTAAAGTAAAAATCAATTATTCAGCAGTTGCAAATAATCGCCTTTCCTTACCTGTACATCTCCACCAAAGAAGACCACGTTCCCTTCTGGCACTTCAGACACAGAACCGCAGAAAATAACATCATTAACTTTGTCACCATCGCCAATTGCAGCTGTCAATCGCTGACATGTGCACTTATTATCACCCATGCTAAACCACGTGTGAGCACCTCTGCTCGAAGATTTTATTAAGATAAAGCTGAGTGAAAACAAATAACGGCTGCACAATGTGAATAAACCTGCGAAAGTCATTCAGAGACAAATCGTATTAATGAATTGCCTGCCTGTTATGTGTATGGTCTTGAGACATAATAATCCCATCCCTAGTCCGTCCAATTCGTCTTCTGTATGATGAAATATTAACAGTTTTCAAATATTACCCACTAGCTAATGTCAGTTTCTGAAAAGTCTTGTGTAACTGATTATGCATTCAGCAATTACATCATGATTAAACGCTATATCATTTATGCTAAATTGTTGCGGAAAACATTTGTTATTTGTATGTAACATTTGCACATAAAATTAAGGCAAATATATGTTTTCACATGGACTAGTATTTTGTTGTGACACATAGAAAGCTTGGGTTTACGTTGTTAATTTTCTCTGCGCATTTCATTTGATCTTTCTTGTGAAACTTCAGCATTATCGGTAAGAATACGTCGTTGACAGTACGTGGTTATGGACTGTGAAAATGTCAGTGAAATGCGGTGGAATACTATCGTAGATGGATAGGGTACGAATTAAACTAAGATCAGCAGCTGATCACTGGTCTGATGCCATTTTAAGGTCGAGCGTACGGTCAAGGACGCACTCATGTAAGAGCCCCCTCTATCGAATAATAACAACATTTTGGTTCCTTTGTAAGATGTAGATAATGTAGTACATATAAACACCGATGTAAATATGTAACATTTTATTGGTCAACCACAATAATATAACATTTATACTCATTGCCAGTATCGCTGTCATAAGGCCCAGTGCCAGTGGCAGTAAGTGCCAAGTCAAGCTGGTTTTGACATGTCACATGGTAACGGTGTTTTGACAATGACAGTTGTGACGTTTTGCTTTTGTGTGACACTGTTTACGTTACGTGACACTCAGCTTGTTGACAACCATTTCGACGTCGCTAAAAGAGTCCCCAGCTATTCGTTGTCTCAAAATATTTACTGTATCGTATGTAAACACATGTGACGTCATCCGTGTCACATCCGTGCCATGTTTACAATATTCACAGAATCATATCTTCACTAGAGTTTGTTAAAGGGAAGTTCTGTTTCACTGCACTGTAAGCTGTAGCCACATTGTTTGCTCGAATACCAAGTGCTAACTCTGACTGGATCAGAAGGTAAATATATGGATGTATCTTACAAAACAGATGTGGGTTTGTGTCATTCTCAGAATAATGCCTGATTTCTTTGGATCAAAGCCCTTCCTTGGTTGGGGATAGTTCAATATTTTCTTCTTCCATTCGAAATTAAGGCTGCCAATTCTAAATGCTTCGGGCCAATTCAGTTTGTCAAAATGCGCAAGTTATCAGCCCCACCCCGCCGATTCATCCAGGTGACCATGGCTGATGTACATAATAGTGCATACTAATCTATGCTTATCCGATATAAAAAATACAGTTATGATAAACTGTACTTCGTCCCTGTCAGCGATTGATCGCTGGCAAAGGCGAAGTCCGCACATGTTAGAGAAGCTCCATGCATTTGTAACGTGGATGCCTATTGGATAATTCATATTTAATGACATCAGTATCTTGGGGAATACCGGGGAAACACCGAAGCAACGATGGCAGATGAAGTTGCAAGAATTGCGTTGAATGAGTTCGATGTTACGCCAATTTTCTTCATATTGGTGATACTAAGGAGGCAGACAATCCAATTGACAATTATGATGTGCCAAGACATTCATATTAATGTGATATTTTCAGTATTTGCGTTCTTTTTGTATCTTCGGTGGATATTTAATTAGCAAATTTAGAAGATACTGTAATTTTTTCAGACACTGTATTTGTGGTAAAGTTTTCGTAATGAAATCCATCCTTGCCATCAAAGGCTTCTGACTACATCTGTAATCCTGGCATATCAACTGTGGAAACGTGCAACTTTCAGTTGCTGTGTTAACCAATAATATTACTCGCTCAAATTTGCAGGTTTCACATACAGGAACTTAACTTTAATTAGTAGTAGACCCATCATCGCTGGTCAGACGATTAATTATGAACATTTCTTGTGAACGCTCCTTGAAGTTTGGGCACTAGCGTGTCTAGATTGATTCAGTGTACATCCACACTTGCGTGGGATAAACTGACAAATCCATGTTTTAATAGGTCGATCTGCCAGGGGTACTGTAGCACTACTACCACCCTTGGCTAGCGAGAAAGATGAAATCCAACCCTGGTGGTCGGTCATAGGTCATTGACATTGTCCACTGTCCACCCCATGATTGCCAGTTGCTTAGTAAACAATAGGATATGACTCCCTTCACCTACATAGCATCTGGCATAAAATTGGGTGTCCTTCAATTCACTTCCAACTATGACACATTATGACCTACTTATCTATCTTATCTATCTTCTTCAGACCTGGTGGCCCATAAGGCTGCATTTTATTTTTAGCTTCGGTCCATGACATCTTACCCAAGTGTTAATTTTTTTCTACAGTTTTTCACATATTTGCTTTTGGGTGATCCACTTTCCGTTTGCCTCCAGATGGCCAAGGCATAGTCTTTGTTTCAGTTTTAATTAGAGTGTCAGAAAGTCAATGTCTTCATTTGATTTTGTTTAGGTTTTGATTAGTGTCAAAAAGTCAATGTCTTCATTTGACACTATGTATGGCCATCTCACTTTTAAAATACTCCTTATAAAAACTTTCATAGATATTCTCTTTCATTTACCTTATAGATGTCACATCCATTATGAGGCATATAATTACACTGATTTTACTGGTATATTGTATAAACTATGAACACAACTGTAATTCATGGTTATACTGGTCTGATATTGTTCTACTTATCAGCCAGATTTCAACAAGTTATGGTGTTCCTCTATGTTAAACTAAATGTTGATGTTGGAAATTAACAGAACATGTAAAATTACACGTCTTTATTCACATCTTAGAAACTGGCTATTCGGTATTTGAATTCACGAATGTGTGATGGTCCTGCTCAAGAAGAACTATTGCCACCAATATAAGACTACTGCTTAACAGCCATCAAACAAATACTATATTTTTTATAAATTATGAGTTGTGGCACTTGGTCCCTTCTATATGTTGTCTATCACAGGGAAGTAAAATACACAGGGAAATAGAAAACACCTGTTGGGGACCCACAGAGCCAATGTCTCGATCTTTAAAAACCCATATGGTTGTTGCATGAACTGCCGCCAAGCTGATTATAATGGGGCATGAAGCACCTTGGGAATGACTGGTGCCGTGTAAGACAACACTATTTTTGTGCACACGTGTACAGGGGTGAGACAAATAAAAACATCAAAAACAAACAGTTTTGAAACATTTATTTTCAAGACAGGATCAATAGAATGTCATACATAATACTGAATAAAACACAGTATACAATTATACACAGGTTGTTTTTCTTTCATAACATAGTACACTAACAGTCCACGCGAAAAGTCTCCAAGTGTCACAGGACATTACGTCCTGTGAACTGAAGTTTGTTTGAAGATTTTTTACAGGACCTGATTTTACCCTAGCCTAGCACCAAACTTTCAGGGATTAATCTACAACCCCACGAATGAAACGTAACGCCTTTATTTATTTTAATGCCCCATATATCAAGGGTTCTTAGTGGTTTTTATGGTAAATCAAATGTTCGCTGCATTAACTTCCTACAATCGCAGAAACCATGCGCGCCGCGGCAAATACTTATAGTAGAAAGCACGCACCCACGTATTGACAGTAGAAAGCAGGTATTCTACTATTCTACAACCAACAAAAGTATCCATGCCCCATGGGTCTAAATTCACGCGGCCTTCTACATTTTGAACATGCAACGAGTATTGCATCGTGTGTGATGCAGTTGTTTCTGGTAATAGGTTCGAGCAAATTGATGGCATATTGGCCTGAGGTATTTGGTAAACATTGCTATCATGACTGTCACGTGTAAACTACCACTACCACGTAATCCCGACCTGGTGACAGGTATTTTTGCTAGTATATATAAAAGTGGCGCCACACGGCACCAAGACTATTAACATGACCGGTTATTATTTCAATGTAGAATGACCGTTCAGTTACATGTTGAGAGTCGATGTGGTTGATTAAAAATACAATGAATTCTCCCTATTGGTATCGCTTTGGCTACGGTTTGGCAACATTTCTTGCAATGTCAAATGTCACAAACACACGATTTATGGTTAGCATATAGCCAGGACAACACTTCTAATATGTTTATTAACATTCCGTTTATTTTTGCTGGGTCTAAAATATTGCAGCTCCATAAGTATTTTGAGTCACCATGTGGGATACTGTAGTAAAAAATTTAAGTCGCCCGAAGCCATTTTTGGGCGCCATTGGCGACCGGGCAACCACTAAATCTCACTCCTGCGTGTACACACATGCAGACTTGGGGTCAGTTACATTATGTCAGTTCTGATTACACACCAATTACAAATACCAATTCCAATTACATCTCAAAAATACCAATTCCAGTTACATCTCAAAAATACCAATTCCAGTTACATCTCAAAAATACCAATTCCAATTACTTCATAAATACCAATTACAAAATACAAATACCAATTATCAATTTCATATCAAAATAACAGCAACCGTAGACATACTCAATGCTGCAAAAAAATAATATAGTTATTTTAATTGTTTAATTTTTGCATATAATGGTGGTACATAATGGCAAACAATTATGGTGTATGCAACACATATTTTATTGATTATTTGTAGTGAATAATTCAAGTTAAAGGTTACATTTAACTAAAAAAGCAATTGAAAATATCAATTGCATTTTCACCAATTCCAGTTACTTAAAAGCAAATCTCCAATTCCGGAATTGGAATTGGCATTTCAATTCCAGTTACCTCTGTACAATGTAAATGACCCATCATCTGCACACATGCAGAATGCACAGTAATGCATAAGGTAGTTTCTTGCATCACTGTTTAGCTAAGCACCTATGATCTACTATATTGCTGTTTATTTCCCTTTCAGGGTATTGAGACACAGAAGTACCAACAGCCATGGCTACCAGGGTACGTATACATAGGGTCTAAACTCACATGTATGTAGGAAAAAGTAAACACACATATATGTATGTGGAAATTTGATGGATATAAAATCACAAAGCCTCAAACTTAATTTGAGTTTTGTCTGCCATTATCCTCATAACAAGAGTGTATAATACTGGTTATACTGTGTGTTGCACAATATGAGTCATAATATTTATTTGAATCTTGACCTTTTCTAATCATGTAACAGTCGCCTCGTCAAAGTGACGATACCACCTCGTGTACACCCAGCTTCAGATTTGTTTAACAAGCCATTCGTTGCTGTGCAGTAATCCATTGAGTCCCTAGGTTTTTACTACTGTGTCATGCACAGTAACAATTGATACCATAAACAAAACTGAGAAGTAAGATTACTTTAACTGAATATTCCTTTAACTACTGCTTTGATGACCTGGTTTGTGGCCAACCTATCTTGACAGCAGTGTTCAGTTGAATACATGTGTGTCCTGGTTTGTCTGTTTGTAAACATGCTTGCCTGTGTAACCCCATATAGCACAAGCCAGTCTCAGCACCGTGCCAGGGACAGTGTATTTAATAAAAGCCTAGTAGGCAGCATTCCAACTTGTTGATTGTTATCAGTTAAACTTGCCACAAGACCATTTACTGTGGTAGTCTGAAAAGCTTATATATGTATGTCAGTTTAAATTATTCATGTCGGTTGACTTCAGTGATCGTTGATATTTCCAACACAAACCCCCAATTTGGCTCATAATGCAATGAATGTAGTGGGAACAGGGTGTAATGGGAGCAGGGTGTAGGCTGAGCAGGGTGTAGGCTGAGCAGGGTGTTGTGGAAGCAGGGTGTTAGCTGAGCAGGGTGTAATGGGAGCAGGGTGTAGGCTGAGCAGGGTGTTGTGGAAGCAGGGTGTTAGCTGAGCAGGGTGTAATGGGTGTAGCAGGAATGTTCTTGAATTTGACTTTGTGACTCAAGTACCCTTGAATGTTCTCAAATTTATGGCAGTTTTCTTGAATGTTCTTAAAACCGTATTTTTGTATGTGAATGTATCAACTATCAAAGATTGCTTGTTTTGTACTTTTTGTAAATTGGTTAAATTATTTTTAATTTGTCGTAGAGAATTTCCCGGAGAAGACCACTGCGATAATTAATAATAATATAAAATAGTTCAGCCGTAATCACCAGATGTCGCAACATGTGAACATGGGTCATCCCGCCCTGCCCAGTCGCCAGCTTGTTTATTTTATTAAGATTATCGTTTTCGTCACAAGTTGTTCAACTTTTTAGTCACCCTACCGTGAATTGAGAGCGATTGTAATTTTAGACATGAGTGGTTATTGGACGTTTAAAAAATGGGTTGCAAAGCGCGGTTTAGGTTGTGTACCGATTGCTGCAAAATTTGATGTCTTTAATGCAGTTTTGTAATTTCAAAAACTTTTGTTCGAGGAATCGATATTCTAAATCACTAACAGTTATTTCATCGATTGAGTGCAAATTTTTTTTAGAAAAGTTGTATTTAGTGAACTATTTACAAAGTAGAAGAAGATGAAAATATGTTTCACATAAAGACACCAGCGCACAAAATTGGCATTTGCGTTTCGAAAAGCTTGTGGCTAAAGTTACGGCATGATTATTATTATTATTATGATTATGTATGAGAAATACTAGTCTACAATATTTTAAATAAACAAATTATTATGCTAACAGTAAGGGTCAGTGGCCTGGGCTGACTCCTATTAAGACACATTTGTCACCGTCATAAGAGCTACCAATTGGCTTTTTCCCGTGTGTAATGGCATAGATGATAGATACTGATAGATGTACAAGTGACATAAACATAAACATTTGACATCAAATATTTTAAAGTTGTTTTCTGAAATAATGTTCAGGCGTTTATGGAAAATGTTCTTGATAAGGTGTTGTTTTTCTCCCCAAATGTTCTTGAATATTCCTGAATTTTACTTTAGACTTTCTGTATGAACTTTGAGTGGGAGATTGACATTATAAATGGTGGGAGATTGACCCTCTAAACAGGTGTGGGATGGGAGGTTGACAGCCACACATCTTAAGATGTGTTAGGTATTTGTCATATCAATATGTGATGAGTAGATATATATGTCATTTCAGCTGATGAGTATTCACAAATGTTAAGATGTGTAAAGTAGATATCTGTCATTTCAGCTGATGAGTGTTTACAAATGTTAAGATGTGTAAAGTAGATATCTGTCATTTCAGCTGATGAGTGTTCACAGATGTTAATATGTGTAAAGTAGATATCTATCATTTCAGCTAATGAGTGTTCACAAATGTTAAGATACGTGTGTAAAGTAGATATCTGTCATTTCAGCTGATTAGTGGCCACACATGTTAAGACGTTAAGAACAATAATGTCTCATTTCAGTGGATGAGTGGCCACTCATTTCAGTGGATGAGTGGTCACATATGTTAAGAAGTTTTAAGTCAAGATAAGTTAAGATGTGTTAAGTAGACATATGTCTGTCTCCTTACAGCTGATGAGTGGGCGTGCTAAGGTGGTTGTCTACCTGCCGAGTCTACGGGCAACAGTCCGTCACTTCCGTGCCTTCTCCTCATACGACGAGAGATATCCCTCGGATCACACCTTCACCGTCAACTCCGACAATGTGATCGGTGGTTAGTATACTGGTAATAATAATAATAATATAAAACCTTCATTGCGGCTAATTCCTCAGAAACCCCAGCTCAGAACAGGCCTCGACATTAAGCTGTTGTACCCAGTGGCCCGTTGGGCCAGTAGATTTTAAAAGTTACTGGCCCCCCAAAAAAGTTACTGGGCCGATTTAATTTTATTTTAAAAAGTTATTTTAGTGCGAGCGGTAATTGATGATTAATTAGCGCTAGCATTAGGGAGTGAGAGCGATTGCTCTCCTAAAAATTACACCCTGCAATTTGCCACGATTATTGGAGAATATAGGCTGGCACAAATGTTTAAATTTAATAAAAATATAGTGCCAAATAAGGTGCGTATAGGGTGGCATATTTCATCAAATAAATCCACATATAGGAACGCTTATTTGGCACTTAAGAGTAGGCTTTCTTGTAGGAGTGAGCAGTGAATGTAAATATGCTGGTTGCTTAGATATCCAGTAGGGTGAAAGTTTTTTATTTTAAGTTTTAAGTAATATAATACAATACTGTATATACAGTGTTTAACATCCCTTGGAGCTGAGAGGCACATCCACGTAAAGGGTTAAACAAAGTCACCAATCTATAATCACTTCAATTTGTCAATAAAGGGTTGGGAATGCTAAGTAACTATGGGAGAAAGAGCATGACAAAAGGGAGGGCTTCAGCTGATATCAGAAGCTTGCTATTCTTCCTGCCAACAACATTAACAGGGAATGAATTCCACCAGAGAAAGTCCTACAGTGCCAACTGCCAATTTTTTTCTTAATGCTGGGGAACAACAAATTATTGATTAGTATAAGAATTTCCACTTTAATGGCTGTTGCACATTTTTTAATTTGTTGTCCTAACTACAAGTACACATATTTTAATTAATTTTGAAAATTCCGGACTCATTAAGTGACCTGAAGCATCACAAACTGTTACTGAATTATAGCAATATGGTCAACATATATGTGTGCATGCGTACATACATTAATTTACCTAAAGCATCACAAGCTGTTACTGAATTATAGCAATATGGTCAACATATATGTGTGCATGCGTACGCACATTAATTGACGCACATTAATTGACTTTGATTTTCATAATTTATCATCGGTTTGGGCAAACCGATCGATGACTGATTATGTAGTCGGTTTATGGGTGGCCATTGTCAGAATAAGACAAAACAAATTTCATCTTGCCACCAGATAATTATTGACTGGCTGCATCTCCCTGTGTCCAATAGGAAAAATGTAGCCATACGTGTTAACTGAAAAATAAAGTTTCAAATATGTTGAAAACTTATTTTAATGATTTTTGCTGGCACCGGACAATGCCAAGGGTGATTCAGACAGGCTCATCACTGTAGGTCATTTTAGCAAAATCGTGCTGGCAACTTGCTGAATATTCACCCCACAAAAAGCCCATATAGTCAGTTTAACTGCCTGAACTAGTATAATAACCTCATTCAGTAATACTGGCCTGCAGTTTGCCAAAATATTGACGCAGAAACTTACTAATAAGAACAGACTATGTTTCAAATTGCAATTATCATTTGCGGAATTATATCACTTTATTGACATCATGGTCAATCATGGAGTTTTCTTTTGATACTACGTGGGATAATAAAATCATCAGCCTCTTCGATAGCACCCAATTGTGTTGATGCTACAACTAGCCTCAGTTATTCAGGCTCCGTGATGTGGCGCCACTGTTTGTCACACCAGATTTTGAGCGAGTCAAGACAACTTGGGAACGGGAATGTTTGTAATCGATTAATTGATTGGAAGCATGAATCAACCAGTCATCAACAAAATTTATTAATTGGAACGACACTATTTAAGACTACTTTGAACCTTGAAAAAAGAAGATGTGGTGAAAGTTTATTAATCCAGTAGGCTTCACATGTTGAAAGTTGATGGAACAACAGGATGATATGTTGGTTATTGTGACATTGATGCAAGTTCTTGACTGATCATGATGACTAGGATCTGTGCGATGACAATGGTCTCTTTTGACTCTAATTACAGGTGAAGTTGACATAATATATGTTGATCTTGGTAACAGTTAAAATGGTGTCTCAGGATCATTGCCTTTAATCACATGGAGACAGGAACAGGAAATATTTATTCGTCCCAAAGACATAACAAAACAGAGTATTCAACACAAAAACCATACAATATATTACATTTAAGCCAACACGAAGTGGTAAGAATATAAGAGTACGGTCTGAAAATAAAAGATAACGTCATATAAGGGACGGGAGACTAAGACTACTAAGACTGTCATAGGAACCACACTGTCGATTAATTTCACCGATTATTTAAGTTATATAAAAAGAAAATATATGTTCAATATATGTATTCAGATAATAAAGTTTGATATAATTTGTGAAACCATGTAAACTGTGAGTGGTGATTTTGTCTTTTAATAAATCAGGTGTATTATTTATGATATGTGATAAACTGTACCCGAGACTTCGTTTAGCAAACTCGTGGTGTACCCTGGTCGTATGTATATTATATTGACCACGTGTATTAAAGTTGTGAACACTATTGTTTTGATCAAGTGGTAAGTTTTGCAGGTAGACAGGTAGTTTATTGTTTGAAAATGTTTGATATTTGAGTTCCTGCAATTTTAGAATATGCTCTTAGTAATTTAAGACTTTTGAACAGTGTGACAGTCATCTCAGTGACAGGGAACTCTGGTCTGTCTGCACTCATCTTGTGAAGAAAGTCTTAATGTGACCGTTGGTTGCCCACAGATAGCCAGCGTCAGTGGCCCAACTCCCAGTTGGGACCCCTCAACCCGTGTGACCGCCACTTCCCACTCCCCGGACTCGTGGGCACTGCCACACCGCAACAGCACCAGCTGGCAACACCGTCCGTGCAGCACCGCGACATAGACCTGTTGACAGCAGAACTACCGGAGGAGAGACGGGTCTCCATCCTGCACCAATATCTACACACAGCAGAGGAGGTGAGACACTGCTACACACATCATGTCAAGTTAATGGTAGTAGATGTTGTTCTTCCTCATAGTTCCCTTTATAAAGGGGAAGACCGACTAGTTCTTGTACTGCTGCACAGCTTTAGTTGTCATTTTCCCTGCTACCTATCAACAGCCTTTTCCCTCTACTTTTTATCCTCTTCCTTTCTCACATACCTCTTGATGCAATCTTCCCATGTTAATTGTGTTCTGTCCCCTTTCCTGCAATCTCTGCTATCTTTGGTGCATATGTACGCTCAAAGACAAAACTTAAATAAGTAAGATGGTTCAGTATAAAAACACCCTAGTAAAAACATTTTTATTGCAATCTAAATGGTGGATAACATTATTAAATTGATTAAAATCAGTCAGTCATGGGGCGCGTTAGCATAGCGGTTAGAACATAGCGGTTAGAACATAGCGGTTAGAACATAGCGGTTAGAACATAGCGGTTAGAACATAGCGGTTAGAACATAGCGGTTAGAACATAGCGGTTAGAACATCGGGCTTTCAATTGAGAGAACCCTGGTTCAAATCCTCTTGCTGCCGTTTCGAAGCTTAGTCAATTTCTTTCATCCTACATTGCCACAGTTCACTCAGCTGTATAAATTAGTACCTGGCTACAGGCAGAAATGGATATCGGAACAAATCGTCTCTGTGCAGTAATTGCAGCATGGCTGAATGCTTCCCTGAGAAGTCGAAATGGCTTTGTAATGAACAGGTCTGCCAGGAGGTGAAATGTAAAGCACTTTGTACAGTCCAATGATGACTGAATACCGCGCTATGTAAGAACATAACTTTTAAAATAGTCCAGTTGCAGCATATTCTGAAGACTAACCAACTACATGATAGGAATTGGTTTCTTTATAGAATCTGCAGGTAGATTCAAATTCTATAAAGTTAAATAATAACAAGGTATACCACACAAGTCGAAAACATTTCTCCGACATATTCATACCTCTGAAATGTCAGTCACCTAACCTAACCAATGTTGGTATCAGTTCATTTGTACATTGTTTCTTTAAAAAAAATTTGAACATTTTAATTATTGAGAGCATCTTGAGAATGCGGTATCAAATGTAATAATTTACTACTGACCTTTACAGTGACCTATTGTTTACACAGTTGCATCTTTTCTTGCAGTTGGAGCAGAAGGAGGAGGAAGAGGGGTTTCTAGTTCAACCCTCAGCTTTCGACGTCCTCGAGTGCGTGGTGCAGCAATGTCCAGCGCTGCTCAAAAAAGGTTTGTGGAGTCTTGACAGCAGTCTCAATTAGTCATACTGACGTACCTGGTAATACTTGTTACACACTGTACCAAATAAATTTAATGAAACATCAACAAAATCTAATTTCTAATCGATTCAGAACAACACTGTTGTGTGAATCCTTTTGGCTGTTTGGCAGGTCCCCCCGTATGTTTACAAAACATGAATGTGTTCCCTACAACAACAACAAATGTTTTTTGTATAAATAGTTATTGCGATCCTTTTCTGCAGTTGCTGTGCAGTAATTTGAAAGAGGTATGTATTATACAGCTTGTGAAACTAATTGCTGGCATTATAGAATTGTGTAAGTGTAATTTTAAAGGTACAATGTCTGACAATGGTTTAAAAAAAAAATTTGATACTTAGTCAGAACAGTGGTGCCATACTGTGGGCGGGAAGGGAATATTGACACATAGAAAGGAACGTGGCAGAATCCACTGCTGTTGGTAAGCTGCGAATGGTTCCAGACTTTTCATCTCAATTCAGTTTATCAAAACTGTTGCATTTGTGAGTTTCCAAAATGTATGAGTCATGGATGGCACATTTCCATGAAGTGTTTCACACACAGATTTATGAGAAGAGTTGTGTGAGAGAGAGAGACTGAAATCTGTGCATTGTGTGTTTCAGACTTCCAGGAGTTGTTCCCTGACCGAGACCTCAACCAGGACAATGTGTCTGTCATCACAATCAGTCACAAGACAAAGAGTGACATGATCGCTTGGAACGTCGACATGGAGGAGGAACGTGAGGAATTGATGGAACATGTAAGTGGGAAAGAGGGAGGGGGTTATGGAGCATGTAAGTGTGAAAGAGGGAGCAGGTTATGAAGCATGTAAGTGGGAAAGAGGGAGCAGGTTATGGAGCATGTAAGTGGGAAAGAGGGAGCCGTTTATGGAGCATGTAAGTGGGAAAGAGGGAGCAGGTTATGGAGCATGTAAGTGGGAAAGAGGGAGCAGGTTATGGAGCATATAAGTGGGAAAGAGGGAGCCGTTTATGGAGCATGTAAGTGGGAAAGAGGGAGGGGATTATGGAGCATGTAAGTGGGAAAGAGGGAGGGGGTTATAGAACATGTAAGTGGGAAAGAGTGAGGGGGTTATGCAGCATGTAAGTGTGAAAGAGGGAGCAGGTTATGGAGCATGTAAGTCGGAAAGAGGGAGGGGGTTATGGAGCATGTAAGTGGGAAAGAGGGAGGAGCTTATGGAGCATGTCAGTGGGAAAGAAGAGGGGTTATGGAGCATGTCAGTGGGAAAGAGGGAGGGTGTTATGGAGCATATTAATGGGAAAGAGGGAGGGTGTTATGGAGCATGTCAGTGGGAAAGAGGGAGGGTGTTATGGAGCATGTAAGTGGAAGAGAGGGATGGAATGAGGGAGATTTCATGTTTTAGTCAAGTGATCCCCCTCACTCCCTATGGTAATCAATCATCAGAATTTTTGATAGTGTGTATATAGTGTGTATATAGTGTGTATATTTTTCCCTTGCCTGTTTTTTCTTGCAGACGTGAAGCCAAGCTGTCGTCCTTGGCAGTTATTAATGACCACCACATCCCTATGGACAACACATGTTGTCTTGTGATTTTATATGATTCATTATCTAGTACAGGATTTACTTGATTCACTATCTACAAAATATTTTACTGGATTAATTTTCTACTACAGATTTTTTATGATTCATTTTCTACTACAGATTTTTCATGATTCATTTTCTAGTACAGATTTTTCATGATTTATTGTGTAGCATATGGTTGACATGATTTATTGTGTAGCACATGGTTGACATGATTTATTGTGTAGCACATGGTTGACATGATTTATTGTGTAGCACATGGTTGACATGATTCATGATCTAGTGCACCAGAATATACCACTGTGTTTCCTGGAATCCAGACACAAACACTTGTTATTACAGTGTATTTGTGCTGACACAGGTTCTATTTTGTCTCCAATGCCAAGTGTTTGTTGTGCAGTTTGTGAATGCATCCCAAGAGATCTGCACATCCCTAGCAGAAGCAGGCTACTGGGCAGACTTTATCGACCCAACATCCGGCCGTCCAGTAAGTCATTCTCTAGTTGGCTTCACTTGATACACTGGACTAGACCCAGTATCAATCAATCATTCTGTAATTTATTTCCAACAAAAAGTTCATATTCAACATGAAACAACAACATAAAGGGAGTGAATGCAGTGTGATACTTAGCTATGGTTTACCCTGAACCAGTAAACTTATTATACAGATGATTAAAAACTATCTTGTTTAAACGCGCTTATTATTCTTAACTGTCAAATTTATTCGACTTTTAGTGCTATGTCCTATGAACTTGGATTTGCTGTTTTTTTATGTTTTTATTTATTTATCTATTTATTTATTTTTTAATCGTGACTGTCTTTAACTATGTTTGTGTCAGCGCCTTTGAACAGGGTCACCTGGATCCATGGCGCTCTAAAAGTGCTCTAATTATTATTATTATGTGTCATATATTAAAAAAATTACATAGAAAGAAGATCTAACTTGTAACATTTTAACATCCTTGTGATGTCTGTATTTAATGTGTTCCATCATTTCACACCATAAACTGAAATGCAAATTGATTTTATGAACACAATTTCTACTTAATATACAATATAAAATACTTCTATTGTGCTAAAATCTTCGGGAGACCCAAACTCGGCGGTGCGCCAAAACAAATGGGGTTAAGCAGTTCCTAATCGATAAGCAGTTCCAGTTAACATAAAAATTTGCCTTGTTGGTTTACGGACTGTGAAACTGAATGTGGGATTGACTGTGGGACTGACTGTGGAACAGACTGTGGGACCGACTGTGGAACTGAATGTGGGACTGAATGTGGGACTGAATGTGGGACAGACTGGGACTGACTGTGGAACTGAATGTGGAACTGAATGTGGGACTGACTGGGACAGACTAAATGTGGAACTAAATGTGGGACTGACTGTGGGACTGAATGTGGAACTGAATGTGGGACAGACTGGAACTGAATGTGGGACTGACTGTGGAACTGAATGTGTGACAAACTGTGGAACTGAATGTGGGACAGACTGTGGGACTGACTGTGGAACAGACTGTGGAACTGAATGTGGGACAGATTGTGGGACTGACTGTGGGACTGAATGTGAGACTGACTGTGGAACAGACTGTGGAACTGAATGTGGGACAGATTGTGGGACTGACTGTGGGACTGAATGTGAGACTGACTGGAACTGACTGTGGAACTGAATGTGGGACTGACTGTGGAACTGACTGTGGGACAGACTGTGAAACTGAATGTGGGACTGACTGGAACTGAATGTGGGACAGACTGTGAAACTGAATGTGGGACTGACTGGAACTGAATGTGGAACAGAAAGTGAAACTGACTGTGGCACTGCCCATACCTAGACTGTTGTGATCATGTGCATTGAGTCAAATAAAATTTATTGTAACTCATACAAATACAAAGCAAATGAAGGCAAATCCTATATAAAAACGTAAAGAGAACAATAGGGGAAGAAGAGTGTATAATGTTATACTCCATAGTATATACTTCAATATATATATTATATCAAAAAATAGCATGCAGGTGTAGAAAAACTAATTGTGATTGTGAGACGTGTTATATATTAACATCATTGTGTAATATAAATTGTTTAAGTATATGTTTGTAGTTCATTATTGAATAGGTAATAAACTTGAGTCTTGTGTTAAAATAATTCCAAATTATAGCACCCTTAATTCTAACAGAACAGTCTTATTTCTAAAGTTGCCATATTTGTGTAGATTGTCTTGTATTGTAATTATGAACATCTTGATTAAATTTAAACATATTAACAAACATTGTACAGGTAGAAGACCACTATTGTATTTACACATAAACATTTGTATTGAGTATACATATAGTTGCCTAAACATTAAGATGTTTAGTAGTTTAAAGATAGGTTTAGTATGAGCTAATATATTAGCTGAGACAAGCATTTTCACTGCTTTCTTTTTAACCTTTATAATACTTGAACAATATGAGTCAAATGCACCACCCCACACTTCAATACAATATGTCAAATGAGGGAATAAAAACGAGTAATATAAGGTGACCAAACATGGTCGAGTTAATAATCTTTTGGCTTTATTGAGAATGCCAACGCCTTTAGAGCTTTTATATTTAACTAGGTTAATGTGTTCAGTCCGGTTGAGTTTGTTATCAATAGTGACATCAAGAAATGTTGCAGAGGATACTTGCTTAATAGCATTGTCATTAATTTCATGTTTTGTTGGTTTGATATGTTTTCTTGTGGATGTTCTAAATACCATATATTGGGTCTTATCAATGTTTAAAGATAATTTATTAGTATTTACCCAAGTTTTTTTAGTTCAATATTCATTTTGTTAGTTATATCATCCACATGATCACCCTGTATAAATACACTAGTGTCATCGGCAAATAATTTGGAAAAAAGAATATCTGAGACATCAGCAATATCATTGATATATAATAGAAACAGCAATGGCCCCAGTATGGAACCTTGAGGCACTCCACAAGTGATAGTGAGTTTAGTGGAGCTTGTGTTATTGTAATACACCTTTTTACTTCTATTAGATAACTTTTAATCTCCACAAGTGATAGTGAGTTTAGTGGAGCTATTGTAATACACCTATTTACTTCTATTAGATAGATAACTTTTAATCCAATCATTGGCTAAGCTATGTATACCATAACATTGGAGTTTTTGACACAGTAATACACATATTGACTTCTATTAGATAAATAACTTTTAATTCAATCATTAACTAAGCCACGTATACTATAACATTGGACTTTTTGACACAGTATCTCATGGTCAACGGTATCGAATGCTTTAGATAAATCTAAGAACACTCCTAGCACAAGTATTTTTTTGTAGGGCTGATATTTTGTCTACAGTGGTTATAAGTGCCATGTTAATGGAGTGATTTTTTCAAAAACCAAACTGATATTTGTATAGAATGTTATACCTATTACCGGTAATCAAATTTAACAGCCTGTTATATATTAGTCTTTGCAATATTTTAGAGAAAGTTGGTAATATTGAAATTGGCCGGTAGTTAGAATTATGTTTTTCTTCTTATCCTAGTAGATAGGTATTACCTTAGCCATTTTAATTCATCTGGGAATATTCCAGTATTTACACAGAGATTATATAAATATGTTAATGTTAAGAGTCAGAAGTTGTCAAGAGATGTCTGTGGTCTGTGCTTGCAGTACCTGGGCGCGTACACCAACGCGACCCTCTACGAGACAGACGAACGATATCGCAGCCTCGGCTTCACCATCGAGGACCTCGGCTGTTGTAAGGTGATCAAACACCACCTATGGGGCACACACACCTACGTGGGGTGTCTCTTCACTAATGCCCCCATGGACCACCCTATTATACAGCGGATGAAACAGATGCATCACTTCAACGACAAATGATGCACACGACACATTAACGCACATTGAACTGGTGCATACGGTCGCAGCTACACGCATCAGACCATCAATTAACAGTTTAGATGCTCAACTGACTATTAAACAGGCAGTGTTTGTGTTGTATTCACCAGGTTTCCACTAATGATGCATTATTGTTTAGATTCAGCTGACAGAACACTGTGTATATTATATGTCACTATAGTTCCTTCTTCTGGCTTGAAGCAAATAAAAGTAGTCATTGACTGCCGTCGGGTGTCGGGTGTTTCTTAGATGGAAGAGAGTGTTGATGTGCACTTCCACAATACCGAGCAACAGAATGAAGTTAAGACTTGGTCTCAGCGAAATATGAGATTAAAAGGATAACTTTTCATCATTGTGATGTTGAGTGCAACAACACTGCTCTATTGTGCAAAGTCAGCAGAGTGAAAATTTGAGTCACTCCCAAATTCGAGCCATTTTGAGGTCTTGTTGTATATCACATTATAGTCTAATATATCTCTTACACAAACGTTTCTCCAAATTTTTGTGTTTGGAGTATAAGTTACATGTAAAAATACAAAGTATCTTTATAACAAAACATTTAAAAATTATGTGAATTTTCTTGTGGTGCATACTTGTTTGTGGGGACACCTTACATGTGTGATAGAGATCTCACAAACAAGAAAATTCATGTTAAGATTATCTTAGTTTCATACTTTTGTGTTAACTAGATTTTATAGACAGTATCGCAAGAAAACACATACATTGTAGAAAACCCTATTTATTACATGAAATACATTCATCATACATGTCGTAAATTTGTGTTGCAGTCATGGAATTTTTCGTTTCCATTTAATTCTACAAAGGTAAAAAGTCTAGACACATCTAGAGCTGCAGACTTACTACAGGTAATACAAACATTTTTACTTCTTAAATGTACACCAACTGAACTCACGTAATTACACCAAACGATCAACTCCTAGCAGTGACTGTTGTACACATGAACAGTTGTAAACACATCAAGACACATGTAATCTGACCAGTTGCTGGACATCACATCAAGACACGTGTAATCTGACCAGTTGGTGGACATCACATCAAGACACGTGTAATCTGACCAGTTGGTGGACATCACATCAAGACACGTATAATCTGACCAGTTGGTGGACATCACATCAAGAAGACACATGTAATCTGACTAGTTGCTGGACATCACATCAAGAAGACACGTGTAATCTGACCAGTTGGACATCACATCAAGAAGACACGTGTAATCTGCCTAGTTGCTGGACATCACATCAAGAAGACACGTGTAATCTGACCAGTTGGACATCACATCAAGAAGACACGTGTAATCTGACTAGTTGCTGGACATCACATCAAGACACGTGTAATCTGACTAGTTGGTGGACATCACATCAAGACACGTGTAATCTGGCAGTGTTTGTTGGTACATGATGTCTTCCTCATCGCCAGGTATATTTACAGTTCATCTTTATGATGCCAGTCCAAGAGCACTACTTTCATATGAACAATTGTAGATAATGGTCATATAGACTTTCACAAATCAATGTAGATACTGTTCATATCTATGTTCACATGAATATTAGTACAGATATTGGTCATATCCAAGTTCACATGAACCACTGCAGATAATGGTCAGTAATCTTAATTCATATGACCCAGTACACATAATGTTCATATGACATGCAGATAATGTTCACATTTGTATTCACACGAACATGTTCATATGATCTTCATGTCATGAACAAGTATTTTTTTTACAACCGAACTGATCAGAACTCGTCGCTGGGCACAAAGTCATAGTGAGGCGCTTTGTTGCTAAGGTTGGCATTGCCATGGTTACCATTGCCATTTCCCGTGTCTGCGTGGAGGCTTTCCCTGTCCTCGTGCCGTGTCCGCTTGAAAAAGCCACACTGGAACCAGACACGAGCGAGTGAAGGACAAACATTGGACAGACTACAGAGCAGACATTGTGCTTACTCATCCTCCGTAATGAGTACGGGTAATATGTGGGATAATGTGTTCATTTTAGAGTACTTCAGAGTTGATAAAACGAGTTTGCTCAAAGATACGAAGTCTGATTGTTTTATCGTAAAATCATGTATAAACTCTATCTATTCTAATATCTTCATTGCCCACATGTGTTTTAATGAACCACAGTGTTTTGTTTACATTGCATGTGGAAAGAACTTCATTTTCAGGTACAATTTTACAGGTATTTAAAAGTGTTGTAAATATATTAATTCATCAACAGATAATGGTCAGTGTTTAAAACTTAGTGTCATTAAAACATTTGGGTGGTCAAGAAGATGGTAGAATATAATATAATTTAGTTTTTACTTGTTCTTCTTCTTAATCAAACTAATTAAACCACATACCTTAAAATCCCCCAAAATGTTTTCTAACAGATTTTGGCAAAACAAGAACTTTTCTCAAATGCTTGCCATGTCAGACTGTTTTTAGTGATCCTGTACTCAGAAATATCTAGGAAATAATCTCAGACAATATCCCCCACCAATATCCCCCTAGAAAATATCCCCCAATCATTATCTCCTTTCCTAACTATCAATAAAACAACAGTTAAGAGTTAAAAATACCTTTAAAATTGATTATATTATCTACTCTTTACAATATGTCACATATGGGCTCACGTATTCAGGAAATCAAAGAAGCAATTGCAAGTTTCATGTGAGTTTATGTCTCAAACTATGGTTTAAATCAAAGCATTAATCCTTGTTAAATACATAGTTACTGTTAAGTCTATGTAATTATCCAGAAAAATCAATAAAGCTTAGTATATTGTAAAATAGTAGGGTACACTGTACATACAAAGTTTTTTTGTGGTTTCTGGTACTTTAGGGTGTACTGATCCAGAAACTGCATGATGCCACTTTGGCTTCATTGAGCATCATTTGGCCATCAGAAAACAAACAGGAAACAGGAAATATTTATTTGTCCCAAAGACAACAAAACATAGTATTTAACACAAAAAACATACAATATATTACATCTATGTCGACATGAGAAATCGAACTGGTAAGAATATAGAGTACGGTCTGAAAATAAAAGATAATGTCATATAAGGGATGGGAGACTCCTAAGATTAAAAATTAATCGCTGTCGTAGGAGCCACCCTGTCGATTAATTTCACCCATTATTTAAATAAAATAAAAAAGTCCTTATAGATATTAATGCATAATTAATGAGTGAACAAAATTAATATAGATATGTCTGTATATTAAAAATGCCAATTATATTCCTACAACCGGATATACATAGAGTGATTTTTAACCAAGGAGGAATGGAAACATAGTCAGTCATGCTGACATATATAACAATTTTGGATTGCACATTGTTCAATATATGTATTCAGATAATAAAGTTTGATATAATTTGAGAAACCATGTAAACTGTGAGTGGTGATCTTGTCCTTTAATAAATCAGGTACATTATTTATGGTACAGGCCTGTATGTGGCAAACTGTACCTGAGACTTCGTTTAGCAAACTCGTGGTGTACCCTGATTGTATGTATATTATATTGACCATGTGTCTTATAGTTGTGAACACTATTGTTTTGATCAAGTGGTAAGTTTTGCAGGTAGACAGGTAGTTTATTGTTTGAAAATTTATGATATAATTTTAGTTCCTGCAATTTTAGAATATGCTTTACTTTTAGTAAATTAAGACTTTTGAACGGTATGAGCATTATATTTGCTTAAACATATCATTCGGATGGCTTTCTTTTGAAGTTTCTTTATTCTATCACATCTATAGCCCCAGGCCATTAAGCCATAGTTTAGATGTGACAATATCAAAGTGTTATACAACATAATCTTTATATTAAGAGGTAACAATCGTTTGAGTTTATTTAGGATACATATAATTCTGGAGCACCTATTTTTTTATGTGGCTTTGCCAGTTTAATTGTTCATTAAAACTTATCCCTAGGAAATTGAACTCATCTACTCTATCGATATGTGTATTATCTATTTTATATTTAGTGGATTTATCATATTATTTCTTCTAGCCATTTTGAAGATCATATATTTGGATTTATTTACATTTAGAGATAATTGGTTTAATTTAAGCCACTCATTAATTTTGTCTAGTTCTGTGTTGATTATGAATTCTACATTTTAATTTTTGCTAAATTGTGAGAAAGAATCTAGGGTACTTGAAAGAGTCATGTCATCGGCGTACATAATAAAGTTGAATTTTGGACTAGATTGGGCGAAGTCATTTATGTAAATTATAAATAACAAAGGGCCTAGAATTGATCCTTGAGGTACGCCTGTGGATATATTAAGCATATCTGATTGGGCGTCTTCAAATTCAACGTACTGTCTTTTTAAGAGAGAATCTAGCTGGTCGTAAATAATTGTTTCAATTACTTTTGAAATTGCAGGTAAGATTGATATTGGCCTGTAGTTGCAGAATAGGGTTTCGTCCCCTATTTTATAAATTAGTATTACTTTGGCAGTTTTGAGTTTGTCGGGGAAGATACCTGTCTGACTGCAATACAACATAGAGTAATACAACATAGAGTAATACAACATAGAGTAATACAACATAGAGTAATACAACATAGAGTAATACAACATAGAGTAATACAACATAGAGTAATACAACATAGAGTACACAGTCATCAGCGAAGAAAAGATCACGGACAGTGTCCACTTCAGGCGTGGTTTTTGCTTTGAGCCTCCTCAGATTGGACAACGCGCCATCGGTGCAGTATCTGACACCAACATCTACAGCGCCATCACAGAATGCATCCGTGAACATAGCTGAGAACATTAGGTTCAGGAGAGTTGGGGCCAGCACACATCCTTGTTTGACTCTGTTGGTGACGTGAAATGGCTTGGATGAATCACTGCTGTCCTGGACATGAGCCACAAACCTGTCAATTTCCTTTGTGCTTGTAGAGATGGATGATGGAAGCATCTTTGAGGTCCTGGGGTGAGCCTTTCTGATCCCACATGATAGCGAAGAGCTCGGTCAGTTTTCAACTACATAAATGCCACCCATTTTATAGATCTCTGCTGGTATTGAGTCAGTACCGGCAGCTTTGCCACTGGAGAGCCGGCTGATGGCTTTCTGAGTTTCAAGCAGGTTGGGAAGCTCGGCAAGGGACTCGTTGACTTCAACCTGGGACAGACGCTTTATTGGTTCATCGATTATTGATGAAGATCGGTTGAGGATGCTGTTGAAGTGTTCTGTCCAGCGATCGAGTATCTTCTCTTTCTCCATAACCGTGTGGTCCCATCTGCACTCCGGAGTGGGGTTGATCTTGACTGTGCTGGACCATAGATTTCCTTTAGCACACTGTAGAAGTTGTTCGTGTCGTGCCTGTCATCATAGGATTAGATCTCATCAGCCTTTCTACTCAGTCAGGAGTCTTGCATCTTACAAAGCTAGCACTGCACAGTATGTCGGACGTTGCTGAGTGCAGATTTCTTGGAGGTGGAGGCTATGTTTTTAAAGGTCACTCTGGAGATGAGTCAACCTGCCAGGGACTTAATCATGAAGAGTGCAAACAACAAGAAAGAGCCATCGAGGTATTCTGCACCAAAACCGACTCAAACAGGGGAAGGGAGAGAACTGTGACCATAAAGAAGCTGTTTGTGTGATTGGACAGACGTCCACATGTGACCAGGGTCAGTATTCATTAAGTCGATTATCATTAAGCCAACAAAAGTGGTACTAAGCGGACATTGATGTAAATGAGTCACTTTGTCAATTATTAGACTGATTAATGTTACTTTATCCCTAATTAACAATGATAAAAATAGCAGATGCTATTCACAAAACTTCAAAAGCACTTGTTGTGCTTCACAAATGCGATACTCAGTGGCAGTGGCGTTCATTTCTATCTGCATGACAATTGTTCTGGCCCAGACGATGAGGCAGGCTATTTTTAAAACGGTTGTAAAAAGATGCTCAATGATGCCACAGTGGCATTGCAGCTTCTGGATCAGTAACAAGCACATGCTAAAGATGCTCAATGATGCCACAGTGGCATTGCAGCTTCTGGATCAGTAACAGGCACATGCTAAAGATGCTCAATGATGCCACACTGGCATTGCAGCTTCTGGATCAGTAACAGGCACATGCTAAAGATGCTCAATGATGCCACAGTGGCATTGCAGCTTCTGGATCAGTAACAGGCACATGCTAAAGATGCTCAATGATGCCACAGTGGCATTGCAGCTTCTGGATCAGTAACAGGCACATGCTAAAGATGCTCAATGATGCCACAGTGGCATTGCAGCTTCTGGATCAGTAACAGGCACATGCTAAAGATGCTCAATGATGCCACAGTGGCATTGCAGCTTCTGGATCAGTAACAAGCACATGCTAAAGATGCTCAATGATGCCACAGTGGCATTGCAGCTTCTGGATCAGTAACAGGCACATGCTAAAGTACCAGAAACCACAAAAACACGTCATATGTACCCTACTTCCAGGTTGAGCTCTATTTTGTACAGCTGGCAACCGGACTATAACATTTATGTACACAATTCAGACTCGTCCTCTGGGTTTTGAACAGGTGGTTTGGGCATACACAATCTCCATTGGATTTCTTAGATGATTTCTGATAAATGTAGCTGTTAAAACATATTCTCTCAAAAATGGGGGTTTGTGTTCAAACTCCCTGACCCCCGAGGATGGTTAAATATATAATTAATAACTATTATATGCATAGAGAAAGACACGGAACTCAGTGGGGCAAATCTACTAACCGCAATGAAGAACCGAATCCATTGGAAGGAAATCATCACGTCACCACATTAAGTGGATGACATAAGTAAATTAGATGCATTTGGATTGGGGATTTTGTCTATGGAGATTTTATTCAGGGGGTATTGTCCAGAGGTATATGGGTGGGGGGATTTTGTTCAGGGGGAATATCAAATTTAATTCACTTACCAGCCATAGGAGCAGCACCAGTAGTAGTAACAAAATAAATCCTCCAACAATTGCGAGAACAAGAATCCAGATCTTTAGTTTGCCTTTCTGTGGTGGGATGTCCAGGGCTGCAACTGTGGTGTCCACCTGGTGGTAAACCACGAGTTACAGCGAGAGCTGCACGACATCTGCGTGATAATTGTGTCATCAGAAAGGCAAAAACCACACAAAACAGTATATTGTGTGTGTGTGCGTGCGTGCGTGAGTGCATGCGTGCGTGTACTGTTCTATTAAACTGACTGTGCAGCATATACTACTGTTCATGCATTACAGATTTGAACATCAACAAACTCAATTTGTGATGGGCTCAGTGAACTGAGTACGGAATTCTAAACAAGTGTGTGTGTGTATGTGTGTGTGTGTGTGTATATGTGTGTGTGCGGCGTGCGGCACGCTTGTGTATATGTGTGTGTGCGTGTACACATTACCACCCTCATAAAGATAAATTGTACAAGTTGTAATGAATAAACAATGTTTACATCACCTGATACGAGTCGACTGAGTAGTGTGGAGACTTGACTGTGTATGGCACATCAGTGACCTCAGCCACTGCCTGGGACGACACGACCAGGACACTGTACTCAGACTGCATCTACAGCAGAACACACTTTGTCATGTGACAAGGTCATGTGACTGAATACAAAATTGCAGGTTCCAATTTGTGACTGAAACATGATTAACTGGTATCAGCTTTCATGATTTGTCTTAAATTAATCAGTCACATTCTGGTAAAATTTCACAAAAAAAAAACAATTACTCCATCTTCAGTGGACTCTTACCATGAGGAACATGTTGGCACTTGGTCAAACTGTTCCATATATCCAGTGTTCCTTATAATCCATGTGTACATAACACAATGCAGGCCAGAAAGGAGATTTCAAAGTTGTTCCTTTTAAGCAGACGTTCCTTACTTAGGAAGTCCATATAAAAAGTATGTTTTTTCCTTCTACTTACAGCAATACCCATTGTTCCCTCCCCTGCCACCTCCCCACACGTTCCCCTTCTTGGGATACTCACCGATATTACAGTTTTAATCCATATCCGAGATCGCACTTGGATAAGCACACTGTCATCCTTGGCCATGGATCCAGATTGACACCGGATTACAGCACATCTTTGAGCATCCTCACTGCAGGTCTATGGAGGAACACAATTCACAATAATAATATGAACACTTCCAATACACATAAATCCTTGGAAACCCACTGGGTGGCTAAGGAGGGCAAGCACTGGGTGGCTAAGGAGGGCAAGCACTAGGTGGCTAAGGAGGGCAAGCACTAGGTGGCTAAGGAGGGCAAGCACTAGGTGGCTAAGGAGGACAAGCACTAGGTGGCTAAGGAGGGTAAGCACTTGGTAGCTTCACCCCTTGGCAGACCTGTTACTTTACACTTCATCCGCTGGCAGACCTGTTACTTTACACTTCATCCCCTGGCAGACCTGTTACGTTACACTTCATCCCCTGGCAGAACTGTTACTTTACACTTCATCCGCTGGCAGCCCTGTTACTTCATACTTCATCCCTTGGCATACCTGTTACTTCACACTTCATCCTGTGACAGTCCTGTTACTTTACACTTCATCCCCTGGCAGACCTGTTACTTTACACTTCATCCCCTGACATACCTGTTAGTTTACACTTCATCCCCATGGCAGACTTGTTACTTTACACTTCATTCCCATGGCAGGTCTGGTATGTTACACTTCACCCCCCATGGCAGGTCTGTTATGTTACAATTCATCCTGTGACAGTCCTGTTACTTTACACTTCATCCCCTGGCAGACATGTTACTTTACACTTCATCCCCTGACAGACATGTTACTTTACACTTCATCCCCATGGCAGACCTGTTACTTTACACTTCACCCCAATGGCAGGTATGTTACGTTACACTTCATCCTGTGACAGTACTGTTACTTTACACTTCATCCCCTGGCAGACATGTTACTTTACACTGCATCCCCATGGCAGACCTGTTACTTTACACTTCATCCCCTGGCAGACCTGTTACTTTACACTTCATCCCCATGGCAGACCTGTTACTTTACACTTCATCCCAATGGCAGGCATGTTACGTTACACTTCATCCTGTGACAGTCCTGTTACTTTACACTTCATCCCCTGTTATGTTACAGTCCTGTTACTTTCCACTTCAACCCCTGGCAGACCTGTTACTTTACACTGCATCCCCTGGCAGACCCGTTACTTTACACTTCATCCCCTTGGCAGGCCTGTTACTTCACACTTCATCCCCTGGCATACCTGTTACTTTACACTTCGTCCCCATGGCAGACCTGTTACTTCACACTTCATCCCCTTGGCAGGCCTGTTACTTTACAGTTCATCCCATGGCAGGCCTGTTACTTTACAGTTCATCCCATGGCAGACCTGTTACTTATAACACCAATTTTACTTCTCTGGTAAGCATTCAGCCATGTTGTTATTACAGTACGAAGACTATTTGTATTTGTGTGTAGCAGCCAGCCAGCCTGCCAGCCAGACAGCCAGCCAGCCAGCCAGCCAGCCAGCCAGCCAGCCAGCCAGCCAGCCAGCCAGCCAGCCAGCCAGCCAGCCAGCCAGCCAGCCAGCCAGCCAGCCAGCCAGCCAGCCAGCCAGCCTGCCGACCGTGACGCTTTTCAATGCTACGTGCTATCCAGCTTTTTATAACCCAATCGGGTTCAAATCTTGACCAGAACAAGATACTACTATGTGCTGTCGCCATTTGTTAGTGTGATCATATTGCTAAGCACACAGCATGAAAAAGTTTGTAATATTTCGGGTGTTGGTTTTATATAATTTTGAATTGAAACAAAAACATTCCAGTTATAATTCACAATTCACATTGATAGCCATCTTGAAAGTTCCTGTTTGTGTGTTTTCATGCACATTGACAAAAATGTGGACAATAATGAAAAGGAACCGTCAGAATTTGGATAACTGCTTAAGTGGAACAAAACTAACAAACATGGCTACATTTGTTTCTCTGGGTTGATGGCAATGACATAGGAATTTTGTATAGCACGGTGAAGTTGATGTTTGTTTTTTTGGTCAATATTCCCTAAAGTTCGCCTTATGATTTTAAAATCAAATAATTGTACAGCCATTCTAACAGCTTAATTCATTCACACATTCAACAGTTGTTGGGATATACTCTTTTTGCTGCAAGCTACACATGACTTAAAGCATAACTGGTGACCATCTTGAGGTAAACCAGTTGTCAAAACATTTTGCCCATATGAAACTTTGCAATGCCTGTATGAACTGAACCTTAAAAAACTTGGTGCCTTACATATATGACACACACAGACTATTTCAAGACATATCCACTGTGCACAGAAAAATTTGTAATAACCTTAGTTCACTGGTTAATCTTCATGAAATGTTTTAACACATTCTCTCCACTGATCGGTGACATCCGTTGTAGCATTTTGAGGAGCAGTCAACTGTTCTAGTATTTATTGATTTTAACATGTGATGAATTATAAGCTTACAGTCGAAAATTACCACCATGTACATTGTACATCTAAAGGCCTTTGGGTATAATTATTACTAAATTTAGTATTTACTGTAATACTAAAAAATAAACATAATAAAGCTGCCTCCCCAAATCATTGAGCCCATCGACAATCAGGTCTGTTGATGTTCAAATCTGTAGTGTGTGAATAGTTTAAATAATAAAAACTGGTATGTCAGACAGGCTTCATAAAAGAATGTACACTTTCATTAATCACTGAAAGAATTAACTTTAACTGTTAGATCAGGCAACTTGCAAAAATATAAATAGTACGTAGAGGCGGACTACACAAAGCATCTGAAACAAGACGAGTGAAATAGTAAATATATTCTGTATTATGGCAGAAAATAGTCATAAAGCTGTCAAAAAAACTCACGATTTGTTTGACTCCGTCCTCTTGCGTCTCCCGGCGGTGACGTTTCTTATTCAACTTCTGAAATGCGAGGTACATGCCTCTATCCACTGCCCTAGTCTCAACCTAAACGGAGCACAGACAGCTGATGAGCCCATGCACTATGCCATTATAAAATAAATGCAAAGAAACAGTCTTCACTGAAGCAGCATGTGTCTAAAGAATACCATAAAAATGAGTTTCCATTATAATGTATCCAGTGAATATGTATACATAATTATTTATAATTGCGCACATTAATGCAACAGCCCCAAAGTGCCAGTGGTGAGTGGAATGAAAGAAACAACACCTAGCGACCAGTTTCAAAGATAAAACACAAAATTGTTTATTGGTACTTTCAGGTTATTGCATTGATGCGCACAATTATTTATTATGACGTCTACCAGACTATTGTCAAATAGAGTCAAACCTGTCTTAAGCAACCGCTCAATGGATGGTTGAAAAGTGGTCTCTAAATACAGGTTGTACATTTGGAGGAGTTGACTGTGGTCGTTAATAACAGATGGTCTCTTAATGCAGGTGGTCGCTTGAGCAGGTTTGGTTATATACTGTGGTCCTTGAATTACTTCTACATACGTGTGGTTAGCAATGTTCCCATGGAAAAATAATTAATGGTTTTAACAACTCTGCACGTATGTTCCAATATTAAAAAAATCAAATTGATATTTGTTGGCTGAAGGATATTTATAAGGCATACATGCTGAAACAGTGAGTGGTGCATGATAATATTATTGCAGCCTGATATCCTTCAGCCACATACATACTTACATAATACTTGACCACTCACCATTATATAATACTTGACCACTCACCGTTAAGTTGAAGGGGTTGACTACATTGGTGCTACACGTTCCTTGACCTCGAATGACCTGAGGCATTGTCGGCAGGTACAGCAGGTTTTGACCATCATCCATGAGACTTGGCCAGTAAATGACCACACCGAGCGACTTCACAGAACTGGGTCCCAAATTTCTCACCTGTTAACAAAAACAGTAAATCATTTATGCAGGATAACAAAGCAAGTCCAACATAGAGTGAAATAGGCCAAATTACTGACATTTAATTGAGTAAGCATGAGCCAGCAATTATGAGCCAGCAATTATGAGCCAGCAATTATGAGCCAGCAATTATGAGCCAGCAATTATGAGCCAGCAATTATGCAAGCATCCACCATCAAAACGACACACATTATCACAGCAAACATGCTGACCCCCAAATGCTGTGTACAAGTAATATCTACAATTCACAGACTTATTATACCAGACTACCAAACATTGATAACGATGCAAGTGCTAACTATATCACTACTGACTAGTATTTACCATTCACACTGTATATGTGGGGGTCTCTCTGCCTATATCACTACTGACTAGTATTTACCATTCACACTGTATATGTGGGGGTCTCTCTGCCTATATCACTACTGACTAGTATTTACCATTCACACTGTATATGTGGGGGTCTCTCTGCCTATATCACTACTGACTAGAATTTACCATCCACACTGTATATGTGGGGGTGTCTCTACCTATATCACTACTGACTAGTATTTACCATTCACACTGTATATGTGGGGGTGTCTCTACATATATCACTACTGACTAGTATTTACCATTCACACTGTATATGTGGGGGTGTCTCTACCTATATCACTACTGACTAGTATTTACCATTCACACTGTATATGTGGGGGTGTCTCTACCTATATCACTACTGACTAGTATTTACCATTCACACTGTTTATGTGGGGGTCTCTCTATCTATATCACTACTGACTAGTATTTACCATTCACACTGTATATGTGGGGGTCTCTCTGCCTATATCACTACTGACTAGTATTTACCATTCACACTGTATATGTGGGGGTCTCTCTACCTATATCACTACTGACTAGTATTTACCATTCACACTGTATATGTGGGGGTGTCTCTGCACATAAATTCATTAATAATACAGCACTTTAATGCTATATAATCCATTCTTTTTGGGGGGTGGTCCACCGCCCCACTGCAGAAATAAAAGATGAAATAAGATAAACTGACCTGGGACTGGACACCAATCTGTTTTACAACTGGAGGAATTGATCGTTACTACATGGTCTATCAACTGGACATAGTTAAATTATATAAAAAGATGATAAACTGGACAAAATTGGCAAGTTTGAGAGCGATTCAAAGCATGATGACTGAAGCGCCACCTAGCAGTAGAAACAACAGAGCAGATGGTGTGAAGAACTTTTTGCCTTGATTGTGTAATATTTCCACGTTTGTTTACATTTTAATCATAAATAAATATATGTGGGAGAGATGTGGGGTGGGCAGTAATACAAACAGGTGGGGGGTTAACCCCAAATATTCAGGAATTGGGGTGGGCGATAATAAGGTAAAATATGATAAATATTGATCTCATTCTTGGAATTGAAAGATGATATTTGTTTTTTACTGTTCACAAAACCATTTGCAAGGACTTCACAGTACACATACTACACAAGCTTGTATACTAGGCTGGTCCTTAATTGAAAGTAAATAATTGATAGTCCATTCTTTTACAATCTATGAAAAACTAACCTGCCAAAATGTTATGGGAACTGATCGATGTTTAGGGGTCGCTATCAAAGGCTGAAGTTCACAACCATAGGTGCCCATAATGCCCTATTCATGTTTCTATGACAGCGCACATATGAATCAAAACAGCCTGCAGGATGAGTTCGAAAATATGCTGCCGACACCCACAACTGATCAGCTCCTTTCTCAGTTTCTCCTGTAGGAGGCACCTGCACCATTTGTGTGTCCAGAGTTGGATACAGTCGTATTAAAACACATGGCCCTGAGTGACCCTCACCATGTCTTCAAAGTTCCAGGATTTGGTTGATGTCAATACTGCTGTCACCATCTTGTCACCTGTTCCTCTGCCCAAATAGGGCACTCCTAAAAGCTGATCTTCTTCTCCTTGGGGAACTAGGATAGGCAGCCATTCTACGGTCTCTTTTCATGTTATTTGTGGAAGAAGTTTACCATCCCAATGGACAATTAGTGGAACATTGGACTTAATGAATCTTTTAGTGTTTCTACCGTCTCAACGCCAAGTTGTGTACACTGTCGCTTGATGGAACTTCAAGTAATAGTGAATGCAGTAACACCGTGGCCGAATGTAGTGGCAACTGTAGCCAGCAGTAACACCATGGCCGCATGTAGTGGCAGCTGTAGCCAGCAGTAACACCATGGCCGAATGTAGTGGCAGCTGTAGCCAGCAGTAACACCATGGCCGAATGTAGTGGCAGCTGTAGCCAGCAGTAACACTGTGGCCGAATGTAGGGGCAGCTGTAGCCAGCAGTAACACCATGGCCGAATGTAGGGGCAACTGTAGCCAGCAGTAACACCGTGGCCGAATGTAGTGGCAGCTGTAGCCAGCAGTAACACCATGGCCGAATGTAGGGGCAGCTGTAGCCAGCAGTAACACCATGGCCGAATGTAGTGGCAGCTGTAGCCAGCAGTAACACCATGGCCGAATGCAGGGGCAGCTGTAGCCAGCAGTAACACCATGGCCGAATGTAGTGGCAGCTGTAGCCAGCAGTAACACCATGGCCGAATGCAGGGGCAGCTGTAGCCAGCAGTAACACCATGGCCGAATGTAGTGGCAGCTGTAGCCAGCAGTAACACCATGGCCGAATATAGTGGCAGCTGTAGCCAGCAGTAACACCATGGCCGAATGTAGGGGCAACTGTAGCCAGCAGTAACACCATGGCCGAATGTAGTGGCAGCTGTAGCCAGCAGTAACACCGTGGCCGAATGTAGGGGCAGCTGTAGCCAGCAGTAACACCGTGGCCGAATGTAGGGGCAGCTGTAGCCAGCAGTAACACCGTGGCCGAATGTAGGGGCAGCTGTAGCCAGCAGTAACACTGTGGCCGAATGTAATGGCAGCTGTAGCCAGCAGTAACACTGTGGCCGAATGTAGGGGCAGCTGTAGCCAGCAGTAACACCATGGCCGAATGTAGGAGCAGCTGTAGCCAGCAGTAACACCATGGCCGAATGTAGGGGCAGCTGTAGCCAGCAGTAACACCGTGGCCGAATGTAGTGGCAGCTGTAGCCAGCAGTAACACCATGGTCGAATGTAGTGGCAGCTGTAGCCAGCAGTAACACTGTGGCCGAATGTAGGAGCAGCTGTAGCCAGCAGTAACACCGTGGCTGAATGTAGGGGCAGCTGTAGCCAGCAGTAACACCATGGCCGAATGTAGGGGCAGCTGTAGCCAGCAGTAACACTGTGGCCGAATGTAGGAGCAGCTGTAGCCAGCAGTAACACCGTGGCCGAATATAGTGGCAGCTGTAGCCAGCAGTAACACTGTGGCCGAATGTAGGGGCAGCTGTAGCCAGCAGTAACACTGTGGCCGAATGTAGGGGCAGCTGTAGCCAGCAGTAACACCATGGCCGAATGTAGGAGCAGCTGTAGCCAGCAGTAACACCGTGGCCGAATGTAGTGGCAGCTGTAGCCAGCAGTAACACTGTGGCCGAATGTAGGGGCAGCTGTAGCCAGCAGTAACACCATGGCCGAATGTAGGAGCAGCTGTAGCCAGCAGTAACACCATGGCCGAATGTAGGGGCAGCTGTAGCCAGCAGTAACACCATGGCCGAATGTAGGAGCAGCTGTAGCCAGCAGTAACACCATGGCCGAATGTAGGGGCAGCTGTAGCCAGCAGTAACACCATGGCCGAATGTAGGAGCAGCTGTAGCCAGCAGTAACACCATGGCCGAATGTAGGAGCAGCTGTAGCCAGCAGTAACACCATGGCCGAATGTAGGGGCAGCTGTAGCCAGCAGTAACACCATGGCCGAATGTAGGAGCAGCTGTAGCCAGCAGTAACACCATGGCCGAATGTAGGAGCAGCTGTAGCCAGCAGTAACACCATGGCCGAATATAGGGGCAGCTGTAGCCAGCAGTAACACCATGGCCGAATGTAGGAGCAGCTGTAGCCAGCAGTAACACCGTGGCCGAATGTAGTGGCAGCTGTAGCCAGCAGTAACACTGTGGCCGAATGTAGGGGCAGCTGTAGCCAGCAGTAACACCATGGCCGAATGTAGGAGCAGCTGTAGCCAGCAGTAACACCATGGCCGAATGTAGGGGCAGCTGTAGCCAGCAGTAACACCGTGGCCGAATGTAGTGGCAGCTGTAGCCAGCAGTAACACCATGGTCGAATGTAGTGGCAGCTGTAGCCAGCAGTAACACTGTGGCCGAATGTAGGAGCAGCTGTAGCCAGCAGTAACACCGTGGCCGAATGTAGGGGCAGCTGTAGCCAGCAGTAACACCATGGCCGAATGTAGGGGCAGCTGTAGCCAGCAGTAGCACTGTGGCTGAATGTAGGAGCAGCTGTAGCCAGCAGTAACACCGTGGCCGAATATAGTGGCAGCTGTAGCCAGCAGTAACACTGTGGCCGAATGTAGGGGCAGCTGTAGCCAGCAGTAACACCATGGCCGAATGTAGGAGCAGCTGTAGCCAGCAGCAACACTGTGGCCGAATGTAGGGGCAGCTGTAGCCAGCAGTAACACCATGGCTGAATGTAGGAGCAGCTGTAGCCAGCAGTAACACCATGGCCGAATATAGTGGCAGCTGTAGTCAGCAGTAACACTGTGGCCGAATATAGTGGCAGCTGTAGCCAGCAGTAACACTGTGGCCGAATGTAGGGGCAGCTGTAGCCAGCAGTAACACCATGGCCGAATGTAGGAGCAGCTGTAGCCAGCAGTAACACCGTGGCCGAATGTAGGAGCAGCTGTAGCCAGCAGTAACACTGTGGCCGAATGTAGGAGCAGCTGTAGCCAGCAGTAACACCATGGCCGAATGTAGGGGCAGCTGTAGCCAGCAGTAACACTGTGGCCGAATGTAGGAGCAGCTGTAGCCAGCAGTAACACCATGGCCGAATATAGTGGCAGCTGTAGCCAGCAGTAACACTGTGGCCGAATATAGTGGCAGCTGTAGCCAGCAGTAACACTGTGGCCGAATGTAGGGGCAGCTGTAGCCAGCAGTAACACCATGGCCGAATGTAGGAGCAGCTGTAGCCAGCAGTAACACCGTGGCCGAATGTAGTGGCAGCTGTAGCCAGCAGTAACACCTTGGTCGAATGTAGGGGCAGCTGTAGCCAGCAGTAAGGTAGCCATTCAGTCGCTTACTTTTGTAGGTCCATCGCTGCAGCGAGATTGGGATTTAATACATTCTAGCATGCTCTCTTACGAGTGGTCGGGTAAATATCAGAAGTGGATGGTCCAGAAGTTGACAAAATGAGAACTGTTGCTTCATTATCTCGCTCACGCCGCGCTTTCTCACTCATTTGATGATGCCGTTCATCTTTTTGACGTTTTGTCATATTTGCTTCCTTTTTGACTAAATGATGGCATCAAATCATAAAAAAATAAAGATGGCTACCAGCCACATGACAAGGATCATGTGACACATAAAAATTACAACAAGCCATGTGCCAAGACAATATGACAGTAGTCACACAATCTCATGACAATTTTTACTGAAACGTTTTGATTTATATGCGTGGTATCGAAAAAACACGCACAGCTTATCATGGGTGGCTGTGGGAGCCAACTTCAACATTTGGTAGCGACCTCTAAATATCATTTTATTGCATTGAAATTTGGCCACGATATGTTTTTCCGAAGGATGTAACAAAATGAGAGGGGATACCAACAGAAATTCAAAACTTCAAAAATAAGGACCACCCTAATACACATATTAGTATAGTATAAGCATTAATTTTAGGTAAGGATCTAAATCTTAGGTAAGGAAAAATTAAAAGAACAAATTAAACTATACTTCACAGATAACGCTGAAGCAACAGTGACCAATGTTTGTGATCTGTTCTCTAAAACTGCACACAGATTTTACAAGCCAATTTTTTAAATATGGAAATTTCAAAACACTTCGAGTCTGATATTTTTTAAATGTAAAGGACAATCATAAAATTATGCACCATAATTTAGCAGCCAAAGAGGTAAACAATATTAACAAATAACCATCTCCATAAAAATGAGCATCGTTTTAAGGGAACGTGCAATGATTTGCCTCAATTTTCGGAACTTTTGATCTCAATATACAACATAAATTAACAATGTTGTAATACATGTTTGAATCTTTATTGCTGTAGTCTGCTGAAGGTTATTAATTCTTGTGATGCAAATCACTATGTGTCATAAAAATTGCATATTTCATTTCATCACCAAATCATGTATTTTATAAAGTATTAAGAGATCTAGATAGTAACACATTTTGAATGGATAAGATTTTTAACCAACCAAAATTTTATAAATACTAATACATTGTAAACGAAATAGTGTTGCAATGTCATAAAACAGGCCGTTCAATTAACCTACGAAAAATCATTAAAGGCTGAATCTGTTTTGCAACAGTGGCGCCACCTACTTCGTACAGGTGGATGACTTCTGACCCCACATCTTCCTCCGTTGTCACGGTCTCCACTAGACGGCTAGAGTTGTAGAGGATCTGTTCAGGCTTCGACACACTATGTGATGGAAAGACATATTAAAGATCTCAATAATTACAAATTATCCTTTTTTGTCGGGTTTCTCTGATTATTATGTATTTTTCCTAAATATAAAAATAAATGTAAAAAAATTATATACATTGTACATAGTTTTGATCATAGGATTCTATATTCATATTCTGTGAAAAAGTTTGTTCCTCGTCTTGATCACTGACCAGAAAGATTTAGTAAAATAAAAAAATTAAAAAGTAGTAGCATTTGCAAAAATGTTGTCACACTTTCCTTTCCTTAACAAACAGTTGTATGTAAAATTAAGTTTTCCTATTTTCTTTTGCCGTAGCCATATCTAAGCATGTGACTGAATGAATCCTACAGAGAGCGTACCCTGTAACCCGAATTTTGACCTTTGCCCTCACAGGTACGTCCACAGCTGCGTAGTTGTCGCTCAAATCGGTTTCATTCTCTGGGTTTGAACTGAAGCAAGAAGCCAAGTTGTAAGCAACATGGACCTGTGCTAAATCAACAGTTCTTATTTAGCACAGAGAAACACAATAAATGACCTCCCCAGGATAGACAAGAGTAAATAAGAGAAGAATGGAGGAGCTGAAGGAGGAGGTCGGTGTGAGAGACAGTTTCTGAGGATGTGGAGCTGGCAAACATGGGCTGGACACACAGATGGGATGGGAGGACTGCATGAAGAGAGATTTGGTAGGAGTGGGAGTGGAGAACGAGGGATGGGGAGTGGAGAACGAGGGATGGGGAGTGGAGAACGAGGGATGGGGGAGTAGAGAATGAGGGATGATGGAGTGGAGAACGAGGGATGGGGAGTGGAGAACGAGGGATGGGGAGTGGAGAACAACAGATGGGGGAGTGGAGAATGAGGGATGGAGGAGTGGAGAATGAGGGATGGGGAGTGGAGAACGAGGGATGGGGAGTGGAGAACGAGGGATGGGGGAGTAGAGAATGAGGGATGATGGAGTGGAGAACGAGGGATGGGGAGTGGAGAACGAGGGATGGGGAGTGGAGAACAACAGATGGGGGAGTGGAGAATGAGGGATGGAGGAGTGGAAAACGAGGGATGGGGGAGTGGAGAATGAGGGATAGGGGAGTGGAGAACAAGGGATGGGGAGTGGAGAATGAGGGATGGGGGAGTGGAGAACAAGGGATGGGGGAGTGGAGAACAACAGATGGGGGGTGTGGAGAATGAGGGATGGGGGAGTGGAGAACGAGGGATGGGGGAGTGGAGAACGAGGGATGGGGGAGTGGAGAATGAGGGATAGGGGAGTGGAGAACGAGGGATGGGGAGTGGAGAATGAGGGATAGGGGAGTGGAGAACAAGGGATGGGGGAGTGGAGGACGAGGGATGGGGGAGTGGAGAACAACAGATGGGGGGGTGTGGAGAATGAGGGATGGGGGAGTGGAGAACGAGGGATGGGGAGTGGAGAATGAGGGATGGGGGAGTGGAGAACAACAGATGGGGGAGTGGAGAACGAGGGATGGGGGAGTGGAGAACAACAGATGAGGGTGTGGAGAATGAGGGATGGGGAGTGGAGAACGAGGGATGGGGGAGTGGAGAACGAGGGATGGGGGAGTGGAGAATGAGGGATGGGGATTGGAGAACGAGGGATGGAAAGTGGAGAACAAGGGATGGGGGAGCGGAGAACAACAGATGGGGGTGTGGAGATTGAGGGATAGGGGAGTGGAGAACGAGGGATGGGGGAGTGGAGAACGAGGGATGGGGGAGTGGAGAACGAGGGATGGGGAGTGGAGAACAACAGATGGGGTGTGGAGAATGAGGGATGGGGAGTGGAGAACGAGGGATGGGGAGTGGAGAACGAGGGATGGGGGAGTGGAGAACGAGGGATGGGGAGTGAAGAACGAGGGATGGGGAGTGGAGAACAACAGATGGGGTGTGGAGAATGAGGGATGGGGAGTGGAGAACGAGGGATGGGGAGTGGAGAATGAGGGATAGAGGAGTGGAGAACAACAGATGGGGGAGTGAAGAACGAGGGATGGGGAGTGGAGAACAACAGATGGGGTGTGGAGAATGAGGGATGGGGAGTGGAGAACGAGGGATGGGGGAGTGGAGAACGAGGGATGGGGGAGTGGAGAACGAGGGATGGGGGAGTGGATAACGAGGGATGGGGAGTGGAGAACAACAGATGGGGTGTGGAGAATGAGGGATGGGGAGTGGAGAACGAGGGATGGGGAGTGGAGAACGAGGGATGGGGGAGTGGAGAACGAGGGATGGGGAGTGAAGAACGAGGGATGGGGAGTGGAGAACAACAGATGGGGTGTGGAGAATGAGGGATGGGGAGTGGAGAACGAGGGATGGGGAGTGGAGAACGAGGGATGGGGGAGTGGAGAACGAGGCATGGAGAGTGGAGAACGAGGGATGGGGGAAAATTCATTGTATGCCACCAGGAGTGCAAGCTGAGAACACAGCCTCCTGCCCTGTGTACCAGTACTCGCTCTACATCTGCTGTATTGCAATGTGGAATGCGCTCAATCAACAAGCTGTCCAGAGAGCCACTGTCTCAGTCAACAAATCACTGTGAAGCCTTCAAGAATGTCTTCAACACTGCACTCCATACATCTATTGTATACATTTAGCTTACATCCTCCCCCCCCACCCCCACCCCCTGCCCCCAATGTCACACACAGCAGTATAGTGAAGCTTAACTGTTTAGCAGTGTAAACTTGAAGACTCCCTTTAAAAGGCTTGCATTTTTACAACAGACCTCAGAAGCCCTCAGAGTGCAATGGTGCATGAGCTGTTAGTCTGCCAGCCCAGACTGTCAACTGATCCTACCTGTTGGCCCGTAGAAGGAACGTCATCAACTCTGTCATACCATTCACTTTAGCAGCTGATAACTTCAGAATGATATGTACCTGTGACAAAGGACACCTGGCAGTTAAACATGTCTCTGGCTTCTATTTGTAGACCACTAATGTATGTGTGCGTCCATGCGTGGTGTGTGCGTTCGTGCATGCGTGCATGCGTGCGTGCATGTGTACATACCCTGCTGTTAGAATTGATCAAAGGTTGCATTGATACCGGGTATATTTGTTTGTTTGTCAGATGAACAATTCAGAAGTTTCAATATGACGTGCAATTTATCATCGTGTGATAATTACGTCAAATACAATCACATTTATCCTGGAGGTTGCATGACATCATCAAATAATTGTATTACTGAGAAAATCAAGATTAAAATTTTTTAATGAAAGCTGGTGCACTTTCAGAGACTCATCCTCTTCGCTGCCACGTTCACTGCCGCTGTCACCCTCGTTACTGACTCTATATTCTCCTTAGCTATGAACTATTTTGCAGAAATACAGATGGAAAGACCCTCCTGATTTACTTAACAAACTTAACTATCAGAAAATGCGACATCAATTTGACAAAGTAGCGCAATAATATGAAAAATGGAAATTTTCAGCAATATCATAATTTTTAAATGCAAATTTTTTTTTCTACCAGCTGGAGACACAACACACACATCACACACACACACGCACACATACACACCACACACACACGCACACACACACGCACACACACACGCAGGTTTGGCATTAATATTTGTTTAATGTTTGGCATCATTGCAACATTGTGGTAGGTATCTGCCACAACCATGCCTTATCTTAATCAAGGTGATACAAAGCCGTTGCAGAAGTAAAAAGACACTGAATTAGCATAACGCAAACTCTACAATATAATACAAGTGATGTGTGGACCACATTTCCAAAAGTTATTACAACGACACTGGGTGAAGTTAAAATTTTTTTTTTAAACTTTCAGGCAAACAAAGTCACTACATTTCATTAAAATCAAAGCAAGATGTTTAAGAATGAATCAACAACTGCATAATAGTAAACTTAAATCCTCAGGAACCCGTCTAAATCCTCAGGAATCTGAGCTGAGAGACAGGCACAACAAACCATTACGTATTACGTACGTACCATTACGTACCATAAACAGGGATGCACAAAAGTGAAGGACCAACAAGGATTGGAAATGTAAAGTAAAAAATTCTTGAGGTTTTTGGCGAAAGATGGCTATAGTTTCACATGATTTCGTAGTGATGGGGAGTTTGTTCCAGGTGTTGGGTGCAGCTTCAGAGAACGCACACTTGCCCAGATTAAGCTTAGTTTTAGGAACAAAAAGTTGTTGTCAGGTAGAATATCTGAGCTGTCTAGGGATATTTGAAAGGTGCAAGAGACTAGCCAAGTAGGATGATTGTTGTGTAGATAGAGCACGGTATGTAAGAGTGGACAGTGTAAAATTTATTCATTAGGTAACTGGAAGCCAATTTAAATGGTAGATTGACTAGTACACCACCTTGTGAGACATACCAGAGCACCGGCAGGGAGCGGATTGCCGATGTCACAGACGACTGTGCTAATGTCTTCCTTGTCACTGTAGGAGCTGCACGTCACAGGAAGAGGCTGTGTACAGAACAACACACCAACTGCATATACTGGTTGTCTATGTACAGTTTAGAAACATCTATTTAGTAATAAACACCACCATACAAATCACTTTTCGCCATAAAAAAATTGTGCATGCGTGCGTGCAGGAGACTAGCCAAGTGCATGTGTGCATGCGTACGTGCATGCATGCACATGGATGCATGTATGAACATGTATCTATGGTCAAGTCAGGAGACTTGTAACCTCTGAGCTATACACACACATTAGTTTGTCTTGATGGCGAAGGAAATAATATAATTACTTCAGATAAGACACCTGTGACCTATCACGCCACAGCATAAACCTAAAACACTATCTGAGATCTATTCAGGTAGAAATCGTATCTTTGACATAAGCAACCATGAAGGTGCCATAGTAATCGCTGCTATAGACACTGATTTTCTCTGCTGTCAAGTCTAATATCAGTTTGTTGGATTAAATGTAGGTTTCATACATGTCATACGCATTCCATAGAACAGTCCCACATTGTGACCAGATGTTCCACATTCCATAGAACAGTCCCACATTGTGACCAGATGTTCCACATTCCATAGAACAGTCCCACATTGTGACCAGATGTTCCACATTCCACGACGATATTTAATGTGGTCTGGGCATTTCCCCCATTTGCTATGGAAACCGAAGGTATAAATGTCACCGTGTAAGCAAAAATGGCATAACCTAGTATAACAATTAATTTCACTGCAAAATTAAAATGCTAATTTCATGATTTGGTGATCAAGAGAATTTGTGTGTGTTATTGTATTAATGATAAAAATTATTAGTGATTAAAAAGCAAATGTCCTGCATTTTTGTGGAATTTGTTCTGTGAAAAATTCCATAGGGATTAACGGTTAGAGGCGGGCTGACTACTCTGAGAGCAGGAACATCCAGGCTGCAAGAAAAGGGGAAGACCACAGTTAACAAGGGAACACTGCATTAAGATGTATGACAAATATTAAGAGGTGGAAAATAAGAGCCAAGGCAGTACAACAGTACAAGAACTAGTCAGTCTGACCCCTTATAAAGGCAACTATGAGGAGGGACATGATTCATTCATAACAAAATACTAGTCGGTATTCTACTATGTACATAACAAACAACACATGCAAAGTATGTCAAACCTGACACACACGATACTGACCGACTTGACTTTGAACACGTTGATGTAGCTGACCCCCTCTGGCAGCTGCAACTTGATCAGGGACTCGAAGGCATCCTCTCCCAGATTCTTCACCTGAATAGCCAGTTTCATCTCCTGCGTCCGACCAATGATGTGAACCTTCGTCTTACTACACGGGGGGAACAGTAAGATTAGACATTGATTAGACAAGATTAGGCAGTGAAATAATATGTCGGTTCATCTGTCTGTCCATCTGACCTTGAATGCATCCTTCCATCAGTCTGTCAGTCCGTCCGACCTTGCATGCATCCTTCCAGCAGTCTGTAAGTCTGTCCAACCATGCGTGCATCCTTCCATCAGTCTGTCAGTCTATCCGACCATGCGTGCATCCTTCCATCAGTCGGTCAGTCCGTCCGACCTTACATGCATCCTTCCATCAGTCTGTCAGACCTTGCATGCATCCTTTCATCAGTCTGTCCAACCTTGCATGCATCCTTCCATCAGTCTGTCAGTCCGTCCGTCCGTCCGTCCGACCTTGCATGCATCCTTCCATCAGTCTGTAAGTCTGTCCAACCATGCGTGTATCCTTCCATCAGTCTGTCAGTCTATCCGACCATGCGTGCATCCTTCCATCAGTCTGTCAGTCCGTCCGACCTTACATGCATCCTTCCATCAGTCTGTCAGACCTTGCATGCATCCTTTCATCAGTCTGTCCGACCTTGCATGCATCCTTCCATCAGTCTATCCGACCATGCATGCATCCTTCCATCAGTCTGTCCGTCATACTACAGGTTGTGTAAGATAAGTCATATCTTTGAAATAACACATCCGCCCACCTGCCCACCTGCCAGCCAGTCAGCCTTTTGGTATCCAAATCCTCCCCCGATCAGTTTTTTCATTCCAAGAGTTTATTCCAGGTCACCTATTTTTTTCTATTTAATAAAACTTTCCCTGGGTGACCATCTTATAGAAAGTACCACACGAGTAGTCAGTCACATGACGAGGGTATCCACCTTCATGAATTCTAAGCATGATACAGATATTGTTGTTTTATAATATTTACATTTGTTCAGAATACTGCCATCTTTTGCTCACATATTTTGACGACTCATTTACAAAGAAATATTTTGTAAACATGATGATGATTGCTGGGCTAAAACAATCAATTTTAAAATGTAAAAACTACCTATTAGCAAAGATAGCCAGGTCTGGTATACAAAGATTGTCATCTCCGCAGTACTTCAGAATCTGACCCTGCAACAAAACAACACTGAGTGAACAATTGGGGGAGAACAGCAATTGTAATATTGCTACATGTGTTCAACCAACTGTAACATTGCTACATGTGTTCAGGCAACTGTAATATTGCTACATGTGTTCAGGCAACTGTAATATTGCTACATGTGTTCAGGCAACTGTAATATTGCTACATGTGTTCAGGCAACTGTAATATTGCTACATGTGTTCAGCCAACTGGAACAGAAGACTAATTTTACAAACGGCATGCAAATTCAGACCTCAATTATTCAAACTAATCTGCAAAATGTTTTATTATGCGAGTTCATTGAAACATTATTTTGTTAATGGATTTTTTTATTTTGCTAATGAATTTTCAGTTTGATCTTTGATTATTAGATTGAGTAACTTGCGAAAGTTTGTATAGAATATAGAACTGTACCATTTTTTTCCATTTTTCGCAGTGTCGTAGTGGATACTGGATAGATTAAATTGTTCGTGAATTTACAGAATTTGTGGATCAACAACCAACTACGACAGACCTTCACTGTGACTACATTTGGGACATCTAGAATAGGTGTCAGTCTCCGTGGTAATGGGAGTTCCTCTCGCAGGGAGTAGTTCAGCTGCACTCCAATAGGGGTAAGCTTGTCACGTATGTTGTCCTGGAACGTAATGAAAACTTCACGACTTGTTTCTAGTATATGTATGACAATACAATTATGGGCCTTTACAACCATCCAGTGCTAACCTACCACATGTTATTCCATCTCATCCTATACGACCCTGTTCTTGTGCATCCACGATCTGCAGCTTTACATTAGTTTTTATATTGCTGCACTGCTGTAATTGTTACTTTTCACAGTCTCCCCTCAACTTTTCATCATCCTCTGCCTTTCTCACAGTTCTCTTTTCATCTACAAAAAGCAACAACAACTGTAACAGACTTAATAAAATCTCTGCTCACCATCAAGACACTGGTTTGTTCTGTCTCACTTCATACAAGAAACTGATTAATGTTACTGACAAGAGTTCTTCCTCATCTGGCTTCTTACTATTCTCCCTGTTCAGCTGAACTGTGTCCCAATCTTTTCCCTCAGGTTGTTCATCTTCCTTCTATCCACCCTCTTTGTCCTGTAATTCTACAGTAGTTGTTCTCGCAAACATGTAACCCTCAAAATCTGCCCCAAACCTACCCTGACGTAGACCTTGGCATTGACACAGGTGCGAGCGCCCCGCTGCAGCTTGGCCCAGACAGACAGGGTAGTCGCCCTGTCCCTGTCGTCCAGGTAGAACACCCTCGCACTGAGGGTCTTCATTGAGTCCAGTCTCCACTGCAGCCTCAGTTCTACACAGACAATTACAAAGTTTGGGCTTCTATGGCACCTCGTTCGTGTTACATTTGTTCTATGGCACCTCGTTCGTGTTACATTTGTTCTATGGCACCTTGTTCGTGTTGCATTTGTTCTATGGCACCTCGTTCGTGTTACATTTGTTCTATGGCACCTCATTCGTGTTACATTTGTTCTATGGCACCTCGTTCGTGTTACATTTGTTCTATGGCACCTCGTTCGTGTTGCATTTGTTCTATGGCACCTCGTTCGTGTTACATTTGTTCTATGGCACCTCGTTCGTGTTACATTTGTTCTATGGCACCTCGTTCATGTTACATTTGTTCTATGGCACCTCGTTCGTGTTACATTCATTCTATGGCACCTCGTTCGTGTTACATTTGTTCTATGGCACCTCGTTCATGTTACATTTGTTCTACGGCACCTCGTTCGTGTTACATTTGTTCTAAGGCACCTCGTTCATGTTACATTTGTTCTACGGCACCTCGTTCGTGTTACATTTGTTCTATGGCACCTCGTTCGTGTTACATTTATTCTATGGCACCTCATTCATGTTACATTTGTTCTACGGCACCTCGTTCGTGTTACATTTGTTCTAAGGCACCTTGTTCGTGTTGCATTTGTTCTGCGGCACCTCGTTCGTGTTACATTTGTTCTATGGCACCTCGTTCGTGTTACATTTATTCTATGGCACCTCGTTCGTGTTACATTTGTTCTACGGCACCTAGTTCGTGTTACATTTGTGGGTCATTTTGTGAGAAAGTCATTCAGCACAATATTTCGAAGGCAAGGAATGTGCAATTTGAAATAAAAATAAGGAAGTTACATTAAGTTGTATGGGCTCTGGTTTTTATGACCTGCATTCAAGGATTCTAAAGATCTTTCAGAGAAGAGGCAATTATCTTTCAGTTAAGAAAACCAAAGAACTTTCAAGGAGCAGGCTTCACTGTCGGTTTTAAAGGAAACTTACCTACATAATCTGGCACATTAAGTCCAGTGTAACTTAGACATGTAGACACGGAAAAACTGGAACAGAAAGCACTCAACTGTTAAAAAACATCACCAAATGGGTGTGAATGCATACGTGCCGACCCTGAACAGTGCACACATGCAACACTGCTAACAGAAATCCATAAGACACGCAAATGAACCTATATGATTACCTATGTTGCAATGCTCAAAATGAGATCGACATGCAAACTGGGATATATTGATTGGATTTTGTGACAATTTGGCTCAGATGACTGCACACAGCTACAATATTGGTAAGAATTGCTCTTCCTTTGGAGTGTTTTGAAGTGATGATTATGAACTGAACCATATGTGGGCCATACCAAATGTTATAAAAAAAGGCTTGTTCACGACCATAAGGAATGTCTCCTATGCCCATAAAACTGTCAAATTTGAGAAAATGCATAAGTGTTATGGGTAAGCCGTAAGAGTTGAAACTTCAGTCATAAGCAGGCTTGTTAACAAATGCAAATGCATTTGAATGTTGAGCATTTCAATGCGCATTGAAACGCCTCCATAAAATTTAAAATGCATTTGCATGAGAATGCGTACCTTAAACATTTGCATTTGAATGCGACCCACAAACATTTTACTTGTGAAATGCACAACCAAACGCACAATCAAATGCATGCGTAATTCTTTGAATAATTATTATTGTTAGATTCACTTTCACAAGTTCAGAACATGGCATTGGAAAAATTGCTCTGTAGTGAGCAGTACCCTCAGCAGATTATGAAATTATTGTCTGACTTGTGAATCCACTTTCAAACATGCTCTTTGAAAAAGTGCTCAGTAGGTCAACTGGTCAATGCCTGAGCTGTTATTCATACAACATGAAAAGACCAACTGGTCTATAGGTTGATGGCTTCACAGGTTATCACAAATCAAACAATGCAGACAAAATACTTCCTTGTGTTGTGTTGGCACTGTTCCGGTGAGTTGGGGTGGCAGCTCATTGGGGGAGTAAACATTAGCAATGCCAGCCCTGAATATTTACAGCCAGAGAGAGTGATTAGTGGTAGCTTTAATTATCCCCATGGTTATCTTCCCAGTGACCCCACCAGTGGACAATCTATTTCCACCATCTCTGCAGGCCTGGAACTGTGTGACTCAGTGTAAGACTCTACCTACATGTTAGTTAATGTAGTGGTACTTAGTTAGTGGTTACAATAATGTACTACTGTATTTATTAAATAAATTAATAATGTGTTTGTATACATTACATATTTTTTGCTGCAAATAAAACAAATCGTTAATATAAAGCCAAAACATTTATAATTAATTCAAATGCAAACGTGTAACCAAAACATATGCATTTGAATGCGACCCCAAACCATTTGCATGCATTCCTGAAAAATGGCATTTGCATTCGCATTTGACTCAAGTGAAACATTTGCATTGAAATGCATTGACATGCATTTGTTAACAAGCCTGGTCATAAGCTCCAAGAAATTACTGATTAACTTTTATTGGGTAACTTTTCTTTTTCACATAAACTCATGTATTATATTTCGTCATACCATACTACAGGAGTGCCGTCATTGAGAGAGCATCGTTTCTCATCAAGGTTGATGACGTCTGGCTGCAGTACAACTTCTGCACTCATCTGAATGATAGGTCGTGACCTGAAATAAACATATTTGATTCAATCTTGTACTGATTTATGAGTTTAACTACATACAATATATGTATCCGCTAATTTGAGTATACAGAAATTAGTTAAATCTGTTGATTTATCCAAAATCTTTACATTAGTAATGTGCTTTAATGAAGAGAAACAATGTCAAGGTGAAGACATGTATTGGTCATGTGATGCCAGGGATGTCGATGATGTGATGTTAGGGATGTCAGTCAGCATTGGTCATGTGACGTGCTCACAGAGATGTCAATCAGCATTGGTCATGTGACGTGCTCACAGAGATGTCAATCAGCTGACAGAGGCCGAGTGAGTTGGCCAAAATATTCAGAACGAATACAACAGTTGTCTTATACTTGATAAATGTTGTCATAAATTAAACAGCCAGTACTTGCTTAGTGAAATAAATCGTCAAAAGAAATAAGTGAAGAACTCACCTAAGGAGCACGGCACTGTTTGCCTCATAGGCCCCGACCAGGATGTCTGTAAGAAATATAACATCCACTGTTGTAAACACACATAATTACATTTACAACTAATCAAACAAGGTACCACTACCATTAGACAGTAAAGACAGCTAAACAATCCAGATTTCTTAGGGAAAACACAGATAATGAAACTAAGTTTGCTAAGAAACCAACTTTTAGTAATTTTCTGTCCTCTGGTAGTTGTCAATGCGCTGGACTTCAAGTGTTGCCCAGTAGTAGGAAGTGTACCTATTCCATTAATTAAACCATGACCACTGACCAGGGTATCCGTTTCTGTCCATGTCCAGGCCACTGGACAATGAATATCCAAAGGTAGACAGATGACCACCAATGTCCGCAGCGTAGACAACTTGTGATGCAGCTACTTGCACGCCCTCTGGTGAGCCATGGTAGATGTAAACTGCCCCGTGACCATCTGCCCCATCATAGGGGGCGCCAACAGCCAGGTCTGTGAAACAACCAAAGCTACATATCCACTGATCATTTGTAAATAGTTGATATTTGTTGATATTTATCATCTATTTTAAATGTCCTTCCTCCATTTGATTTATTTCACTTGTCTCATTTCAGATTCATTTCACACAAAAATCTAACCTATTTAATACTGACTACAGCTCGTTTGCGCAAATGTGGACAAACTATTAAATTACTTTTGACCAGATATGGCAAAATTTTGGCAAAAAAGACAAAAGTGGTCTTGCTGTAAATATTATGACAAGATTATTCACACTTTCACAAGTTTCCCGATCTAATTATCAAAGTCAAGTCTTTCGATGATTTTAACTCTTTCATTAAACCGGGCTGCATTATTACGATTATTCACACATTACAGTTTACAATGAACCTGATTCACGATGGGCTAAATCAGTTGAGGGGGAAATTTTAATTCATTTTCTGATACCAAATGGGCAAAACTCCTTATCATCTTGCATATTGGTTGTAGATTTGTGACTATTTCATTGATGCGATTGTTCACAAAGCAAATTATATTTTGTTCGTCTGGATAAATGTGTTCATGGTCAAATGTGCAAGCATCCATTGACATATAGAGCACAAAAGAATTTTATTTTAATTTAAAGATAAACGCCCAGGTAAATTTTAATGGGAAACCATTTTAAAAATCCACACCACTGTAATTACTTTGAAACAATAAATATTAAAACTGCTAAGATGCATAATACTTAAATATTGGTTAATTAAACACTTGGTTTCTCTACATATCAAACATGTCTACATTAGTCTTGCTAGTGATCAAGTCATCTGGTCAAGATGTTACCTGGTGTTCAGAAGAACGGAAACAGAAGCGAAGAAGAAGTTCTCACCTTTGTATCGGTCATTGTTTATGTCACCTATTGCAGACACAGCGAGGCCGAAGCGCGCGCGAGACCTCCTCTTACCCCGTAGAGCTGTGCGTGTGTCACGTGGAAACATCTGCTGCATGATCAATGAACAAGTCATCAGAGGATTAACTGGGAAGTTTATAAGGGAAGGGAGAATGACCAGCAGGACAGGGGAAGTCAAGGGGAACACTGGGTGGGGAGAATGACCAGAGGGACAGGGGAAGTCAAGGGGAACACTGGGTGGGGAGAATGACCAGAGGGACAGGGGAAGTCAAGGGGAACACTGGGTGGGGAGAATGACCAGAGGGACAGGGGAAGTCAAAGGGGAACACTGGGTGGGGAGAATGATCAGAGGGACAGGGGAAGTCAAGGGGGAACACTGGGTGGGGAGAATGACCAGAGGGACAGGGGAAGTCAAGGGGAACACTGGGTGGGGAGAATGACCAGAGGGACAGGGGAAGTCAAGGGGAACACTGGGTGGGGAGAATGACCAGAGGGACAGGGGAAGTCAAGGGGAACACTGGGTGGGGAGAATGACCAGAGGGACAGGGGAAGTCAAGGGGAACACTGGGTGGGGAGAATGACCAGAGGGACAGGGGAAGTCAAGGGGAACACTGGGTGGGGAGAATGACCAGAGGGACAGGGGAAGTCAAGGGGAACACTGGGTGGGGAGAATGACCAGAGGGACAGGGGAAGTCAAGGGGGAACACTGGGTGGGGAGAATGATCAGAGGGACAGGGGAAGTCAAGGGGGAACACTGGGTGGGAAGAATGACCAGAGGGACAGGGGAAGTCAAGGGGAACACTGGGTGGGGAGAATGACCAGAGGGACAGGGGAAGTCAAGGGGAACACTGGGTGGGGAGAATGACCAGCAGGACAGGGGAAGTCAAGGGGAACACTGGGTGGGGAGAATGATCAGAGGGACAGGGGAAGTCAAGGGGGAACACTGGGTGGGGAGAATGACCAGAGGGACAGGGGAAGTCAAGGGGAACACTGGGTGGGGAGAATGACCAGAGGGACAGGGGAAGTCAAGGGGAACACTGGGTGGGGAGAATGACCAGAGGGACAGGGGAAGTCAAGGGGGAACACTGGGTGGGGAGAATGATCAGAGGGACAGGGGAAGTCAAGGGGGAACACTGGGTGGGGAGAATGACCAGAGGGACAGGGGAAGTCAAGGGGAACACTGGATGGGGAGAATGACCAGGGGGACAGGGGAAGTCAAGGGGAACACTGGGTGGGGAGAATGACCAGAGGGACAGGGGAAGTCAAGGGGGAACACTGGGTGGGGAGAATGACCAGAGGGACAGGGGAAGTCAAGGGGAACACTGGGTGGGGAGAATGACCAGAGGGACAGGGGAAGTCAAGGGGGAACACTGGGTGGGGAGAATGATCAGAGGGACAGGGGAAGTCAAGGGGGAACACTGGGTGGGGAGAATGACCAGAGGGACAGGGGAAGTCAAGGGGGACACTGGGTGGGGAGAATGACCAGAGGGACAGGGGAAGTCAAGGGGGAACACTGGGTGGGGAGAATGACCAGAGGGACAGGGGAAGTCAAGGGGGAACACTGGGTGGGGAGAATGACCAGAGGGACAGGGGAAGTCAAGGGGAACACTGGGTGGGGAGAATGACCAGAGGGACAGGGGAAGTCAAGGGGAACACTGGGTGGGGAGAATGACCAGAGGGACAGGGGAAGTCAAGGGGAACACTGGGTGGGGAGAATGACCAGCTGGACAAGGGAAGTCAAAGGGGAACACTGGGTAGGGAGAATGACTAGCGGGACAGGGGAAGTCAAGGGGGAACACTGGGTGGGGAGAATGACCAGCGGGACAGGGGAAGGGGGAACACTGGGTGGGGAGAATGACCAGCGGAACAGGGGAAGTCAAGGGTGAACACTGGGTGGGGAAAATGACTAGCGGGACAGGGGAACACTGGGTGGGGAGAATGACTAGCGGGACAGGGGAAGGGGGAACACTGGGTGGGGAGAATGACCAGCGGGACAGGGGATGTCAAGGGGGAACACTGGGTGGGGAGAATAACTAGCAGGACAGGGGAACACTGGGTGGGGAGAATGACTAGCGGGACAGGGAAAGGGGAACACTGGGTGGGGAGAATGACTAGCGGGACAGGGGAAGGGGAACACTGGGTGGGGAGAATGACTAGCGGGACAGGGGAAGGGGGAACACTGGGTGGGGAGAATGACTAGCGGGACAGGGGAACACTGGGTGGGGAGAATGACTAGCAGGACAGGGGAAGGGGGAACACTGGGTGGGGAGAATGACTAGTGGGACAGGGGAAGGGGGAACACTGGGTGGGGAGAATGACTAGTGGGACAGGGGAAGGGGGAACACTGGGTGGGGAGAATGACTAGTGGGACAGGGGAAGGGGGAACACTGGGTGGGGAGAATGACTAGTGGGACAGGGGAAGGGGGAACACTGGGTGGGGAGAATGACTAGTGGGACAGGGGAAGGGGGAACACTGGGTGGGGAGAATGACTAGTGGGACAGGGGAAGGGGGAACACTGGGTGGGGAGAATGACTAGTGGGACAGGGGAAGGGGGAACACTGGGTGGGGAGAATGACTAGCAGGACAGGGGAAGGGGGAACACTGGGTGGGGAGAATGACTAGTGGGACAGGGGAAGGGGGAACACTGGACTTGGACTCATGCACTACCGTGAAAATTTAAGCCTGACTAGTCATAATAATACCTGATAATTGTTTTTAAAATTATTTAGTAGGCATAGCAAGTTCTAGTATAGAGCAGTATCCAGTACATACGAACTTCTCTGGGAAGCATTAATTTGACATAAATTTTTAACTTGTCCTATTTCAGATAAAAAGAGATAATACTAAATGAATATAGTATACAATCGTATGTATGTGTCAGACTATGTTCTAACTCAAGTACATAACAGGCCAAACTTGAATTACATTCCAGCCCATCAGAATTTGTATATTCAATTTAACATAGGTCAGTAATAATGCCATAATACGAGTGATTTGTTTTCACCATAAATAGTTAAGCAATAAATACATAGCTACTATATATGCTAACTGTATATTTTTTCCTATGCCACTTACTTCTGTATTCTGATAGTGTACATAGACTGCGCCTGATTCATACACCTCAGTGGTCGTGTAGTCCGAGTGGAAGGGGGCGCCCACTGCCACATCATCCAGACTGAAACCACAAGGGGTTAATTAAAACACCCCAATCCCAGTCACCAAAGCCATTCTAATTAAATTCAATAAAAATTCACAGTACAATTACATAACTTTATGACTGCATTATCTTTTTTGCATTTTGCAAAGCTGTTAGTAACAAGATGAAATAAAAGCAACTAAAAAATGTCACCATAATCACAATCAAATTTTTTTAATTATCCGCAAAGCAGTTTATACCTGAGGATTACTACTTTTTAATATAACCACACTACTGCGTAAGACTTCTGCTTTCTGCTGTTGATGGGGTCTACTTTCAAAACCATGTAAATAAGGACAACATTACTTTTGGTGAACCCCTCGATATAACGAACAGTTTCTTACAATGTTTCACTTTATAAATGAGTCAACTAAAACATGTCATCTTTATGATACTCACCTGTCACCATTAAAATCATCAACAGCTATTGAGTAACCAAAATACTCGCCAATCTGAAAGAAATATGATATTTTAAAGGGAATGTAAAATAATTTTCATTGGTTAACTGGTATGGAGCTATTTGGGGGGTTTGTGTAATTAAAATGTCCAAGTTCTCTTAATATTTTCTCAAAGTACATCTAAATTAACAAAGGTATACTTCATGTTTTAATCTTTATTGCTATAGTATATCTGCCACCATTAATTGTACAAAGTGGGAATTTCATAAACCAATAAATTAACTGATGAAAATTATCCATTATATTTCACCTCTAAAGGCCGGTCTGCCAATAATTCCCACAAAGCGATTTCTATATAATTATGTAGTAAAGCTGACATATCTGATTTAATCACCAAATCATATATTTTTTAATATTAAGTTATGTGCCTAGCCAAACATAAGAGTTTCTAAAAACAGGTAACTATAATTATTATTAGATATAATGATAAATGTCATCAAGATGAAAAAGCTGCAAGATATGTTACAATCTTTAAATCAGCCTCCTGTTTGGTACGGTCACATAACAAATATACAGTATCATAAAACAGGAAAATTAAACAAATTATGTGTAACAAGGAATTATCAAAGCAGAAAGTGAACATACTTTTTTGTAACATATATTAATGTGCCTTTCAATATACAAGTCATTGTTGTACTACAAACAATAAAACTAATCATGATTAATTTTTTCCATTTTTTAATGCTATTTACAAAATATTATGTAATTTCATTAATCTGTTTGTAATGCACATGAATCTATTTTATTAATATTATCTATCAAATGATACCTTTCAGTACAGCACAACAGAAACACAACATACCTGCTCGCCCAAAATTTCAGTTATATTTCGGAGACTGTTGGTAAAGAGCACCACCTGGTGTACAAAAAAGGAAATAAATTGATAAGTATATTAAACAGGTTAATAGATATGTATACCATATTAAAGTTGTATTTTTGCTATAACAAGTATTGTATTTTTTCCACAAACACAATGTACTTATCAAAGGAAATAAATAAAATTATGACTGTACATATTGTATATGAAAACAAATCTAAAACCACTTATGATCTGCAGATATAACATCTCCATACCTTTCCCGTTAGTCCATTTCCCTTTGGCATTCCAACTGCAAAATCTGTAAAATCACATAATGAACTGTAACGGTAGCATTAATTGTAATAACCTTGGTGAAGTAATTAATAAATTAATAAATCTACCATAATCAAGTCATCACAATCTGAAAGTAAATATGACCGACCAACTTTGCCAACAGCGCACACACATAATACTGAAATACTAAACATAACTAACCCTGTGTGGAACTGCCACTGAAGCGCCCTGGGGCAACTGAGTACCCCAAGTACGAATTGTCCTCCCTAGGGGGCCTCTCAAGAGTCTCGTTGTGTTTCTCTGCATGATTCAAGTCTTGCACAAACACTTGTCCTGCAATACGACAGCATCACTTGTAATTTTTTTAGGAAAACCATGCATAATTTTCATAATCATGTGTGGTAATTAAGCGTATAAGGTGAATTATGCATCTGTAATTTTATTTAAAATTAATATTTCACCAGCTGTGTCTATAATGCAACCTCTGTAGCAACATTTGTGAACAGACATTTTTATTGGGAAAAACACACGGATTCTTTATAATCCTGTTCAGGGGGTTTTAAGGCTCAGCTCATACAAAGTTTCATATGGGCCAAATTTTGTTACAACTGGTTTACCATAAGAAGGTCACCAATTGTTCTGTGTGCCATGCATTGCTTGCAGTAAAATGAGTATATCCAAACAACTGCTGAATTTGTGAATGAAATTTGATAAAATTGTGGTGTTGCAAATATTTAATTTCCAATCATGAAGCGAGGTTTGGAGAATATGGAGAAAAAAATGTCAACTTCACCATGCTATAAACAAATCCAATGTCATTAGAAAGAGAAGCAATTGTAGCCATGTTTGTTAGTTTTGTTCCACTAAAACAATTATTCAGTTCTGATGGTTACTTATCACTGTAACTGTAACTGAAATGTTTTTGTTTCAATTCAAAAGATTACAAACTCTTTCACACAAAAATGTGCTTAGTAATATGATCGTACTAAAAAATACAATTTAAATAAACAAAAAAGTTCAAACTGACAACAGACAATGCCATGATCAACAACAACATGGTGGGACAACAACAACAACAACATGGTGGGACAACAACAACAACAACATGGTGGGACAACAACAACATCATTGTGGGACAACAACAACATGGTGGGACAACAACAACATGGTGGGACGCAAAAATACTATGCTTAAATGGCAATGTTAGGTGGTTGCTTCATTGTCGAGTCTCGTTCTGTTCATCAAACCGATCTAGTTATAAATTGCCGAACGGCTTGAAAAGCAATGGTTGGCAGACTGGCAGACTGGCTGGCTGACAGACTGGCTGGCTGGCTGGCTGGCTGGCTGGCTGGCTGGCTGGCTGGCTGGCTGGCTGGATGCTATGCACAAAAACGGAGTTAGGCATTTTTGGCTGCTGTGCCTGGAGAAGTTTTAGAACTCATTATGATTATTGTTATTATATGAAGTTGTTCTTTTCTTAGTTTAAATTTAATATTATATATTAAAAATTGAAGATTAATAAGTGTCATATGGGCAGGTCTTTCATAATTATTTTTATGGGCATTTTGTCTGTATGAGAGGTACCAATAATTGTATTTCAAATTAATTAATATTTTAACAGCCACGTCCTAAATTCAAACATCAACATTGAAACTTGTCAGTTATTTTTTCTAAAGTTAGATGAAGAGTAATTTTTATGTGGGAAAAACACATATTATTCATAATAATGTGACACATTCAGTAAGGTGTATAAGGCGAACCTATGCATGACAGCCTTCTCCAGATGATGGCCATGGTCTACAATATTTACATGTAAACCTCTGATGAACGGATACCTCTCATATAGAGACAAAACTGTTTGGACACAGATGTGTCCGTTGAAGACAGGAATTACTAGCAGTGTTTGTAATTCCAGTCTTTAAATCAAGGGAAGCCAACTGCAATACTTAGCAATTCAGTTAGCCAAAATACACGTTATCAGCCAACCTCTGCCGATTCATGTTAGATTACATTGCTACCATACCCACCTTTAACTATTTCTTTCCTCTCTTTTCAGCTTATAGAAGTCTTTAAAAAGACAGCTCAGTGCTTACATGAGTCTTACGAAGAATATTTTTTAGCACATTCACAGTAAGCAAACAATGCTGCTCAAATACACACATTAACCCAGCATTGACTGAGCTAAATACTCCCATTGGTTTTTTACAAAACCTTACAAGAAATATGTTAGCTACTAACATATGTGAAAAAAGGTAAATGTGTCAAATGTTGTGTTTTGAGGGGTCCAAACTGAGCAGGGCCAGTTCAAAATGGAACAGGGCCAGTTAAAAAAAATCAAGGCCATGTAAAAAATCACGGCTAGTTAATTTTTTTATTGAATTTCTGACATTGACTGTATATCCCTAGAAATCCTGCCTGAGGGAATATTTCCTTGGAGATACTTCCTTGCCCCTGTAACCCTAACTCACCTTGCCAGAAATAACTTCCAACTGCTCCCATCATCAACTGACTGCCGTCCTACAATCACACAATGCACACAGGAGCAAAGGGTTAATGCTGCAAGTGGTCAATTACACACTGGAAAGCAAAGGGTTAAGACAGCAGGATCCTCTTTAGATAAGCAGGACTACAGTAATTAGAGTGAAGGGGATCTGGCCTAACACTGGTCTACTTCCCTCTAGTGTTGATGGCTACTTGTGTACAGTTCACCTTATCCACACACCCTGCCTCAGTTGTAGCCAACACTCTACACAAATATTCACATAAATCACTGTTGATTTGTATAGGTCAAAGACCATGCTGGACATCTGGTGACCACAACATACACAGAATATCCCCAGCAAAGTGACGATTGTGTGATATGTGATGTGTGGATTTTCATTTCACAGTTTTGCATTGGTTGAGTTAATATTGTTGTCAATGTTTTCTGAACTACTGCTTTAGATCTTTCAGTTGATGGCAATGAACAAACGGTGACTGCTCGCGTGTCACCACATTGGTTATTCTGCAGAACACATTGGTTATTCTGCAGAACACATTGGTTATTCTGCAGAACACACCAACATTTCAAAATCAATCACCATGCTTGGTCAAAATTTAGGGGTATATCGGCTTTTGGTTGCTTTGTCTGACAAACGAGGTATGTCATTATCATGAAGTTCCCAAAAGATGTCAGTTATTAAATTGATGTGTAAAAGTTTTAATAAAATTTGTCATGGAGCCCAGGAATGCTATAATGGCCACTAATGGTAAACGTGATGGTACGCATCATTTTATTCAAGGCTACAACTCTGGGCAGGAACTATGAATGAATTTTGGAATGTACGGTAATAAAATTGGTGGACATCTTATGGATCATTCGTCTATCTACCACTAAGACGTGCGATTTAGACCCAATGCCGACAAACATGCTTGAAGGATAACATCGACCTGCTTGCACCGATACTTACTATCCTCGTTAATGCATCTCTACAGTCAGGCATCATACTGCAGAACATGAAATATGCTTTAGTAACACCATTACTTAAGAAACGCTGTCTTAACGTTAATGTACTCACAAACTATCGTCCTATATCACAGATAAGTCTTGTGTCGACGACTCTGGAACGACATGTCGCAAATGAACTGCACGGTCACATTGACACGAATGACTACAACGACCCATTTCAGAGCGCATACCGCCCAAGGCACAGAACTAAAACAGCTCTAGCGTGTATCCATGAAGACCTGACTCAAGCAATTGATGCGCGGCGCGGAGTGCTGTTCGTGCTGTTAGATCTCAGTGCTGCATTTGACACACCGGATCACACCATCCTGCTGCAGGGACTCTGCAACATCGGACTGAGCTATACGTTGATCACATTGTTTACTTCATACCTTGGGGGTCGAATGAATGCCGTAAAGACATCTGCTCGAAGAACAACACAGCACGGTGTTCCGCATGGGTCGCTTCTCGGTCCCATACTGTTTAATCTATACTCTCTATCAATCGCCGATATCTTCAAATGCCACAACCTTCGATACCATATGTACGCTGACAACACTCAACTTTACGCCAAGTGTCCACCATCCCAACACAAGAGATGCACTTCTATGCATTGACAAATGCGTGTGCGAGCTGAGACTAGTTAACCAACAACAAACGTCTGCTCAACAAGGATAAAAACATTTCGGTCCTCCAGTGTACCGTCACCAACTGACGGCTCTGTCATCAGTGTTTGCGGCGCAACAATTCCATTAAAGATGACTGTTCGCGATATTAGCGTTTACCTTGACAGCCAGTTAGACATGTCGGCCCAAAGGTCAAATGCTTGCCATGGCACATACTTCCATCTGTTTCGTATCGCTAAAATATGCGCAAGCCTGACGACTTCAGCATTTAAGACCTTAGTGCACTCGTTTGTGTGCCTAGATTATGGTAATGCAGTGCTCTATGGCATCACTGACCGCCTGATACATCACCTAGAAATGGTTCAGTGCTCAGCGTCAGAGTTGTTCTACAGGTCCAGCGGAGTGACCAGCAACAAAGTATCATGGCAGGACTTAAATGTCTACGCTGGTTGCCAGTGAAGTGGCACATCGAGTACAAAGTAGCGATTCTTGTATTCAGCACCCTTCATAACCAGACACTCGCCTACCTTGCATCACTGATCACACCCTATGTACTGTGCCAGTTGCTACAATCAGCAGGCTGCGCCCTTCTGTGCCGCGATATAACCTTGTGCGATATGGCCGGCGATCATTCTCCTGTGCAGGACCACTTCTGTGGAATGCGTTGCCTGAGGAACTGCGACTGATTTTCTCCATGGACACTTTCAAGACACACCTCAAAACTTATTATTCTGTGTAGACTGTAACCCAAGATGGCTGCGCCCATGTCGGATCTGAAAGTAGCATGGTGCGTTGTGCTCATGAGTAGTTTCGAACTGACAGAAGCGAGTATGACCACTAGCTATAGACCGAAACTGATTCAAGTTGGCAGCATACACCTACATTGATGGATCATTGAAATCGGCACTTTAACACTGGACTTATCATCTTTTAAAACTAGGGCGTCACATGGACTCCTACCAAGGGACATACAGTGAAACCTGTCCATAGCGGACACCACCAGGACTATGCATTATCTCCACTATGGACAGGTGTCCCTTATGGAAATTTTATTAAGTGGACACTCATTAGGTGGCACAATTATATTTTATTTTGGTTGCTAGCTGGTACTGTCGTGAACAGTACAAAGCTATAGTTAATAAAACAATACGTGTATATACATATATGTGGGCCATAAACTTAGTTGGTGAAAATTTCATTAATCACACAGCGTTACTGCATTCCACTGCATGGAAACCAGGTGGCGTATGGGGCGGTGATCAGTCCCATGTAATCACCATTTCCTTGACCACTCTACCAGAACTAATGATTAATCCACAAGTGATGTAATTGAAACAAATTGTACCCGGTTCACTGCTGTTTGGCAGATAGTAACATTGAAAAATTTCTCCTTGTTCATTCACTGTGGTTGGAGCTTGGCTTCGGAGAGTTACATTTTTAGTCTTTGTCAAAACAAACCAGGGTTATGGTTACAGAAAGGCGAACTGGAATGGTTTTGATGTCCAAGGGGTGAAAGTTTACACAGTTGGCTAGGCTAGGGCTAGGGAAGAGGCTGCCTTATTTGGAGCACATTTCCTATACTTATTGATGACATTATGCAGATGGTATGACACAAAATACATACTTAGCAAGTTAGTGGGTATCAGCAGTGGCTCTGCTAGATTGACTCTCTGGATTGTCAATGCACTATGACCTGTCAGGAATCCAGGACATAATCCCCTCAGGACATAATCCCCTCGGACAATATCCCCTCAGGACAAAATCCCCTCAAGACAAAATCCCCTCAGGACATAATCCCCTCACATGAAGAATATTAAAATTTAAAGATTTTATTTAACCAAATTTTTTTTTATTTACATTTATTATTTTTCCTCCCATTAATAAATTAAGTGCTTTAATTATTAAAATACTTTTTAATTTAAATACATTTTCATTGAAATGAATTTATTGTTGTTCATTTATGTACAATAAATTGAATGTAATAAATGACAATTTAGTTTAATTGCAATTCACAATCAGAGTCTATTGAGATGCCGGAGATCAATTTGTAAACAAAACAGGCACCTGAACAGTGGAACAAATTAAGCCTGATATTTGCTAATCTGCTTGGTATCATTGGAAGCCACATACTTGTCACTTTCGATGGGAAGCCACTAGTCCATTGTTTGTAAGGAAGCCAAACTTAAAATATAAATTTCACATGTCCTTTAAAAGGCGCCTGAACAGTGGAACTCATCAGTCTTACCAAGTATTATCTCGCAGCAACATTACAAGAACTACAACTATTACTACTACTATTATGGAGGTCATCAAGAGTCAGAAGGTTGGACTCAAGATCATACACGATGGATATATGTATACCAAGAAGTATGCCCAGAAGACAGCCGTCAGATGGGAATGTTCCAACCGTGTTGCATTCTCGTGCAAGGCTGCCATCACCACTGACCTTGAGATGAAGACTGTGACCAGTTCTACCCTTCACACACATGATCCACATGATACTGCTGTCTCAGCTACCAAGCTACATACTACCATGAGGGAACGTGCTGGAAGTTCCCGTGGAACCCTCACACAGCTTCTCACCGATATAACCTCTGACGCTCCTATAGAAGTCCGAGCAGAACTCGGCAACACAGAGACTATCAAGCGGTCACTGCGTCGTGAGCATGCCAAACACCTACCTAAGAACCCAAACTCAGTCGGAGATCTGGTCTTAGAAGATGAGTGGACCAAGACCAGCGACGGAGATCAATTCATGATCTACGACAACGGTGTAGACACATCCAACTGGATGCTAGTCTTTGGTACTGATGAGGGACTGCGTCACCTTGCGAGTTCCACTACCTGGTTCCTGGATGGGACATTCAATGTTGCTCCATCACTATTCACTCAACTCTATGTGATTCGTGTACCCCTCGGCGACTCTTCTGTCACTTGTGTCTACGGGTTCCTGATCAACAAGAACCAGTCGACATATGAGGAGTTCCTCTCTGCCATACAGGATCGGTGCGACACCCTCGGATTCCAGGCTGACCCCACTACTGTCACCATGGACTTTGAGTTAGCTCCTATGAAGGCTGTGACATCAATCTTCGGACCCCAGGTCAAGATCCATGGCTGCTTCTACCATCTGACTCAGAGTACATGGAGGAAAGTACAGAGTCTGGGCCTCGTCACTCGCTACTGTGAGGAGGAGGATGTCAAGCACTTCTGTGGCATGCTTGATGGTCTGGCCTTTCTACCACTTGATGATTACTTCGACTCTACATATGTGTCTGGTGGATATCGTCGCATACAGCCACCACCACGTCCAGATGGGTCTGTTCCACCTATTCGTGTACGCCGGATGCCACCTACCTATGAACCTTCCATCTGGAACGTCCATGACATCACCCTGGCTGGAGGCTCTAGAACCAACAACATCTGCGAAGGGTGGAACAATGCCTTCATGAAGCTTGTTGGTCATGCCCATCCCACTATATGGAGAGCCATTGACAGTCTGCGCAAAGATCAAGCTCTGGTCGCAACTGCCTTGCTCCGTGATCGTCGTGGCGACCCGCCAGCCAAGCGCAGAAGACGGCACACAGTCACCCTGCAGGCCAAACTGCACAAGCTTTGTTCAGACAGGAGCCAGGATATCAAGACCATTCCTGAGGTTCTGAGGGGTGTTGGTCACTGTGTTCGATGGAAATAACTTTTGATGTGTTTTACACAGACATTGCAGTTGTGATAGATCTACAAGTAGCCTACTTTGATACTTATGTGATTGTGACACTGTGAACTTTATGTTATATGTTATGTTTTCTGAGGGTGTTGGTCATGAGATGTGTTTTACACATAGACATTGCAGTTGTGATAGATCTACAAGTAAGACTTGTAAGAAATGGCAAAATAGTTTTGAATTAAACTGTATGTTAAAATATTTGTTTTTATATTTGTTTTTTAATAAAAAAAAAATACTCTTCATGTGAGGGGATTATGTCCTGAGGGGATTTTGTTCGAGGGGATTATGTCCTGAGGGGATTATGTCCGAGGGGATTATGTCCGTTTACCGTCAGTGGCAGGGTGATTATGAATGGTTGGGTCCAAATTCCCTGTCCATTGTCCACAATGGCCAGGTGGCCACTATGGGCAGTTAGCGGACAATGCTAACTAATAGCAAGTAATTTGGGACTTTCAAAAGTGTCCATTAGGTATCATTTAAGGCAGGTTTTACTGTATAAGGATTCCGTAGGTGAAACAAGGAGTCTTGGACTCATGCACTACCGTGAAAATCGAAGCCTGACTAGTCATAATAATACCTGATAATTGTCAGGTATAAATCATTTAAAAAACCCAAAATCACAAATGCAAAATATTTCAATCACCAACATTTTAAACACAGTGTGCAACACGTTTATATCAGCAAATCAATCAATCTGAGGACTAACTGAAATTCCAGTGTAAGGTAGTTAGTTGCATGTGGCTGCAGGGCCTCTATGCTATAGTGATGTGAATTAATAAATATTATGTTAATCATAAATTATATACTCAACTATGTGTACATATAGTATTTCTTCCTTTACAAAACTGCTCCTGTTTTGAAGACACACAGCTGATGTCATTGCATCACATGACAAAAAGGGAAATAGAAGTTTGTATATTTGAGATATCAGGGCTGAGGGATGAGGGCTGACTCACATCAGAAATGGCAGCACTGAATCCGGCCTGGCAGAATCCGAGACGGTCGTGTCCATTCGCCCCTGAAACCAACACATATACTACTTGAATTACCATACTATTTGGTTACAGTGAGCTTAGTACTTTGTACCAAACTGAATTAGTACCCATATATTAGTAGCCAACATTTTCTCACAAACATTTGGTCACACAACATTTGGTCATATGACATTTGGTTACAATTTTATTATAGTAATCACAACAAAACATCTTTATAATATAACTTTTTCTTGAATCCAATACAGGTATAAACATTGTGAAATCAAATGTCGTAGACGGGTCCACAACATTTGGTTACTGTGTCCCTCGACATTTGGTCATACGATGCAGGATGCAACATTTGGTCAATGTTAATAAATAAAAGCAATAAAAAACTTCAACCCCGTACAAAGCCCTCTTAAAAGACTGACTTCCTCTCTGTTTGACAAACGTTGACTGTTGGTTGTAAGGAAGTCCAGACTAGAGGGACACTGTATCCTGCTCTGCTCTGATAACATCAGAAGGCCAGCATCCTATAAAGGGGGTTATATTCAACCCTCTGGGGTGGCAGTGTTTATCTACCCCAGTCAACTTAAGGATTACTTAAGAGAAAAATGCCACATGGTTTCCATTAGCAGCTGTGGACTTCCCCTGCAGGGAACCAGATGGGAAGTTGGGAGAATATGGGGAAATCATTATAGATTATCAAACCTGTGGCAGGGGTCCATTCTTGGGGACAGTTCATTGATTTACTTCCACGTTCATATCATATGAATTTTTAGATTTTTTGCTCCTCCAAAAAAATATTTTTGAACAAGGGAATGAGCATATTTGAGGAATACAACAGTTATGCTGGTCAGAGCCTTAATTTTCTGGTGGTTGGCTGCATGAGGCCCTCTCAATGATGGAAGGATTCCTGGGTATGTAGACATCTTCTTCTTCTTGGTGACATCTGATAGGGAACATCTCCTAAGTTGATTTTTTTGAGAACAAAAGTGTAGGATTTGATGAAAACTCTGCAGCAGGCTGTGACAAAACATACAACAGCGTGTGCCATTGTGATAAGATCTGTGACAAAACATACAACAGCGTGTGCCATTGTGATAAGATCTGTGAAAAAACATACAACAGCGTGTGCCATTGTGATAAGATCTGTGACAAAACATACAACAGCGCATGCCATTGTGATAAGATCTGTGACAAAACATACAACAGCATGTGCCATTGTGATAAGATCTGTGACAAAACATACAACAGCGCATGCCATTGTGATAAGATCTGTGACAAAACATACAACAGCGTGTGCCATTGTGATAAGATCTGTGACAAAACATACAACAGCGTGTGCCATTGTGATAAGATCTGTGACAAAACATACAACAGCGTGTGCCATTGTGATAAGATCCAAATCATTATTTTGCACACAGGTGCACACTGGACTAAAAAACATTACCATGGTTGCCCATGAAAAAACAAATAAACATCTGAAACATTTAGAAACAAATACGCTCTGATCAGACACTTCAATGTCAATACCATCCAAGCGGCTATTTTTCCTAAATTTTATATGAAAATTAAATCTCAAAATCATCAGATAATTAACATCAAAGGGATAAATTAGAAGAAGAAACTGAATCAAGAGACATAAGTTACTTTAATCATTATTCAAGGTTAGTCACTTATTAAGGGTGTGCATACAAAAGTCACCCTACAAACATAAGCCCCACACACAAAAGCCCCACAATCTAAATACTTACTAAATATATTTAACTTGTGGGGCAGTCTCAAAAGAGCACATTACATCAAACAATTACAATATAATGTTTTATTTCAGTCAATTTAGTGTATGCCATAATAGTAGTATTTGACATTTAACCCCACATAAAACCCAGTGGGAGTCAGCTAGAGAAGGAGTGAGTGACATCACAACCCAAGGTGGGAAATGTACACACAGCTGTTGTAAGACACCCTTAATGGAAATGTGGGGAGCCAGTAATCTCTCTCTTCCCCCCATCCCTGCCACATGGTGGGAGATTAAGACGGCTGCTAAGAGCTAATGCAAATACCAACACCCAACTGGGTTTTAATTACCACTAAATCTGACAGGTTTCATGTGTCAGAGTATTTGTAAGATGATCATGATGTGAAGCCATATCCTCAGTTATGCTGTTGCTGTCTCCTTGCAATCTCTCCAGCTAGTGGGAGTCCAACATATGTCCCTTGCTTGATGTTGTCAATCCATCCCATTTAGCATAGAACTACCTCTTTATTTTTTCCTGGTAGTTCCTCTTTTACCAACTGATCAAAATAAAAGAGCCTGAATCTGTGCTGCTAAGTACCGTGCTTTAAGGTTTTCTTTTCCAAAGGCTGTATTTAGCCAGTTTTCTTCTCTTAATGAAATATAGCAGACCTTCTTCTTCGTCAACCTCTATCTCTCACTCAGGTGTTATTTGTAAGAAGAACCAGTAAATAAATATCTTGGCTGTAGCACTGCTTCAAGGCTGCAGTCAGTGATCTATTTCAAATTAGTCGAATACTTCTCCAAGAACTATAGATTCAGTTTTTATGAACCCATCTGTAATAGTACTGGTAGAATTACGTAATTTTGGTACTGAAAAGTTCCACAACACTTAGCAAATTGTTTATTTTGTTCTCAAATATCTGGGTTCAACTTACGCGCCCTACAAGGGGTGTATTCCTTGATGTCTGCCATGGCATTCTTCATCACCCAACATGATCCAACCGGCTCCCTCTTGTCAAGGGCACTTGTGAAGTGTACATACCTTGGAGCACATGCCTAAAACAATGTACATACCTTGGAGCACATGCCTAAAACAATGTACATACCTTGAAGCACATGCCTATATCAATGTACAAATCTTGGAGCACATGCCTAAAACAGTGAATAGGTCCAATTACAGTTACATTTCAGATAACTGTGCACTAACAATGAATGACACTGTACACTAAACAGTGTCATTCATTGTTAGTGGATCAGTGGATGGGCAGCCAGTCACTCCACATGGCAGTCCACCTCTCATTGTGCCAGCCAGCCACTAGCTAGCCAGCCAGCCAGCTACTAGCCAGCCAGTCAACAACAAGCCGGCCAGCCAGCCAACCACTAGCTGGTCAGCCAGCCACTAGCCAGCCAGCCAGCTACTAGCCAGCCAGCTGCCAGCCAGCCCACCTGCCCAAAGTTTGGATAGAAACAAGAATATAATTTTTCACAACCTTATTAAACCACATATCATTCCTGTTACATTATCATTCATATTGTTTTTGATACTTCTCAACACATGCACAGTGCAGTTGGTATCTTTGTTTTTAAGTAACTATAACTAAACATATCTGTTTCCTGCACTATAATCATCTGGCACAAACTATTTCACTAACACTCTGAAGATGAGATGTAAAGGATTATTTCACAGCCATTTGTGCAACAAATGTTTCCTCTCCAAGGTTGTATTCACAGGTAAGATAGGTATTTATGTTTCCTCTCCAAGGTTGTATTCACAGGTAAGATAGGTATTTATGTTTCCTCTCCAAGGTTGTATTCACAGGTAAGATAGGTATTTATGTTTCCTCTCCAAGGTTGTATTCCCAGGTAAGATAGGTATTTATGTTTCCTCTCCAAGGTTGTATTCACAGGTAAGATAGGTAAGATAGGTAAGATAGGTATTTATCTGCCTATCAACAGCTACGAACCTCTGAAATGCCACAGGTTATTTAAGATACTGAAACAGCTGCTTATTCAACGAAGCAGAATAAACAGATAACTTACATCAGCAATCAGCACTTTGCAACTAATGAAAGACCAAACTCTACAATATATGTTAAATTATCTGCATCTTATGTGCCTATTTTGTACTTTAAATTTAGAGAGTTAGATTTATTAACAAACTGTTTGCAGAACAATTGTGTATCCATGATGATACAAATATTTAACCAAGTAGTGTATCATGCAGCAGAGAATACACTGTACTAACAATAACGCTTACTGATTTGTAAACAATCACAATGAATGATAGAATAAGTGTCAGAAAGCAAATATCAGTCAATTTGAAGTTACAATAATTTTGAAAACAATCCTGAGATGTTCTATGTGTCTAATTATTCGTCACCACAAAATGCAAGTTTAACCAACAAACAGTGTGCTGCCATGAGGAAAACTCATATTGTAACAACTTCTGAAACATTAACGGAAACATATTTTGATAGCCTCTATTACCTTGCCATAAAGTGAGAATAAAAGAGAATAGCCTACCACCACGACACCATCACGGCCAGTACTGTAGACCGTGCTTCCAAACCACTGGTGCGACTTCTGTTCAACCGGCACATAACCTGTGCCATCCCACTGGATGTTGGAGCCTACAACATGGAGGAGAACACAACCAACTCTACATCGTTTTGCTTCCCGCTAAAGTGTTGTCTTTAAAAATGTTGTAACAATCCTTGAAAGTTGAATTACTTCATAGTTGATTGGGTGAAATAAAAAATATGTAACTGACCATAGCCATGTCATTACAGTTGTGATTACATTAATTTATATATTTAATTATACACAAGTACCTGAAAGTGTAACATTTCAAATTGTGCTTTATATTCTCATTAAATTGCATGTAAAATACTTCTTAATAATTATTGCATCGTAATCGATCTTTACATTGTTTACATAACAATAACATGATTATATCGATCATTACATTGTTTACATAACATTAACATGATTATAATCACAGTAGACTAGGAAATGTCTACTTAAAACACGTGTAATTGGTTACAGTTGTTATTTAATAGAACCCTGTGACAAACAGGGTTTGCAGTTTCTTCCAAAGGGTGGTTTTTCCATGTTTGTTTTTCAGTTTCTTCCGTCCCGGAAGAAATAGTTTCTTCCAGGAAAAAATTGCAAGTACCCGGTAACTAAACAATCTTTATAAATCATTTTAAGCTAGTGATATTGATATAAAAACATGGTTTGTAATATTGTAACTCCATCCCACATAATAAGTAATAATTCTTCTTATTTCAGGCAAATATGGCATATTTACGTATTAAGATTTTCACCTGTGTTGTAGTAAATTTCAGTGCGGGTAGAAATAGAATACAGTTCTTAATAAGTGAGTTTAACATGTCACTTATGGCTAATTACTTCAGGCAGTCAGGCTTGTTGTGCTGTTCCCACATAGTAGAGGATTAAATGGCTTCACTTCTTGTGTAACAGCCACTAAGTTCAGTAAGCTACTTCTAAGTCAGAGCAGAGTTGCTGTGTTACAGCATTACAAAGTTTAGGTCAATATGCTTCAAGGAGGTATAACCCAAGTAATATGAAAGAGGACTAACATGGAAATAAATGCATACACTTTTTGTGTCCTAATATTTCTTCCAAAGCTTTGTCATGATATTTTTCGGTATCTCCCACTTTCTTCCGGTTCCTTCCACTTTTTTCCGGAAGAAAGTGGAAGAAACCCCTTTCTTCCAGTTTCTTCTTGCTTTTTTTACATTATACAAAAAACTTTTAAGATATACCAGTACTATCATAATGCTATCCAAGGTGATCTACAAATTCATATAGTCCACAATATCAAAAATCAATTTGCTGAATTTATTATCAATAATATACTCTTGGGTAAATATTATATTTAAAATTTTCTTTTTTCAGTATTTTGTATGTACAAGAAAATGCAAATGGGCTCAATGAAAATAAATAAGTCCAGTACACAATTTAATTTTAAATATTTAAAAAGCCTACAAGGGCCATGGTAATCCTGGCACTTAAATTAGATAAATGGGACATTCCAGAAACATCAATGTTATGTGAATACCTGCACACAAAAAAATGTGGTAGCATATGCTGGACGTCATAAGACAAAAGAAAGGTGTCCTCACACACACAAACACACACGCATGCAAACTCGCTCACACGCACACACACACACACACACATAACATACCAAAGCCCTACCTCTTTCATCAACTGTTAAATGTCGACACAGAGATTCGTGTAGTAAACATCCATAGAGGGCACCACCATTCTGAACAAGAGGGCGGCGACCGGGCGTCTCCGCTTGGGGTGCGCCAACCAGCAACCTGAAGGGTAATCGAGGTTATATAACATGCATTGCAGCTGTAACCAGTAACATCTGACTTCCACAAATCACCCCTTCTATAAGTGACTGCACCAACCAAGATGTCAGTCCACAGTGCAACTAGATCCACACAACATAGGCCTACTTAGAACAATTCAACTCTTTAATTCAGACTCAAATGCACATAGAACACATACGATCGTTCCAAATGAAAAGGTTTCAAAGTTTGTAAGATATGTACGAACTCATTTGCTGCCACACCTGCCACCCACGACTGCCGCTTCACTATGCAACTGGAGGATTTTAATGTTATATACGACAACTTTGTTGACACATTCAGGTATTTATATAATACTCACTGTCCGTTTAAAAAAGTGTATACTATGAATAGAGACGAACATAAGTCTTGATTCACAAAAGGATTATCAAATGCATGTAAAAAGAAAAACAACCTTTATAAAAGGTATTTTGCATGTAAAACGAAACATGCATAGGAAAGGTTAAACTTTATAAAAAAGGCTAATGGCTCTAACAATTACTTTGTAAATGTTGGACCCAATCTTGCCAGGAAAATTAGTTAGACCTAATGATTATGTTTCGTCATGCCACTGACAAGCAAGAAGCGTTAAACATCATAAACAACTTTAAAGGGAAATGTTCTACCGATGAGGGAATTGATATGTATGTTGTGAAGCTTTTAACGCAGATTTGTAATAAATAGTTTGAAACAGGTATTGTTCTAGATAAATTGAAAGTGACAAAAGTCATTCAAGTGTGAAGATAAAATGTGTTTACCAATTATAGGCCCATCTCACTGTTAATTCAGTTTTCTAAAATTCTAGAAATAGCCTTTGATATTTGGTTGGAAAAATGTATTGAACTTAATGAAATATTGAATGATAGCCACAATGGTTTTCAGAAAAACAGGTCACCCTCATTGGCTTTGTCAGAGTTAACTGAGGAAATAGCAAATGCAATTGATCAGAATAAATCGTCAGTTGGTGTGTTCATAGACTTGAACAATTTTTTTTGATAAATCATAATTTGTTTGTTCAAAAAATAAAAATATGTGGCATTTGTGGCATAGTACATAATTGGCTTGGTAGCTACTTAGAACTCAGTTTGTTTGTATTGATAATGTCAAGTCAAATCTTCTAAATATATTTTGTGGAGTGCCGCAAGGATCTATAGTGATTTGTGCAATGTTTCTGATACAGTAAAATTTTTTTTTTTTAGACAATACTAATATATTTAACCAGCCACACTACGGAACACCGGGAATTGCACACAGTTGAAAGACATTTTTATTTTCAAACTAACTTGTATGTTTTTTAAACGACATAGTGTATACATTTAAAACAATCTTTTATTCACGGTTTTTTACGATACATTTTACTTGATACATTGTATGCCAAACATTAGCATTTACAAAGTAGTGACCAATTTATATTATTTTATTGTCTGTTGTGCTTTCTCTTTGCATTTTAAATCTTTTCATATGTAATTTTGAAATACTGTTTAATGTATTTCTGTTCACACTCGTGAACGGGTCATTAGCCCTGGATTTGAGTGTTTAAAAAAGTTATCTATATTTAATAGTGCTAACAATGTGAAAGTGCTTAGCAATGTTGTCAGTCACGAGCTTAATGTCAGTAAAACTAGTTTCATGGTATTTGGAAAAAAGAAATGTTCTGGGTATTGGTTTAACCATCAATCATGAACATATTGAAAGAGTGTATATCAAACTAAATTTATGTGTGTATTAATTGATAAGCTATTTTGGAAAGCATAGCTTCAACATGTTGAGGGTATTCATGTAGTCATCCCGTAAAACTTTTACTGTTGACCAGTTCCATTTACTGATCTAAGTGGCACTTGCATGTGGTAGAACGTTGTCTATCAATAACGTTTTAGCCTAAACATGATATTTACCACGTTCGTGTTCATTTAAAAAGGGGGTTAGTAAATACAGCTAGAATGTATAAATGAACGCTACCCGTTGCAACGCATCAGTGCGTATGCGTCAGAAGTTGGTCTACGTTACGACATTCATCATTTATGACGTGCTCTGGCGTCCTTGACAACACACGAGACCGCTTAGACAGTGAACAGCTCATTCGGTAAGTTCACACTTTATTTTTGAGAAACGGGGCCCAGTAGACCATGTCGACGAGTAGGGCCGGGGCAAAGAGAACCTCCGGATACCTATGGCTATGCAGTGGTACACTGCATTGAATGAAATGGCGACCAGGCATTACAGATCAAGATAATTATTCCTTCCCGTTAGCGGGGCAAGTTGTTACACCAAAGAATGCGTGGATCGCATGGCAAGTCTCACTCGTACATGTTACTATTATTACATAATATTTAAACTGTTCTTATTTCAGTATTTTGTATGTAAAAGAAAATGAGAATGGACTCAATGAAAATAAATAAGTCCAGTACACAATTTAATTTTAAATATTTAAAAAGCCCACCATTTTTTATTCCCCGGAATCTTTACATAACAAACAATTGTGAACGGAAATAAATATACGGAATATGAATTATTGAATGGAGTATGAAATAGTGAATGGCAATATATATGTAATGCTACTTCTACTTAATTGAATGATACACAAACGTATGCACTCATGCACACGCGCACGAACACCCATATTCCAATTAATCGTGCAGTATTTATTACTTGCGTCATAAAAGACCAAGATTGAACAAGATTGTCACCCAAGGCAAAACACCCAGATGGCAAGTGGACAAGGAAGCCATTGGCTCATCGAGAGTCCAACAATTTTCCATCTATGTGTAACCCTGGGTCACCACCGAATTACTTGACATGTGTGACAAAAGAAGAGTACTGAAAAGGGGGAAGAACAGCCCCGGAGGAACTGATAAATATAGGGAAATCAACAAAGAAATCAGAACAGACATGAAAGAAGCCAAAGAAAAATGGATAGAAGAACAGTGCAGCGAAATAGAAGACAACCTGAACAAGAACAATAGCAAAAGAGAATTCCAAGTCATAAAAGACCTGACAAGTGAGAAGAGAGGAAGAATAAACACCTTCCAAGACATGTCAGGAAAGTGCCTCACGGAAGAAAGAGAGATTATCAACCGATGGACAGAGTACTGCACAGAGTTATACAACAGCCAGACCAAAGTAAACGCAGCAGTATTCACTATTGGATTGTCCTATGAACACCGAAGAGGTTAACTTCCCAATTCTTCATGAAGAAGTGGAGGCTGCTTAAAGAAAGGGAAATCAGCTGGAGTTGACAACATACCAGCTGAATTACTACAAGCTGGGGGAGAAGCTGTGACCAACATCCTCACAGCAATCTACAATAAGATCTGGCAGACAGGAGATTGGCCTACTCCATGGACCCAATCAATGGTCATCACACTTCCAAAAAAGGCAACCTACAATTGTGTCAAAACTACCGGACAATCAGCCTCATCAGCCACCCAAGTAAAGTCATGTTGAAGGTCATCCTTAACAGACTCAAGCCACAAGCAGAGGACATCATCGCTGAAGAACAGCCGGCGTTCGAGCAGGACACAGTGCTACAGAGCAGATTTTCAACCTTAGAATCCTCTGCCAAAAGTACTTGCAACACCAAGAAGATCGCTACCATGTCTTTATTGACTTCAAGAAGGCATTTGACAGGGTGTGGCATGCAGCCTTATGAGCAACCATGAGGAAATACAACATTGGTGTCAACCTTGTTCAAGCCATAGAACATCTGTATGACAAGGCCACCAGCGCAGTCCTTATGAATGGCACCCTCGGGAATGGTTTCGCACCACCATTGGAGTCCGCCATGGCTGCCTTCTATCACCCACTCTATTTAACATATTTTTAGAGAGGATCATGACTGACGCCCTTGAAGATCGCGTAGGAACAGTCAGCATCGGAGGCAGGACAATAAAACATTTACGCTTTGCAGATGATATCGATGGTTTAGCAGCATCCGGCATGACAAAGACCATCCTGCAAGGCACCGTTAGGGGAGCAAGAAGACGAGGAAGTCAGAGGAAGAGGTGGGAGGACAACATCAAAGAGTGGACAGGAATGGACTTCTCAGCGACACAAAGGGCTGCAGACGACAGGAAGAAGTGGAGACAGCTGATTTCAAGGTCATCGGTGGTGCCCAAACGACACTACGTGTTACGGGATTGATGATGATGATGATGATGATGATGATGATGATATGTAACTCGCCCTTCTGAGATATTTGTTATTTTTGTTTGATGCTGCAAGCATTTACAGTACTTGTTATAAACAAGTACGCTAGGCTTCACAAGTGAAATAAAACGTTCACACGTCGTGGTTAAATACATTTTGCTCTTTCAGTCATTGTCAGCATACAACTCGCTGGCTGAGCCATCGGTATGAGCCGTCCAAGCGTTGTTACAGTTGTAACAACTTGCCCCAGTACAATTGTAACAACTTGCCCCAAACACAGTTTTTGTAGTTGAACGCACGTGGACGATAACACATCAATTTGAATTTCAATTTAACTTCTACTTGGCATAACCCCGTATACTATATAGTAGACATATTTCAAGTTTTATTCACGAAACATAAAACATGGCTCGTGAGATGATATTATGTAGGCATACCAAAATAGCTTTACATATTTTTTTCAACATCTCGTTAATTTCGTCTTCTGAACTCCCGATTTTTGGACAACGTGTCTGCTGGTGGACTTCCAACCAACTACTGTCCACAGTATCTCCACATGTGCGCCATGTTTTCGTAAAACGCCTTTGTAACAACTTGCCCCCGTATACAACTAGCCCCGGTCTCCCCTATATATTAACATGTTAACTGCCCAAAAGTGTTTACTAATAACCAGATTGTTAAAATGTGCCTAGTTTGACCGTTATGGCGTTATCTGATTAATTTGAATGTTTCCGGGTGAATATTACATTGCATGCGGAGGGGTCGTGACTTTACGGGTGTTAATGATAGCCTTACTGACATGCTATTCCAGATCCTGTGTCGTGAACGTCTGGAAATTGGCGACAGCTGTTCGTGAGTGTAGCCCTGCTGATAGGCAAGGTTGCTATTCATAGACATATACCGATTAAATTTTATTTTTAAATTCAGGGTTTGCTAAAACACATGTGACGGTCAATGTGTTAGAATATCTATTATATAACGGAACATGACGGTACGCACTAATTTTATTTAAAAGACTTCGCTGTGCGTCACGGAGACCTATAATTAGCACCACAACGATAGCTCCCCTGCAGTATATAAACAGACTCCCTGGTCAGTATTACAAACGTATACACCTGTAAACAGGAACAACGAAGGTACTTAGTACATCACACGTGCACCGAGGGATCGGATTGAATTATCCTAAGTGGTTATCAGAAAACCAATGTTTCCTGGGCCATATTTCCAGAGTGGGCATACGATATGGCACAGTGCCCGCGGCGTCTTGTCGGGCAGACGCGTGAATGTCTCGACGGAAACACCCTTGGGCCTTATCAAGGCAATGAAAGGGGTTAACGAGTTGACGCGGGGTAATCCAGAGGGTTCCTCCAAAATGATACCTTGGTCTACACCATAGACATAAATAGAACACCCGTTAGTAAAACAAGACCGCTGAGCCCTTATCAGTTGACACATGATAAAGTGATGCCGGCATGGACCAGCGACATTCATGCTGCTGCACGGCAAGAACCCACTGGAGGCCCAAATGAATGAATGTTGTAATGTGTACAGAACGAGTTACATGATAGTGGTTCGTACAACGATGAAAAGGCAGACGACGACCAAAAAGGGGAGAGCCTCATTAAATGCAGATGACTTAATAAAGAACAAAAATATTATTAATGAGCTGACATCTAGTAGAGTTTTAAAAAAGAGTTACAAATATGCATACACACACGCACACATTATTTATAAAACTGAATCCTACCCCTATAACATTTTATGTTGCACCCAATCAATGTGACTACTGGGAAACACTTAATGTACGCTCCCCCAAGAAAAACAAACGTACATGTAATATATTGATATTTCAGAACATTTTCGAAACTGTTACATTCATTCACATATACACTAATACAGCACAAACATTTGCAACATAAATTACCTGAAAATACAATACAAAACTATTTGTAACATGCTATGTTCACACTATAAACAGTACTACCATATGTGTCATGCAGTGGATGCAACTGTTTCTGGCGTGCAATGAAATGCCGGCCAGTGGTCCACGCTCGCTTCACTGCAGTGAGCTGGCTTATCTGTCTTTGTTTATAGGGGGATGATTAATGATGTAACTCTATGGTCTACACCCATCTCTTCTGCCTTGTATAAAGCCACAATTACAAGGTGTGCTCCACTTGGTCTACCTTTCCAAGTTATAATATTCGGTTCATTTAAACCAGTATGGCTGCACGATTAAAGATTGGTGGAACTGATTAAATGTTATGTAGAAGTTAATTCCGTAATGTTCACATCAAACGGGTAATTCAATATTTATCAAAACCATCAGACCTGCAGTCTACCACTGTCATTCCCACATGCCCTACATATGGAATCAGTGAAGCCACGAGACGTGCAGTATACCAACTGGGGTATGTATATCGTGTGGATATATCTTGAAAACACCATTCGGGTTATATGTAACAGGGTAGTTGATATGGATGGGTGAGTAGATCACAGTGTCTGTGGCGTAGATATGTTACATAAGTTGAGTTTAGACGCAAACAACATGTCGATTTCCTGTTGGTAAGCATATCAACGTGCTTACAAATATATTTTTATTTGGTGAGCAATAAAAGTGTTTATTATTATTATATAGCCAGACTACCGCACTCGTGACGTATCTATCAGTATAGCGCGGCCCATGAAATTAAAATGCAGTGTGTTCAACAAGGTTTTCCTAGTAAATCACTGACGTGATGTTCTTAAATTTTCTTGCAAATGGTTATGTTTGAGCAACTCTTATATGTACATAGGGCCAAAACAATTACTTTGTTTCGCAATAACGTAAACTGTTAGGACAGGCTTGAAACAGTGATGCATCTCGGGTGACGGTGAGGCGGCCAGACGGTATCTAATAGGGCTTGTAATGTTAACACTGTTTCCTGAAGCAATAACGACCCTAGCTGTCACTGCTTCAACTCTAAATATGTCACTGGATCTAAGTAGGCCCTTCATGCCTGCACAGGCTTTGATTTAGTACCATCTGCATATAAACAAAACGACACACACAAGCACACAAGCACACACGCACACGCACACGCACACGCACACGCACACACACACACACACGCACATCAGACATATACTACGCAGCAGGCTTAGCCAGTGCATAATTGACGTGCGTGCGTCAAATCGCAAATACAATTGTTATAGTTGCTTTGAGTAGACCTAAAGTAACCACCTATTTTACACAGTAAGTCTTGCTGACTAATGTAGGCCCTACTCTATTTAAAATAAGAAATTTATTTATTTACTTGTAATAATACGTAGACCGTCTTCTTTAGGTGTCACATCTGGCGACATTGGCAATCATGACCCTCCACACAGTTCTGTCATTGGCAGGTGTCAGCTGGGTGTCATTGGCTGGTCTTTCAAGCCACGTGTTTATACTGTTGATGTATTATTATTATTCTTAATTTCTTGATCACATCTGTTGTCTTATATTACGATGCTATCCAGATAATTGAAAAAATGTACATGATTAATCATAACTTTTAAATTAACTGTTATATTGCAGCGTGATGTACCATACATATTTATTTATTATCCTTTGCTACAATTCATGAATACGCCAGATTAGCCACTTTTAACTTTATTTAACTGATTGTTAAATGAAGATAAAGGTGGTTAATGAAGACTGGGTGACTTGTGAACAGGCCCGATCTACATCAGGCATCCACGGTTGCTGCGTGGGTGTTGAAAAGTAATTGAAAATACCAATTAGGTTACCTACATTTGAACCAGTTTCAATTACCTTTAAAACAAAACTCTAATTACAATTCTTGCTTTTAAAAACCGTGTCCACAGTGGCTACAGTTCTCCTGGCACGGGATTCTTTCGGTCCGTCACACCGGTACCTGGATAAGGATACAGGTCAGAACGGCGACAAGTCGAAACGGCGACAACCAAAACGGCGACAGATCCAAAACGGCGACAACCAAAACGGCGACAAGGCAACACGGCGACAAACCAAAACGGCGACAATCGTGGTCAAAACGGCGACAAGGCATAAGTCAAAATGGCGACAACCATTGGTCAAAACGGCGACAACCATTGGTCAAAACGGCGACAACCATTGGTCAATTGCGACAAATATTGTGTATGTCAAAACGGCAACAAAAACGGCAACAAACCTAAACGGCGACAACGGAACGGCAACAAACCAGATAAATGAAGATGATAATTGTAACTTTATACGGTTAATGAATTGCATAAATATTATAATATTATATTAATTTTATATGTTGTGGGTATTACTATTGGAAATAAAAATACCATCATGATATCATACCCTAACTATATCAGTATTGTTTTTGAGCGCAACGAAGCCATCTGCGTAGGTTCTTTAATATCGGTTTTCATGAGATGTAAGCCCGGATCGCGGATGTGCAGCAATGTTTGTTATTCACACCTGCCAATTGTACGAGGCGATGCGTTGAACATCAGCAGCGAACCAAATTGGGTTATCCACTATAAGCTTGGCTTCCCTTTGATGACGCGAAGGCCTGCTTGTATGACAACCATTCAAAAGGCTAATCCATGACTAACCAAGTTTCCCATGAATGGTTTGAAAGGAAATGATCAACTGAGTAGATCTTGCGTGTCACCCCAGTTTATGCCACGAGTTCAAAACCTTCAAATAAAAGTTAGGTTTCACTCTTTTATCCAACAATAAGTGGCTTAAGAGGAACGGGTATAAAGCCGGTGCTCCCTCCACGTCTAGTCATTCTGCTTTACAAGACATTTCCTCATATAAGTGTGTAAAATCGTGTTATATCGTTCGTGCATTTTGTGAAATCTCTATATATATTTTGTTAAATTGTACAATGCCAAACGACGACACAGACAACTGTGTGGTATGTTGCAAATTGGTCAGGCCTCGACAACAGGCACTGCAGTGCGATGATTGTGACCGGTGGCAACATCGGGTATGTAAGACAGGGCTCAGTCAACGCCGGTACAGGCAGCTGGTAGCCGATGACAGCAACAGTTACATTTGGCGGTGTAGTGTGTGCTGCGGACGCCAGGTAGCAGACAAGGAACCAGCAGGAGATGTGGTAAGTGATTGTGATTATGGCAAATATAATAGTTAAATGTTAAGCGAGTTGTGTGCAATAGAGCCAATATGTTTGATAATTACATAGCCTGGTATTACATTACTGACGGCACCGTCGCAATGCCTCAACCGCTTGGTCGGAATGCCCCAATGATGATCGGAATGTTCTATTGATTTTAATGCAGGAAAACACGTGTACAAATCATTAAAGTGTACAAATCTTCTCTTACTTCGAAATTTTAACTTTTTAACTGTTTTCATAGGCTTCGTGCAGCCATTTTAGTGCTCATTTTGTATTAACTACAGCAGTATATTTCACCATTTTTATGTTCAGGCCGTTAAGTTTCGGGGTTAATATTTTATAGATTGACAACGGTGCTGACGGACCAGTGTAGTGCAGTCCCAATTGCTGAAATGGCAAGAACATATCTTTGTTTAGGAATTGGAAAGTTCTTCGAATTATTTTTGTCATCTTTGTTGCTTTGTTTACAACTTGGTTAATGTGACTTTCAAAGGACAGCTTTGTGTCTACAATGACTCCTAAATCCATGTTTTTAAATTTTGTCGATTGGATGTATAATGTAATTTGGTGGCGCACAATATTCCATTGCTCATTTTTATATGTAATAGTTCTAAAAGTCTCGATATCATTTGCAAATAAAAATGTTTCAGAGTTTCTTAGTTCTGGTAAGTCATTTATATATAACACAAATAGTAGTGGTCCTAAAACCGAACCCTGAGGAACGGAGAAGTCACTTTGTGCCATTTTGTTTCTTGTCCATTCACAGCCACCTTTTGTTTTCTATCTGTGAGAAATGCTTCAATCCAATGTATTATTTCGTTCCTAATGTTGAAGCTATCCAATTTACTTATTAATCTCTTATGTGGCACAGTCTGGGTTCATACAGAAAGCATAAATCAGCATAAAGTCTAACAGTTTGATAGGATGCTAAATAGAAATGGTATAGCCTCAAAAAAATTATATTATTATCACAAGTTGTTCGTTTTCGTTAACGTTACGGTTGAAATAATTCGCGTAATGAAACCTATAATGTCAGTTAAACATTATAAGAGATACAACAAGATTATTTCGTGAATATTCAGTCTGGAGAAACCGTACTCGGATTACCTATATTTTGTGGACCTCTGACCTTCGTTGTTCCTAGGCGCGTGTCTATTGGTTACCCCGCTACTATATGTGATACATTCCAGCTCCGCTCACTCACTAGCAGGAACGACGCCTGGCCGCTCATTACCAATTATATGCTGATATTGCTGTCTTTTGTCCACAATGAAATGAAATATATTATAAATTGAGCCACAGTTTTGATGCGAAATGCAAGCTGAATGACATTCGCAAAACCTTTCTGACCTACTGCTGTGCAAGTTATTGGCCTTTGTTTTATGCATGCACCACGGTTGTTTGGAATTACATTTTTGACTAATGAGCGACATAACAAAAAACCGGCGACAATCGAAACGGAGACACATGCCGTAGCTATACATTTCTATTATTTATTTGTGTCACTTATAACATAATTTAATTTAACCAAGTGTACCTCACATCAGGGTTTATCCACATCGCGTTATTTATTATTTATTTATTTTTGCATGAGTACGCGACGCTTATACACGATGATTATTTATTTGTGTCGCCGTTTTGGTTTGTCGCCGTTTTGACCAAAGTGTGTCGCCGTTTTGACCATTGGGTGTCGCCGTTTCGACTCGACTTGTCGCCGTTTCGACTCGACTTGTCGCCGTTTTGACCACGGATGTCGCCGTTTAGGATTGTCGCCGTTTTGGTTAGTCGCCGTTTTGGATTTGTCGCCGTTTTGGTTGTCGCCGTTTTGGTTGTCGCCGTTTTGGATCTGTCGCCGTTATGACCAGTACCCCTGGATAAATCAGATCCATCACTATATTCCGGGGTATTGCTATTTGCCCAAACAAGATGGTCTGGTAAAGGAAGAGCTGACGCAGTGCACTATAGGTGGGGTCGTATTGTTTATTCCCGTCGACCCGACGAATTGCACCATAAAAATAGAAGCATTTAAGAGGACATGGGGAGAAGAGGACAGGGGGAGAAGAGGACAGGAGGAGAAGAGGACAGGGGGAGAAGAGGACAGGGGGAGAAGAGGACAGGGGGAGAAGAGGACAGGGGGAGAAGAGGACAGGAGGAGAAGAGGACAGGGGGAGAAGAGGACAGGGGGAGAAGAGGACGCCCAAAAGAAACGTACCAACGAACGATCGCAAGAGAGAGGCACATACCCAGACAATAAAACCACAGGACCTAGAGAAAGAATGACTGCAGATATAAATGGACGGGGTCAATTGCTCGTTGCCTTGTGTGTATGACGGCACCGGGAGGGAGTAAATGAGTAAGATTAAGACGCCATCTGTTCGACAACGTGATGCCCATCACCAGTGGTTGTGATGACGCACGCACCTATTTCAGGCGCCCAGTGGCTCTGGCTATCGTTCTCCTGGTGTTAATTAACTCCCAAACTTATGTTACTGTGAATATATTATACCTTAGTCCTCATGTTTCGCCTGGGTTTCTTCAGTGTCAGTATCGGTTATACGTTAGTCCCTTTTTTCTTCATAGTGTCACGATATATGTTATACGTTAGTCCCCATGTTTCGCTTGGGGTTTCTTCCTAGTATCACGGTGTCTGTTATACGTTAGTCCACATGTTTCGCCTGGGGTTTCTTCCTAATGTCACGGTGTGTTCCCCATGGGTTTCTTCGTAGTGACATGGTGTGTGTTATAAATAGTAATGCCCATGTTTCGTTTTTGTTTAACCTTGTTAGTGTGTGTGTGTGTGTGTGTGTGTGTGTGTGTGTGTGTGTGTGTGTGTGTGTGCGTGCGTGCGTGCGTGCGTGCGTGCGTGCGTGCGTGCGTGCGTGCGTGCGTGCGTGCGTGCGTGCGAGCGAGCGTGCGTGCGTGCGTGCGTGCGTGTTTTACTGTTATTGTATTTTTCATATTTATATATCATATAAATTCATATTTCCTAATAAACGATAACATTGACAATAAAAACAACAACAACAGAGACACTTACCAGTATCTGTCTTTGTCGATATGTTGAGAAACGTCAAATCCAAACATGCTATCACGGGGTCCACTGCGCACGGTCGGTAGCCGTGTATCGACGTTGAAGCCGGTCACGGTGAAGACGAACAATCCGTGGCTCAGTACCAATACCAGTAAGCACTCTAACTCCATCGCGTGTTGCGTGTTGCGAGTGCAGAAATTCCAAAGTAGATGCAATGTGTATGTTGAAGGCTATCGCCAATACCTTTGATTATATCGTACACTACCGTGCTACACAGGGTATCGCACGCGTCGTGGTGCGTTGGAACCCGGTGGTATGTCGCCAGTCAAAAGAACGTTATCGGTTTGACCCTCGCGTGTGCTTGCGTGTACTTCGGTGTTATTCAAAGACCACATGCGTTATTTTTGCCAAGTGTTTGCTGCTAATAACGTACCATGTAGTTTATACTGTGTGTTTTTCCAGCATATTGGAATAGCTCTGCGTTTAGATATACACAGTCAATGGCCGGCCAAACAACGTTCCTTACGAATATTCGAAATGTTTATTACATCCCTACTGCTGAAAAGACTTCCTCAACGTCGCGACGGTCGATCGGAAACGTCGATGTGTTTAGTGGTGTCACGAGCAATGTTGCAACTCGAATAGTCCATGTCATGTGCGAGAATCTCCAAAATAGTTAATTATAAATTTCAAATCGCAGCTGTTTGCCTATGCGCATACGTACCAGTAAAGTAAAACGCGTTTTCGTTCAGTAGACTAATTCAACATACACGTGAGAAGCGTAATCAGCTTGATATGGCTTCTTTCACTGCTCAGTATCAAGACATGCAAACACACATCAGAGAGAAAGATCTATGAAGCACAGCGCCCGGCTTCATCCTGGAGAGCCGAGAGTGCTCTGACTTGTGTAATCCGTCAGCTGTAACACTTTGATGTTGCCGGCCTGTGACGGCAAGAGATGCTCCGTCTTGAACTGACACGCCGCGCCGGTGGTCACTGCTGTTCACTTCTGCACCACTCGTGTGTTGTGGCAGCCTGGTGTGGAATAGAGCAGAGACAAACTGAAAAGTCAATCACCAAATATGAAGCACGCTTTGAAACAAACCGGCCGTCACCCGTAGCTTTTGTCTCTATTGACTCATGTAATGCGGCAAAAACGGTTGACTTCAATGAGAGATACGAGTTCGTAATGGTGAAGTCGACGTTATGCAACGTCCAAGATGATACAGTGCTGTCTCTATGTGACGTCAGCAGCAGAAAGCCTATTCCAATAGCGTTTAGTTCTGTATACTAATCCGACAGCTCATCCTATGAATACTGATCCGGCACTGTGTAAAAGATCGTGGCTAGGCAACGTTTATTTGCATGGAACACGACTCCCTACGTACCACGTACACCCTTGGGTCACCCTGCTTAACGCGACGCACCAACGGCTGCTCCGGCGTCGTATGACACGACTTCCCGCTGTGTGCGTTCCTCCCTGCCTACACGGGAAGTGGAGAATCAAAGCCAGCCCACTCTGACTCCCCTTGACATCATCGCGAGTGGCCGAATCAATCAGAGCAGATCGTTTGTTTGTCCACCAGGCCGAGGTGTGAACATGGACGACGATATATGGGATCGTGTATCCTCGTTTGCGATAAGCCGGGACGCCTGTGATAGCCTCGGTGAGTGGACGGATGGAATCACTGGTGACTGCTCGGACCGACGTGTGGCCACTGTCCGTCAAACCCTCCCTTCTCGGGGTAACCACGCTCGACACGAGCGCCACCTCGCGACAGGGCAGTCACGACCAGGTGGCAACGATTATGTTTGCCACCCTAGATAAGCCGCTGTTTCGATGACGCGGACGATGATACACGCTGGAACAGTTGACATTAGTATGGATGACATAGGACACCGCGGCGGACGACTGCATTGGGGTAGTCTCAAGTCTCAAGTGGTTTACTCCAAACAGCCCAAACTTGGGCTAACGCAGGAGTTTGTGGTGGACTGTGCGCATGCGCTGTGGGTGGTACGTTCGATTAAAAGACTAGTATAATTAATGTTGCTGAAATGGTTTTATCTGATAGTTTTATTTATTTTATGTATAGGATGTTTAACGAAAATTTTTAATAGGTTGGTTGTGTGTATGGATACTGTCGCTGCCTTGCCACATGCACACATAGACAGTCTCCATACCCACACCATGGATAAGTTTACGCTGAGCACTGTGTTTTAAAGGCAGTTTAGGTGAGGAGGTGTGGTGAAAGGGAGTTCCATAATAGCTTCTTGAAATGATTTTGGGTTTTTTATGTTGGTAATTTTTGATGGAATCATATTCCATATGCGAATGGCTCTGGGATAAAATGAAAAGACCATTGCATTTATACGACACTTGGGGGCTATGTATTGTCCACGGGTTCGAGAGCGAGTTAGTAGGCCCGGAGGGGGGGGTGATCTCAATAATGTTGTTTAGAATTTTGTAGAAGGTAGTGGCTTGTTTGATAATGCGCCTTCGTTCGAGGGTTGGCCATCCAAGGGCAGTAATTAGATCTGCTGGGTTTGTGTTCCGTCTGTAATCATTTTTAACAAATCTGGCAGCAGAGTGTTGCACTCTTTCAAGGCTTTTAATTTGCGAAAAGGTGTGGGGATTCCATATGGGTGAAGAGTACTCAAGTTTTGGCCGGATTAGCATGTTGTACGCTGTTTGCTTAACTTCGGGTTTACATGGGCCAAGAGTTCGTTTAATCATGCCTAAACATTTCGAAGATTTTGAAGTTATGTCAGTGACGTGATTTGTCCAGGTTAATTTGGAATCCAATTTTACTCCGAGGTATGAGTGGCTGGATACGGTGGATAATGGCTGGCCAGAAAGCGAGTACTTGTGTGTGCTGGGTTTAGTTTTGTTTGTTATTGGAAGGTGGACGCATTTAGATACATTAAATTCCATTTGCCATTTGTCTGACCATGTTTGGAGTTGGCTAAGGTCAGTTTGGAGAATTTCATGGTCGGTTTTGGAAGAAATTTTACGATATATAATACTATCATCTGCAAAAAGGCGTATAGAAGATTTGATGTTCCCATTTATGTCATTTATGTAGAGTAAGAAGAGGACAGGTCCTAGAACTGAACCCTGTGGGACACCAGATGTGACATCTGTGATGTCCGACAGGGCACCGTTAACTGAGACTCTCTGTTTGCGGTTGGATAGAAAAGATTTGATCCAATTTTGAGTGTTTCCAGTGATTCCGTAGGAGGTCAATTTTGATAGAAGACGTAGGTGAGGCACTTTGTCGAAGGCTTTAGCAAAGTCAAGCAGGATTGCGTCAATTTGGGTCTTGTTGTCCATAGCAGTCATCCAGTCGTGGACTGTCTCAATGAGTTGAGATTCACAAGACAGTCCCGACTGGAATCCGTGTTGGAAGTGGAGAATGATGTTATGCTTGTGCAGGTGTTTCCACATGTTGCTTAGGATGATATGTTCCATTACTTTACAGAGGATGCAGGTTAGTGATATGGGTCTGTAGTTAGCTGGGTCAGATTTATGGCTCTTTTTGTGTATAGGAGTTACTAATGCTTGTAGCCAGTCATTAGGAAGTTTACCTGTGTTGTATGATTGTTGGAAAATTTGGGTGATGATGGGAGCTATCTGCTTTGCAGTTTCTTTAAGGACTCTAGCTGGGAGTTCATCTGGGCCTGTAGCTTTATTCTGGTTTAGATTTTCCAGCTGCTTTATTACGCCATCTACAACGTAGCACCCCGCTTATACGTGAACAGACGAACTTGATCGAGGGCAGCGTTTTTGATAACGTCCGTGCGTTGCGTCTACGGTTCAACCGCTAACAATTCATACCGTCGAAGAAATCACTTGGTTATTTGATAAACAGCGCCATAATTGTCAACATCGGCGGATTACTTATGCAAATGATTTTTTTACGACGTCGTTGTTTCCTCGCCCGTTACATTTCATTTATAAACCGGTCGATCAGGTTTCCTGCGAGGCTTTTCGTTGTAACTCGGGTGCAGCGGGATCATAATAATCAGGCACGTTCTCTTCGAGAACTGTGAGGCATTTTGTCAACAGTGCACGTGCCGGGGGGGGGGGGGGACTGCGCGCCTACGGCCACATTTTTATCGCGTGAGTGACGCCATGCGCCGCTGTCGAACTAAATGTGCCAACTAGGACATAACCAGCATTGCAGGGTCGCACGCAGGGCATGACTAGTTCTTCCATCATCAAGACCTTATTTGTTTAAATTTGCAATGACACTTAACGGTGGGTGTGGCCCTTTTTACTGGCTCTCCGAGGCTCGATCAACTTTTCATTGTTTCTTCAATTCTACCGTGCGCTGTTTCAGCCATTGAAAAAAGTATGAATTAATTAATTACATTTCTAGAGTACATATTAACGAGAAATGGACAGCTGAATCAAATGTTGAAAGACACAATCATTATTACAATAAATATTTTAAATTTTTTGGTGGAAATTGAGACAGTTGAAGTATCTTAGATGTCCGAGAAACAATCACTAAGACGTTTCTCTGAATTTATTAAACGCTAAACTTGCTAATGCAATAGATTAGTACGCGTCTTTAATGCTAATTTTACTTGATGATTGATGCCCTAGCAACACAATATGTTAACACCACATCTAGCTGACCTATTAGTTACATTAGTACATCCGGCCGACACAGAAACGGGAGTTAGGCCCACTCTGTTACAGCAGTCTACAAAGTGCATGACGTCACTTGACGACGATACGCGAGCCAAGCGGATGTCTTCCAAATTATGAACCAGATGACGCGCAGGGGTTGTTACTGCAATTACATTCTAAATATACCTCATACGGGGCACGGACACTCCCTCGGACACCCGTTGCTCTATTTTTCTGTATACTTCTTTACTGACTAATAAGTATAACTAATATATACACAGTGAACCAGATATAGTCTGCATAACGTCTTCATAAAGTCTAAAGTTATAAAGTGTTTATAACATCAATTGTAGAGTGGTTTATTTCTTCAATTCTATATGCGGAGTCACATAAAAGCTTATTATTATTATTATTATTTTACTGTGGCTTCAACACAGTCAACCAAATAAAGTATATCTAAACTCTTTATAAAGTAAATTGTAAATAAATTGCTATAAAAGTTTATCAACTGATCAATTATTACTACCACTGTACTTCTAAACTATGAATAAAAACGATAAATGTCCGGGGAATATATGTCCGGGGGAAATATCACGCTCACCTCACTCAGACCTGCCTTGCTTTCAGTAGTCACGGCCGTAGTCGTGGTTGAAAAAAACTTGAAAATCTTCCCCAGCGTAACGTGGGTTCTGGTTTTTAGGGCATTTAATAACTTGCTTTTCCAGAAAGCAAGTAAGATAATTTCTCGATATAAATATAGGGGCGTGTGTGCATGCGTGTGGGCGTGCGTGCGTGCGTGTGTGTAATTGGGAAGGTGACACTAACAATGCCATTGTTTTGCTTGTTGTAAACGTTAAAATACGGTTATTTGGCATCACACCGCCTCGACCACCGCATACACATTGGTAGTGTCTACCCCAGCTATATAAGCAGCTGCGACAAATGTTTTTGTACCAAAACGCTGTTTTCCAAGAAGCATCACGGCGTCCCTGTTTTATGTTCGCAGACGTCTCTGGACAGCTAGAAGACTGCGCGATCGTCTATGCTGCTTGAGTGCTGCTAAAAGAAGAAATGTACGTTGACAACTATCTACCATGAAATGTACGTTGACAACTATCTACCATGAAATGTACGTTGACAACTATCTACCATGAAGCATATCATATTGTTTCTAAGGATGAATCAGAGCCACATTTAAGTAAATCGCTTAAACTACTTAATGGTGGTACTTTAAAAACAACTTTGTTAGTGACACATTAACGATACATTTACGTAAAATACAGTACTCTTAATGATACTTATTACTAATATGTACGTATTTGTGAGCAATATTTGTGAGCAATATAGTGTACAGTAATAAAAACAAGGAAATAATGTAGTCATCAAATCGGGACATGTTCTGTCAATGAAAATGTCAAGCTTGAGAAAAACCAGTATAAACGTCTTCGTCTTCAACTTGCATATCCTGTAAGCGTTCACAGAACGTTGCTATATCCTGCTCTTTGTATAACCGATGTGACTCCCCAGCTATACCAGCCGCTGTCGTTGTCTCTGCTCCGTATATTGCACGACACGTGATAGTTTTTGGACCCTAGACTTGCGAGACACGAGCGAGTCGGCAAATCATCGAATATTCATCTTACTGACTCACTGTTGTGAAACATCTGACAAAGTTCGCGTGTTTTAGAGTGTTTTTTCCAGACTTTCCGGAAACTGAGATTCACAGCTGATGGCGTGTTCGGATATGCATTACTGACATCATCGGTGTGCAGTTGTCAGTGCCGTTTCCGGAATTAGACAGTTCAAACGTTATTCCCACCCAGGGCCATTGAGCCCTTTGTAATGTGTAATTCCCATGTTGAAGACAATTCAATAATGCATTAGGGCCTATATGATACTGCACACTTTTTTCATATATATTAAGTCTGGATCGATTTTCTTTAAAAAAAATCCGTTTCTTCGAGGATTGGTCACCTGTGTAATACGAGAGGTGACTTCGTGTACACACCGGAGACTTTCGCCATTACATCGACGAGACGGCAAACACCCAGTAGGGGAAGGCAGTGTTAGTTGAGCCATTTTTCATTCTTTTTGGTGTCAAACATATTCATAAGACAACATTTTTTTATTCACATAAACAATGATTATTAGTAGATCATTTTATACCAAGATAATATACCTAGCGTACATATCGATAATTATATATAGCTGATTCAAATAGGGTTGGTAAACTGGCTCAACTAACACTTGGTGTGGGGTAAGTTGAACCAGAGTGTAGCGTAATTTTGGATCAATACTTTATTTGTATAATTTACGTAGGCCTTATAAAAAAAATTCATAACAACTCAGCCAACACATTTACCCAATTGGTACAACACGTATCTGACAAGTCTACGCGCTTAATTAATAAGTCGACACACTTAATTAATATAGACTTAATTAATATAGGCCAATCGCAACCACTATAACTAACTGCTAACATGTTGCCTTGTAGCTATCCGATGTCCCAATTTGCTCGGAAAATATAATTCCTTGGTGTATTTTGGGATAGAGAACACTAGTCTTCATTTCTTAGCCACTGCTCAACTAATCCTCCTTTAGGCCTTGGCTCTGGGTTAGTTGAGCCACCCACGTTTCCCAGGAAACTACAGCAGCGACAGTTACATGGTACCACCCAGTGACTGAACATGTTCTTAGAACACGATTGACAAATAGGTTATGTTTGTCACAACAGTCAGAACATGTGAGCTAAAAGTATGTTTTTTTATGTTTTTCGAAACTTGGTAATTGTGATTAAGGTCTGCTGGTGTGTAAACTATCAACGCACGTGACCAGACTTTATTGTTTGTGCCACTTAGAAATAGTTTAACTATACACGGAGAAGAAGATAATTTACATCACTTCGAAGTTAATTAAATAAGCTTAATTGTCGAAGCTAGTTGAGCCACCCAAGACCTGAGGGAGGTTTAGTTAAGCAACGGTTAAAGAACGAATACGAGTGTTCTTTACCCCAAAATACATTAAAGAATTCATTTTTCTGAGCAAATTGGGACATCGGATAGCTCCATGGCAACTTATTAGCAGTTAGTGACACTTTTTTGTAATTGGCATATAAGTCTATATTAATTAAGTGTGTTGACTTATTAATTAAGCGTGTAGACTTGTCAGAGACCATTGGGTAGATGAGTTGTTATTAATTTTTTGTACAAAGCCTACGTAAATTATACAAATAAAGCATTTACGCAACTTACGCTACGCTGTGGCTCAACTTACCCCACACCAAGTGTTAGTTGACCGAGCTTAACAACCCTATTTGAATCAGCTATATATAATTATGCATGCTAGATATATTATGTATTTACTTGGTATAAAATTATCTACTAATAATCATAGTTTATGTGAGTAAAAGCAATTTTGACTTTTGAATATGATTGCGCCCAAGACATCAAAAAGAATGAAAAATGGCTCAACTAACACCGCCTTCAATCCATCTTCCGACAAATGCCAACCCATATCTGGGAGAGGAATTACGGGTGACCGAGATTGGCCGGCTGGGGCAGATCACTGGAGGTTGGTGATAATCTGGCGTACCTCGTTTTATTTTAAACGCCTGATGTGAAACAGTAGGCCCCATTACGAGCCCACTGGACCCGCTGAGGACGACTGACACCATGTGGTCGAGGCAACCTCGCTTGGTCGGATGCGTACGTAGAGCAAGGCAGCTCGGGGCTCTCTTCAACTGACTCATTTAACAACATTAAACAAGGTATAACAAGCCTTCACAATATCTCTTCAACTTACACATTTAACAATATTAAACAAGGTATAACGAGCTTCCACAATATATCTTCAACTGACTCTTTTAACAACATTAAACAAGGTATAACAAGCCTTCACAATATCTCTTCAACTTACTCATTTAACAATATTAAACAAGGTATAACGAGCCTTCACAATATCTCTTCAACTTACTCATTTAACAATATTAAACAAGGTATAACAAGCCTTCACAATATCAATATTTGATTGATCTCCTCTTGATCTTACTCATTATAACGACATCGAAATTTTTTCTCAACAACGTCACATCGAAAGGTGCCGTATTAGCGCAGGTCTGGGCCTGAGACCGTCTCCAACACCAGACTCCAAGAAACAACAGAACATGGGAACATTTGCATCATCCTGAAAAGGAGAAGATGGAATTGGTTCGCACATGTCTTCGGGATGACCTCACAGCGTTGACTTTGGCCATCAGAAGGGAAGAGGAAAAGGGGCAGACCAAAAACAAAACAGAGACGAACCATGGAATAATTCTAAACGGAAGACTGCTGGGCTGACAACGGTACAACTGCAATGAGAGCCCAACATAGATAGAACTCATGCGAGTCTTACGTGCTGCACCAGGGCTCGTCCATGTGGTGAAGTGTGCATTGACGGACATTCGGAATATTGAATACAACCTAGCTGTTTACATATCAACTATTATGTGCTACTTCTTTTTAGGACAATCTTGCACCCAGAGGTTGTAAAAATGTATTTCTATATTATGCATAGCACGCCAAACGGAAACTGAAATCGATGGTGTTTTCTGCTAAAACTATTTTGACTATATCCAACATGCGGCAGTGTTCAGTACTATATCCAACATGCGGCAGTGTTCAGTACTATATCCAACATGCGGCAGTGTTCAGTACTATATCCAACATGCGGCAGTGTTCAGTACTATATCCAACATGCGGCAGTGTTCAGTACTATATCCAACATGCGGCAGTGTTCAGTACTATTCTTCGCTCTCATTACTCAGATAGGTTCGTCCGCGTACACGTGCATACACGCACACACTGACATGCACGCATACACCCACGCACACACAATATATGCCCGGACCAATACAGTGCAGGCCTACCATACCATTCTTGAGTCAAATCCCACGTTTTGTGTGTGTTTTCTGAGACTAAGGCACAGTAACGCTCGCAACGCACTTATATGCGTATCAAATCACAACTGTTAGTTAAGTGTATAATATATTTTGACACATCCTACTTTACTTATCTATGAATGAAATATTTGTGAAGTAATCTACATCATGAAGCAATATATAGTTTACTCGTTAATCTACATCACGTATCGTGAAACGATATACTCGTTATATGGTATATATTTGGTTTTACTCAATCTACTTGAAATGGGTATAATGTTGCCTAACTTGTGGAATGTGACAATATAATGTTGCCTAATTTGTGGAATGTGACAATATAATGTTGCCTAACTTGTGGAATGTGAATATATAATGCATATATTTCAATACGCTCAACTTCAAAAGAATATTTTTTGGCATAAGTCTAAAACGTTTTTTTTTTGGGGGGGCTCAGTTAGATAAATTCTCAAAGATAGTATACTGGCAATGTGCTGAGTGGCCTCCTTGGGACGATACTGGCAAAAAAGCTCTTTGCTGGCAATGTGTTGAGTGGCCCCCTTGGGACGAAACTACAATCGCTGCATGCCAGTCTGCTAGACTCGGGAGCTTCACGAAAGTGTTTGAAAGAGGACACTGGAACACATCAGCATTGACATGACGCGTGGGCGAGAGGGGAAGTGGTATAGCATTGCGTCACCGTTAGTATGTTACGTATGTGAACAGGGTGTGAACCTAATAGGTCTACTGTACGTACATGTATCAACTGGGGAAAAGGACGGCCTGAATTGTCAATGAACTTGTTTTTTTTGCATGCGGATGTATGAAATATCACAATACAACTAACAACCTTGGTGCTATTTATATGACGAAAACACTACAGTCTCCCATGTAGCCAGGCCTAAAAAATTTTTTTTAACCAACATGTCATTAATAGTTCACTTAGCATGTATTTCTCGTGGCACAGTGAAACCACCACCACCAATATTGCTTGATTAAACAGTGATATTTCATCCATAAAGATGGCACTTAAAACTAATGTGATGCCTGACCCAGAACCATCTCATGGTGACTCACACGTCAGTGACACAACTTTCACGTGATGCATTGTAATGTAAGTTAAGATGCAAGACATCTGCTGGAGACAAGCGCGCTAGACATAAACAATAGGTCAGTCAGTGTATGGCAGCATCGGCGCGGCAATACTCAGTTGGGATACAGCCACGTTATCCATTCACAAGCTGCCTTCTTACGATGTCAGAAACAAACAGTTCTCTGTCCTCAGATACTGACCACCATCTACCATCACATCTTTCACACTTCCACTCTCCCACGCATGTCGATCCTCACCTAGCCCCAGTAAACAAGTCTGCTTCTCATTTCCCGCGTCTCGCAGGGTGATCCATTCACTGCCGGGACGGTAGCAGTAACGAATCCAGTCAGCTAAATGTGTCCAATTCAAACTTGACCTGACAGTACAAAGACAAGTTGTTTCCACTCGCCGATAAGATGTGTTCGCTGCCAGTTGTTGAGATGCATCTGAGAGTGACTGCAATTGGTACTTTCGTGTAAGTTATACGTGTTTGTAACACGTATACGAGTGACGTGTAGATATAGATGTATATAATAATTGTTCATTGTGCCGTAAAAATGCAATAATCTGACTACATTGCTAAAGTAAAAAAACCAAAGTTACGGCATTATTGTAGTTTTAGCCCTTGTATACAGGCTAGTAGGCCCTACTAGTAGTGGCCTAAAGGACGCACTAAGTCGAGCGTTTGTGTAAGTTCCGTTCCCATTTTCCCCCTCAAAATTTCCCATTTTGGCCAGTATCTCGCGGGCGAGCTGATCACCATCCATGGGCCAAATTTAGCCCGCAAGCCTGAGCAATAATTGCAGATCGAGCACTTTCGAAACTATCTGGAAGTCGGCCTGATGTCCACCTGGTGCACACCTCAAAACGATTACTACTACACATAGTCACTAGATGGAGGCACCAACTAACACATGATCATTGTCACATTTAGAATGATTATAGTAGGAATTTGCGCTATAAAAGATACGAAATTATTATTATTTACACATTCGCTATAATCTTCTTGATTGTTTTCTGTCACATGCGTGTGTGTGTTATGGTTTTATTTCATAAATCACACATGATGCAGTTTACCATGGCATGGTTGTGGCCATTTAAAACATGCGACACGTATAACTCTTCTAGCTTAACTGGATTAATTTATATCACGTGCACTGGACCATGACACACTGTCATGGTTCACTGAATCCTCCACAATAATACCATTCCACTAGGCTGTTGTGTACGGTGACAAAGAGGATTTAACCAGACCAGACCAGACCAGACCAGTCATGTTAACCTTTAAAATGTCGATAAATTATGTTTTCACAACGTTGTACGTACACACTTTTTTCCTTCCATTTAGCAGTAGCAGTTTGTGTGGAATATCTTTTGTCTTTGATGCTGATTCAGACAAATAAGTTGTTTTGAAGGCACTTAGGCGATGTTTGCCTTCTTCAGTGAGCTCTGTGAACCCATGTATATCTCCAGCTAAATAGATTAGCTCTATTGTTTAGAAGCTTTGACTACCAGTAGTGTAATCTCGCCGTTATTACAGAAACAACATTATTTGAACCAAAGAACTCTGCAGAACATTGCCAGTGAAATACTTTGCTCATAAGTACATGCAGTAGCGCAGTGGTTAAAACAGACTCTCAACTGAGAAGACCAGGCTGAATGTAGCTGTGCTCTAAAACGGGGACAATATTGTTCATTCCGTGTTGCCTCAGTTTATTCAGCTTATTATTTAGTACAGAGCTGAAATAATGTGAACAGATAGCTTTTATGCAGTAGTTGCAGCATGGCTGAATGCTTTCCACATGGTATTTGAAGAGAGACCTCTGCTAGAGAGTGACAGGTCAAGTACTTTGAACAATCCTGAAGACTATATATCTATAAGAATATACGTTTACCTTTTTATTTGTCAGTTGAATTGACTACTGTGAGTAACCTGCAGTTGTTTCAGTAACACAGTTGTACTAATTGACTACTGTGAGTAATCTGCAGTTGTTTCAGTAACACAGTTGTACTAATTGACTACTGTGAGTAATCTGCAGTTGTTTCAGTAACACAGTTGTACTAATTGACTACTGTGAGTAATCTGCAGTTGTTTCAGTAACAGTTGTACTAATTGACTACTGTAACCTGCAATTGTTTCAGTAACACATTTGTACTAAACTCTGCCTAGAACTAGACTATCAGTGGCTCAGTTACGGAATATATAGTGACACTTTGCCAAAGACATATCTAAACAAAGAATACAAACTGCAAAAGAGAAATTATAATGCACAACATTTAGAACATTATATTGATAGTTTAACTGATATTATTATTACACCACGTATAACAATGTTTTATTGTTGCATACATACTTTCTGGGTTGCAATATGAAATCATAATCACATTTATGCAGCTCAACAAACTTTGAACAAACACGAAACATATGTACACAAATTATTTTATTGTTCATAATTAGACACAATGAAACAAGAGGTCACCACATACCGAGTGACACGATGCAAGTGCAACCAATGCAGACCACTCGATACTATCAATGTCAACTTTGTCCAGACTGCGTCACTATGGATCGAGTTGCACAGTGCAACCAACACAGATCACTTAACATGGTTGATGTCAAATTTGTCCAGACTGTGTCACTATAGATCAAGTTACACGACACAACCAACACAGATCACTTGACACTGTTGATATCAAATTTGTCCAGATTGCGTCACTATGGATCAAGTGATATGATGCAACCAACACAGATCACCTGACACTGGCAAATTTACCACATCACTTGCCAACTTGACTGAGCACTATGACATAAAACATCACACTTTAATAAGAACTTGAAATAATTTATTCATGTGGGACAAATACCATTTCTCGTGAAGTAAATTAGCTTCAGTTATTGATTAATATATGGAACATAACAATTCCACCAGCCTGAATGGACGAGGCAACTAAACTAGTGACTCTAGAACCTCTTCAATTATGAGAAAAAAATTGGCCTGCATAATCATCCATTGCAGAGAAGATGTCTCCTGAAATACAAATACATCCAGACATGTTAGTGTTGCTCTCTCGTAGTCAAAAATATGTACATACCCTTGCATTGTAACCATTGCAACGAAGAAGTGAACGAACGCTGGCACTCTGCTACGCAAGATACACCATTAAACACACCCAGTGTCTGACAGTGCTGTCACTTGGGTTGGATGTGGGCCACAACAAGACAGGTGCAACTGTGGCGTGTACAAATTAGGCAGAATTGATTTTATATGACACTACTTGGGTATTCAGCAAACGACAACACGTGACAACATAGAGCATAGCCAACACATGGAAATAGAGAGCACCACAGCATTTTTATATTTTTGCTAATTATTGATTGATCGATTATAATTAATAAGTTTCCATATACTTAATATTTCTAATGAAATTGGCAACTTTGTCATAACTTGGTGTCACCTGACAACAAGCAGGGCCAACCCTAAAGTATGATATTTATATTCCAAAGCTAACCAAACTAAGACATATTATGTACAACTAATGCACACGAGAGTCGCATGCACGGATCAGCACCTTCAAAACTTAATTAAATATTACCAACAAGTCAACAAATATTGCCTAAACTGTAAATAAAAAAATAATGAGTTATATTTGCAGGGAAAATAACAAGTGTTAACAAAGATCAAATAATCAGGTTTCTTTACTCGCAGTGTATCTAAATGATCAGGTTTCTTTATGAATAATATTAATTTGTCTCTTCCTAATGTTATTGGTGTGACAGGGTCGCACAACATTGTTAATATGTGGAAATCTCACTATGAGGATTTATTTAATTGTTTAAATAAACACAAAGATGTAAATAACCTTTGTAAAAAATTTTTAATATGAGACGGACATAGAGGTGTCACACTCTGAGATTATCCAGTCCATAAAAGATCTGAAAGACAGTAAGAGTTGTGGCGTGGATGGTATATATGCGGAACACCTGAAACATTGCAGTGATTACACTGGTATAATAATTCCACTGTTGTCTGTGTTTTACTAGTTTATTTGTCCATGGTATTTTACCTGAATCTATGATATCTGCTGTACTTGTGCCTATTGTTAAAAACAAAAGTGCCAGCATATGTAGTAAGTGTAACTACAGACCCATTGCTCTCGCTAGTATTGTGTCGTCTTTGAAAAGTTAATTTATGACCATATTGTTTGAATACATGCAGCAATCAGTTTGGCTTCAAAACAAAACATGGAAATGTGTATATATGCCTTCAAGGAGGCTGTATTAAAATACCGTAGTTTGAATAATAATGTATGTTCATGTTTTTTGGATGCATCCAAAGCATTTGATTGTGTAAATCACTATGTTCTATTTGAGAAACTCATAAAGTGGGGCATACCCTTGTATATAGTTAGAATTCTAGTATTTTGGAATACTAAAAAATTGTATGTATGCTGGAAGTATATCATGTCAGACAGTTTTTCTCTCTTACAAATGGTGCATGTCAGAGGAATTCTCTCCCCGTATCTTTTTTTGTGTCTACATGGATGATCTCAGTAAAAAAATTCAATAATGTAAATGCTGGATGCATAATAGGTGCAGCATTAATTAACCATTTGATGTATGCTGATGATTTAGTGCTCTTGGCTCTCTCATCAATGTTGCTGTCTGTCTATTCAAATTATGGCCTAGAACATCAAATCAAATACAACAGTACCAAAAGTAATGTTATTATATTTTGTTGCAAAAATGTCAAAGATATTCATATGCAAAACTTTGTGCTAAATGATGAAATATTGATGAGTTTATAAATGTAAATATTTTGGAAATGTTCTCACTGAAGATCTCAGTGATGATGACATGGCTAGGCAGCAAGAGAATTTATGCTCAGGGTAATGCCTTGATTCAAATATTCTACGTGTACTGAAGATGTAAAATGTGCTCTGTTTAAATCGTAGTGTATTTCATTATATACACGTCAGTTATGGTAATTATAAATCGGAATCAATTAGAAAATTATGTGTAGCATACAATGTGTTTAGATTGTGCAATGAACCGAAGAATTGTAGTGCTAGTTATATGTTTGTGTCATGGGGATTACCCACCTGCAAAATGTTGATCAGGAAAATTGTGTATAGTGTTATGACGTGTATAGCTAAGTCGGGTAATGCAATATTACAAAGTATTATGAATAGTGATGCATTATACACATCACCACTGTGTCATCACTGGAGAAATATGCTCTGTATTTATAGTTTTTAGTTGTTATAGTCTAGTCTTTTATATGGATGTAATATTCCGGAATAAAGTTACTGAATTGAATTTACTTGGTCTATCTAAATGATCAGGTGTCTCTACTCTGTTTATCTAAATGCTAGAAGAGTGTAAAGTAATGTACACATGTTTAAAATGGCTATGGTTGGGTTCAATTGTAATAATTTGTGCAACAATGTAATTTATTTTACTTTGAATAATATAATTGTATATTGCAGTAACTTTTTATTGGAAATTGTAAAGCAAAAATTCACATAAGCCCTGTGTAAAATGAGCAGTAATGGTACATGCAATTTACATAAACCCTGTGTAAAATGAGCAGTAATGGTACATGTAATATCCGTTTATAAAAAACGTAGTTGACCTGAACCTATAAACTACTGCAATTTACCCTTTATGTAGCACTGTAACTGATTTTTTGAAGCGCCGTAATTGCAATAGATTTTGAAGTGATGTAAATGTAATTGATTTTGAAGTCATGTAATTGTAACTCAACTTTTTAAGTGTTGTAATTGTACTTTTATGATGCTGCGTCATTATAACAGGTCCCAACGTTGGCTGAGGCATGTCTTAAGTTTTTGTGAATGTGATTTTCATATACACAATATATCCAATTTCAGATTGTTGAGTTAAACATAAATGTTGAAAGTTGAATGAAGTATAACAATGGTTGGTATAGTTATGGCTGGTTTGGGGAAACACATGGCAATACTCACCCACAAACTATTAATTATAGCATTCATCTGGTTCATCAAACAGAGATGTCTCGTTCAATAACAAAAACAAATCAATCAGATCTACAAAAAAACTATTTGCTTGGATACCTCCATGGAATCTAAGCAATTTTATGATTCTTCACAGTGAAGAAACATTAAAGTGCTTGGATACCTCCATGAAATCTAAGCAATTTGATGTCACAGTGACATTTAAAATTAACCAGCAGTAAACATACGATTTAGCAATAAAACCTCACCCCACAAGGGAAGACCAGAGAACTAAAGACCTTTAGAACCACGAATATAACAGAAGCAAATTAAGCCAGTTTACAATAGTGATTTGTAACCCAACTGGTTGCGCGACACTGTCTCGTTTGACAATGAGCAGCTAAATTATATGTACATTTAGACAAGCAACATGCCTGCGAGTGCAACCTATTAACTCAAGCCAGTTCTGATTTGAGCTTTGATGAAAGGTCACTACGAGCGCACCAGCGGTCAGTCACGATGGTTATTGACTGGCCACTGCTTCAACATTGCTACCGACAGATGGTGGAATTCAAATGACACAATCTTAGTAACAAACTGGCCTCGCTAATCTGTCTCTCACTGGTGCTTACACAACCAATTCTTGCACTGTGACACTATGTTGCACTGCGACACTACGTTGCACTGCGACACTGTCGCACTGCAACACTGTGTCGCACTGCGACACTATTTCAGCCAACCAACTGGGCAAACAATCTCTTATGTAAACCAACCTTTCAATTATGAAGACCAGCTCCCACTCAAGATAACGACATCAAGTTATACATTAATCTGACCGATGGTCAACCAGCCTTTACATTCAACACTTACAAAAATATAGACTGACCACATTTACATGTATCCCAGACTGCATCTATGCAGAAACATCCCACATCTATAGCAACAGTATCCAAACATAGCAACAGTATCCCGACACATGTAAACTTAATGTACACGTTTGACATGTATGCATGCCATACACAAGTCATCACCAATCAATAGGCAGAGCCCGTTCAATAATCAAATTCACAACTACAAGACCTTGTATATTAAACTGTACATTTCCTTGTAAAGATACGAAACAATTAAATATGAGAAATGCTCCACTATCATTTAAACTTATCTTTCAACCTGAGGCTGATTTTCTCTGCTTAAACAAAAACAGTTTTCCCTGCCTGCCATCTGACACCGAACTAGGAGTAATTGATCAGCCACGCATCCAAACTTCAAATCAGTGATCCTATATATACAAGCAAACCATAGACTCAGTACTTGTTGATGCCGAAGATGCGCACTCCATGGAAAATGGGTAGTTTAGGGAGCAAGACCGACAGGAGAGATACTGCATTGACGGAAAAGTGATACGGGTCGTACTTGGTATAGAAGCTGGCCAGGAAGAACCTGCAACATATAAACCACATAAACAGTCTACATAAAACCTTGGCTTTATACATAGATTATGAAGACCAGTCTAAATTATCTCTCTCCCTATATTAACAGAACTATTCCAACCCGATATTCTCTCTTGTGGTTCCAGTGTTATTCTAACCAACTATTCTGTCCTGTGGTATCACAAATTATTGCAAATAGTTATTCATTCTCTCCCACAACAAGAACACAATTGTTTTTTTACTATCCACTTGTACCTGAGTTATCACAATCTCTCACATAGAATGCACTCAAATCAGAAGCAGTTTTATTTTTCTGTCTAAAAGTCTTACTCTACGATATATTTATTATAGCCAGTTATTTGTTCTCTCCTATGGCACCAAGGTTATCACAGTTTAGTCTATCAACTATCAATTAATGGCCAAGCTTGTCTGCATCTATAAAGTATAGTAGTATACTTGGTCAACTCTTATACAAAGAGTGGCATATATAAGGTGAAACCCAGGACTCTACAGGAATACAGAAACTCTTTTGTCCCCTGGACCTTATCTGTTTGGAACATCCTGGGGGAGCAATTGGTTGAGGTCAAAGACACCTCCAAATTCAAGGAACTGCTGAGTCATGCTCGATGTAATAAAATAATTTGCTGTGTAAGTTCTGTTAGTAAACTGATGACTGATCAACCCAAATGTACTTGTACTAATCTAACTGTTATCATTAGTAAAAAGAGTATGACATTACATAAAATAATAATCTTGATATAAATAGCCTTGTGACGTCTTAGAGCCGGGTTCAATTACAACGCTCAATCACAATTACACAGCATTGCAATGACTCTGTTTCAAAAGATCCATTACAATTGCACATCATTACAATGATTCCATTTCAAAGAGATCAATTACAATTACACAGCATTACAATGATTATGTTTCAAAGAGATCAATTACAATTACACGGCATTACAATGATTCCGTTTCAAAGATATTGATTACAATTGCACAGCATTACAATGACTCCGTTTCAAAGATATCAATTACAATTGCACATCATTACGATGACTCTGTTTCAAAGAGATCAATTACAATTACACAGCATTACAATTGCTCCATTTCAAAGATATCAATTACAATTGCACAGCATTACGATGACTCCGTTTCTAAGAGATCAATTACACAGCATTACAATGGTTCTGTTTCAAAGAGATCAATTACAATTACACAACATTACAATGACTCTGTTTCAAAGAGATAAAATACAATTACCTAGCATTACAATGATTCCATTTCAAATATATTCATCACAATTACACAGCATTACAAGACTCCATTTCAAAGAGATTTATTACAATTACATTGCTTCAAAACAACAATTACAATAGTTCATAGGCTCAGTACAACTACATTGTTACTGTAATTTTTTAAACAGAGTTACTAAGTACAGTACAATTACAATGTTCTAAATATGTATTACAGCAACAGTGTTATTGTAATGAATTACATATTATTCAATTAGAATTTAATCCAGCCCTGGACATCACTGACCACTCACAGGACAATGGGAACAACTGTGAGGAACTTCCGAGAGGCTGAGAACTGGGTGCCACTGTCCAGCTGCTCCCAGGCTGTGAGGAAACGTGATCGTCCTTGGTCGTTTGTCTCAAATGGTGTCCCTTTCTCCAGATGTAGCACCACAAACATGACCTGCAAAAATACAAACATTGATAACCAATCACACATTCCTGGATTAAACCCACATAAAAAATACATGATTGTAGATTTTATACATTGTAAACCGTAATCAGATTTGAAATTGTTTCCAATACTGTAAAAGATGTCATTGTTGCTGGGTCATATTCAAGTATGAGAATGCATTTCAAATATAAATGCAAACACATATGTACACCTCCATTTCAAAATGAGTGCCACAAATGTCTACACAAATGTAAGTGCATTTGCTTTCAATGCAACTTTATCTCACTGTAAATGATCCATGTAATCAATTACAATCAAAAGTAATTACATTACAGTCACCAAAACATTCAGCACAGCGAGAGACATACTTCTATCAAAATGTACAGAACGTCCTGGCCTGGCGTTCCTGTTGGTTGGTCAGTGGGCAATTCAGAAAAATTAGTAAACTAGTGGCAAAATGAAATGATTTGTTTCTATCTACTTCTATCAGTCTTCAAGTATATACTGCTAAAAAGTAATAATTTACTTTCCTTCAGTTTGTAACGTCATCTCCCAAGGTGGGATGATATAAAATATTTGTATGTACAATAAATTTGTGCAGTTCAGGGTTAAAATGGACGTCTACGATGACTTAATAACTTCTAGGGTGGCTTTCTAAAATGCTTCTGCTGTTGGTGCCATGACTGCTACCTGGGCGAGGGAATTCCACATTGGGATAGAGCGAACATAGAATGAGTGCTGGTAGATGATGCAGGCGGCTGGTAGTGTTCGGAGTTTATACTCATAGTGGAGTCTAGTACGAGCATCTGCTGTGACAATGATGGTAGGTGAACTGATGCGAACTCGTCCATGGTGAATCTTATAAAACAGACTGGCATCTCTGATGCAACATCTAGTGTGTAATGTATCCCACATGAGGTTAGCACGGCAGTGAGACTTGAAGTTCACCGATAGTCACCAGTGACAAGATGAGCTGCAGAACGCTGCACTTGTTCAACTTTCTGTCTTTCTGTCTGTCTTGGTGTGGGATGACCAGGCACAAGTAGCATACTCAAGCATCGGTCGGACGAGTACCTCGTACGCAGTTTTCGTCACTTGGGATGTTGCCGCATGCAGTGTTCTCTTGATTAGGCCAAGTGTCTTTCTGGCTTTGTTTTGCACCTTGTTGATATGCAGCTGCCAAGATAACTTCGTGTTGCTGGTAATTCCCAGGTAGTCCTGGTTCGTGGGATCTGTTGGTCATCCATATAGTAATCATATGTTGATGGCTTCCTCTTGGTTGTAACTGACAGGACAGCATATTTTAACACATTAAGTTTGTGGAGTTTGTTCAGGTTAGATTCAAGTGCCAAGTGGTCAGCCGAGATTTGAATTTAACGGTAAATGATACTGTCATCAGCAAACAGGTGCATTTGTGAATTCACTCCTTCGTTGATGTTGTTAATGTACAACAAAAACAACATTGGCCACAACACTGTCCCTTGTGGAACTCCAGAAAGGACGTCGGCTGACAGCGATGACTGCCCATTGACGACAACTTGTTGACTACGAGAACCAAGAAATGCATTGACCAGGCATTTGTCTTTCCTTTGTATCCGTGTCTGAAATTACCCAAAAAATGAACTGGCCAGATTTTTGTTAACTGGCCCAGGTAAGTTTGAACTGGCCCCACAAATTTTATTATTATTAAGTATACGTAATAAAGTTTTTGTGCATAAAACTGCTTTAAATTAAAATAAATAATAACTTAATAAATATAAACCATAAAAAATATTGTCATTCATTTGTTATAATTAGCAGACCAATACAATGAAGTATTGAATTCAATAAACATTTCAGTGTGAATTTTATTTGTGAAACAGTTACAATTGTTGAAAGCAACATTTTGTTTGATGCCAATGCCAAGCCTGCCACAGTGCCAGATTCAAACTCTGTTTGTGGACTGACACTCTTCTTAAACCTTTATTATTTGATGTTTGTAACTTGATAATACGACTGATTGGTGAACGAAGTATATAACCGCTTCTGAAGCCCTGACAATGACTTATTGTCACTCAAACGGTATTGTTTTCTCAGTTGTATTCTTGGACGTTTTGTTGCTGATATTAGTATTTATTGTAGGCTTTTGTAATTATTATTTCACTTGTAATACTGTCGCAAAGATTTCAGAACTTCACGGCTAATTTTCATTGAGAAATTAAAAATGAAAAATTTTATATATACATATGTAAGTACGTACGTACGTACGTACGTACGTGTGCATCAGGTGGGAACACATTTTTAAACTGGAGACTGCAAACGCAAATATATAAGTCAATCAACTTTATATTATGTTCATGTAAACCACTTTAGGCCTCCAGTTTTGGTGGCAGACCCAAAGTGATGTTTGTCGTGCAGTACAAAGGATGGATACATACGATATTATGCAGGAGACTGGTGAGGGTCCAGGCCATGCCAACAGTGAGGAATGGCAGACTGAGACAGACATAGTGGAGGATGACAATGACAATAATGTAGGTGAGCCAGATGCCTCGACTGTTGAAATATGATGTGTTTGGATTGGGTTCACTGTGGGCGACCCCGACATTCATCTTGTCACGTAGTGGTAGGCAGTCACTGAAAGTCACAAAGGATACCATTAGGTCATAGGCCAATGTGTAGTGCACCCTAGGAGCTCCCTCTCTGGATGCTTTCGAGCAACACCTAGCCAGGGCTGGTATTAACACTACCGTTTAATGGTTACCCTTGATTTTAAATTGCACTAGCATATTGTATTACACACATTTTAACCGCACATGCATCTGTACATTCACTCAAACGCGCACAAGCACCTTTCACATTGTCTTACACCTAGTGACGGTAGTGAAATAACGAAAGAAGAGCATTGGGCTTCTTGGAACTGATGATATGGCCCCTGCAAAGCATATTTATTTTATATATGCTATGTATTCAAGATTATCGGTACTCGAATGGCTCCAACCTCTGCTCTGGCATCAATACAATGTCATGTATTTTAATGTTATCAATTATATATGCAGGCATGACTCCCCGTGAATCAGTGTGGTTAATGACTTGAAATAATCACTATTGGATTGTGAGGCCTAATTAATAATTACTATTACCCTTATAAACTTCAACTTTATGTCCTGCCAGATTTAGAATGTACGAAAGCCGATTGCGATTCTAGAATGTATAACCGGCAATATTCCACACGGCAGAGTCTGCCCGTGCAGATTCGGCTTGTGTGCACTTAAATAAATGTTCGTCTGATTTCATCTTCAAGCTTTGAGATACTTTCACGGCTGAAGGAGAACCTGGGAATGTTTGATTGCTGGGACAAAGCTCTAGAGTCGAGTTGTTATCGGGTCGTCGTGTCCCCAACAATATCTACGCATCAACTACTGAACTAGTCTAGTGCATTTCTTCTAGAGTAAGCAGCATAGATACGGGACAGTAGGGCAACACTACATATAAGCGACCCAGGAACAAACTTGGCTACTATATTGTGTAAAATGTGAACATACAGAAGGTGAATACTTACAAACAAGGTTTCTTTCAACCCACCTTTGCGCAATAACAAGACAACTTATTATGTGGTAATAACTTCCTGTAAACGAGTTGGCTGGTCGTGACCAGTGACGTCACTTCCTTTCACTACTGCGACACCAAAATGGCGGGAAGTGGGAAGAAATTGAACGCTTTGCCTTCGTCAACAGTACGATTGATTACCAGTTCCCAAGTGATTACATCGGCTCATAGCGTCGTGAAAGAATTGATGGAAAATGCACTTGATGCTGCAGCAACATGTATTGACATTAAGTTGGTACGCCTGTTTAGAGACTATATATAATATTATAAACATCAAAGAAACATGGAAAATAATAAATAGTCTCATAAACAAAGAAACTAAGCCTAAGGCTAAGGAAACAACTTACCCTACAGAATTCAGAAGCAATGGAACCACAATTACTGGCAACAAAAATATTGCAAATTGTTTCAACCATTTTTTTGTAAATATAGGGCCATCCTTGACCTTGGGCTTGGCTAATAAAATCCCGAGAAGCAACAATGTTTTTACAAGATACTTATCTGATAAGGTTGATGACACATTGTTTCTAAAGCCTGTAACCTAAGAAGAAATCATTAATCTGGTGAAAAACACAAAAAGCAAAAAATCTAAAGATCATGATGATATTGATGTGCCTAGCCCTAGGCCCTAGTTAAGAAAATATTACCTCACATAGCTACTAGGATGGTCCCAGTACTGAGACATTTAGATTATGAATCTAGATTAAAGGCATTAAATTTACCAACACTGACATATCGTCGTTTACGAGGAGATATTATTGATGTGTATAAATACTTGCATGGCATTTTTACCTTTTCGCACGATATGTTTAACAAAGACTTATACGAAGGCACACGGGGTCATTCTCTAAAGCTGTTCAAGGACCGGAGTAAACGGGAAATAAGGAGGCATTTCTTTAGCCAGAGAGTCATTAATATATGGAATTCACTTCCGGACACCGTCATCACTGCACCGTCAGTAAATACGCTTAAAAATCGACTAGACAAACACTGGCGAAACCAGGCGGTCAAATATGACTACAAAGCCAAACTAAGGCTAGCCAAGAGCGGTACATAGGCAGATTTTGCCTGAAGACCGAAGAGGATATGTATGTATGTATATGTATAGTAACACCCCTAGAACATATATTTAATATCTCGTTACAGAAGGGTGTTTTCCCAGATGGTATGAAATTGGCCCGAGTTATACCACTATTTAAAAATGGTGAAATTAATGATTTTAGTAATTACAGGCCTATATCTATACTATCTCAGTTTTAAAAAATTCTAGAAAAGATCTTCCACAACAGGATGATGTCATTTATTGATGACAGACAAATACTGTACAAAAGCCAATATGGGTTTAGAAAAAACATGTCTACATCACTAGCAATAATGGAGCTTGTTGAGGAAATTACTACTTCTATTGATGATTGTAAGTCTACTATTGGTGTATTCATTGACTTGAAAAAGGCGTTTGATACAGTTGACCACAGCATTCTTGTAAAAAAACTTGAGCATTATGGGAATAAGAGGACGTGCAAATATGTGGATCTGCAGCTATCTTGAGAATAGAAGCCAGTATGCTTGTATTAATGACACACATTCTGAGTGCATAAATGTAACGTGGAGTTCCGCAAGGATCTATACTGGGTCCTGCTTTATCCTATATATTAACGATATGTGCAATGTGTCTTCATTAATGAAATCAATTGTATTTACTGATAATACTAATTTCTTCTATTCAGGAGACGATTTGACAGAAACATGTAGATTTAACCAGATTTGCCATCCAAGCCAAAGGCCCAGATGGCAAGTGGACAAGGAAGCCATTGGCTTATCGAGAGTCCAACAATGTTCATCTACTTATAACCCGCCCTCATGAGATATGTGTCTACCTTATTTTTAAACATATTCACGCTGCTAGCAGTTACACAATCTGTAGACAATTTGTTCCATTCATTTATTGTCCTCTGTGAGAACGAGTGCTTCCTGATGTCCAATCTACATTGATCCTTTACTAATTTTACCTCATGTCCTCTAGTTCTGCTATCCTTCTTGAGTGAGAAAAACATATTTCTATCAATATTTTCATACCCATTCAATATCTTAAAAACTTCAATCTGATCTCCTCTTAACCTCCTTGTCTCTAGAGTTGTTAAACCACATTCTTTCAGGCGTTCTTCATAACTAAGGTCTCAGTTCTGGAATCATTTTAGTTGCTCTCCTTTGTATGCGTTCAAGCGTATCTATATCCTTCTTACGATATGGTCTCCATGCTTGTATACAGTATTCTAAATGAGGTCTAACTATTGCTTTATAAAGAGGTATAATTAACTTTTTTCCCTTGTATGTTATGTTTCTTCTAATCAATCCAAGAATTTTATTACCCTTTGAAGCTGCAATACCACACTGCTCTGAAACATTCATATCATATCATATTTCATACAGTAGTACCCAGAACAGTATCTCCCATTTTATAGTTTACACTCAAGTTCCCATGTCCTGTATGTAGGCATTTACATTTCCCAAAATTGAACAACATCTGCCATTTCTCAGACCATTTCACTAATCTGTCTAGATCGTTTTGTAAATGTTGTTTATCACCATCAGTATTAACTTTTCTAAATAGTTTTGTGTCATCCGCAAATTTCAGTACGTTACTTGTTATACTGTCGTCCAAGTCATTGATATAAATTAAGAATAATATAGGTCCTAATACTGATCCTTGAGGTACCCCACTCAAAACCGATTTCCAATTTGAAACTTCTCCATCTACTACAACTCGTTGTCTTCTGTCAGTCAGCCATTGTTCTATCCAGTCAGTTATGCTATCCCCGATACCATGGGCTTTTAATTTAAGTAATAATCTTTGATGTGGCACTTTGTCAAAAGCTACTGTAATACAGTATCAGAAGAACTGGACAAATTATGCAGTTGGTTTCAAGTTAATAAGCTTTCTTTAAATATTGCCAAAACAAACTTTATGATATTCAGTAACAAAAAGTGTGATGGTAATCATTTGGTCAGTATAAATGGTGTGGACATTAATAGAGTGCATGTTACAAAATTTCTTGGTGTACACATTGACTGCCACTTGAATTGGAGTGATCACATCAACCTCACCAAAAATAAAATTGCAAAGAATGTATCTGTAATGTACAGGGTGAAACATTTATTGAATAGTTCTGCTTTGTACTCATTATATTGTACTCTCATCATGCCATATTTAAATTACTGTTGTGAAATTTGGGGCAATACTTATAAGAGCCGAATACATCCTTTGCATATTATTCAGAAAAGAGCTATTAGAATATGTCAACAAGCTGACTATATGTCTCACACTAAACCATTTTTTTATCAACTGAAAACTTTAGCAGTACAGGACATGGTGAATTTTAATAGCATGGTGTTTATGTACAAGGTATATAACAGTCTATTACCTGCTAACATTCTGCTGTACTTCCAGAAAGTTAACGCTAGCCACAATCACAACATCCGTAAGAAAAATTGTAATTTTAAAATAAGATTTAGTAGGACTACGAAAAAATCTGACTGTATTAGTGTAAAAGGACCAAAGATATGGAATGATCTGTGTGATGATATTAAGTTGTGCAATTCAATTTATCAATTCAAGAAAAATTATAAAGCTTTACTCTTGCTTAGGTACGAATAATATCTTGTTTTCATGTTGTGTATATATATACATATATATATATATTTCTTATTATTATATCTTATCGATATGCCAACTACCATTACTTTTGGGTAGTTTAAGCTTAGCTTAGTTAAATCATTTGTCTTATATGTATGGAATCAGTGCAATATAGTAATTTTTTTGGGGAATGCGATATATAAGTTTTTAACTTCTTGCATTTCCTTTCAACATTTTCTAATTGTCTATCTATAATTATGTGTTCATTGTTCCATATTTGTGGTAGTTATGTTTACAACTATGTATGATTGAAAATGTACATGTATCGATTATGTTGAATAAAATTCAATATATATATATCACACCTGCCATTGATAGTGTCGCCATCTGTCGTGTAGACATACTGCTATGTGGGTCAGACCGCAGTTGTTTTTTGCATTGGCCATTATCAGAGATCTCAATAACTTTTGACGTACACGACAGAATTAAAATTAGGAGGCCCACTAACTTATCTTGAGTGCCAAAGTCAAAGACAAAAAGTCAATATGCCATATTATATGGTACTTGTCTAGAATCCGGGCCCACCTCAATTTCGACGTTATTAACATGCAATAATATGTACAGTAACCATGGACCACGTTCCATGCACAATGCATACTGAACTATGAAACATATAAATTACTAAATATGTGCATAAAACACATACTTGCATTGAGTGCCATATTGCCCCTTTTATTTGTAACATAGCGACACTTAAAGCAAGTTAAATATGTGAATTCAAGCATCGAAAAAGGTGATTAAATATGTTTTTGCGCACATGATGGTTAATAATTTACATGTCTCGTAGTTCAGTATGCATTGCGCATATATTGTGCATGGTTACTATACATATTATATGTTATAACAGCTACATTAAGGTGGGCCCGGATTCTGGACAAGTGCCGTCAATATTAGCCCCCAGAAAAAATATTGCGGTATACCGTTAATATTGCACAGCACCAACAATGTCAATAACTGTAATCTCATTCACAAAATTAAAATGATAAATGTTAGTTTCAAGGAAAGAACACTCCCTCTATCTGGCAGTCAACAGCGGCTGAATGTCTAACGTGTACTGTGTAACTTTGAAGAACTTTGTTTTTTTCCGCAGGAGAACTATGGCTTTGGGAAGATCGAGGTTCGTGACAATGGGTGTGGCATCGAGCGTAGTGATACATCGTACATGGCCCGGCCGCACTACACATCCAAGATTACATGTAACGAAGACCTTGGTGAACTTCACACATACGGCTTCCGGGGAGAGGCATTAGGTTTGATGATGTTGCCATGAATATCTGTGATAAAATTCCAACATCTATCTCCTTGCAAATCAGGGGTTGATGCCAAAAAGTTGGGGTGCATATTGCACTTGGGAGCAAATTATACAAGGAAAATTACGGTAGAAATTCCATTCCCGTGAAATGATATCTGCATGTCAAGGTTTCCTGTTTATTGACATCTGATATTATCAAGGTTCCACTGTAGTTCCCATTTTAATTCAGGCTGTGGACCATTGCAGGTTTGTCATATATAAAACAGTGACTAAGGAGATTCATACACGGATATTTATTGATGCACAACCAAACAAATGTTCTAACTTTTATTGCCTTTTCATCTCCAGTCTGTGGACCTCTTCAGACTGACCATAAGATGGAGTAGAGATCTTACACATCCAGGACGTATACAAAAAGTAAAATTGCCCCAACATGGAGATTTTTCATTTGCTCTGTCAGAACGTTTTTGATATTACGGAAGTTGGAAACTTAAGTACTACATTACTACACAAAGAGATAAGGCTCAACCAGTTTTACCACCAATTGTTTCATCTGCTATCTAGCAATTTCATTTTATAATGTGGAAAATTATTATTTAGTGTGATTAAGGGAGAATATTAGCAACCTGCTGGGTTGTTTGTTGTTTAATGCTACGTTTTTATTCAGGATCACTTTGTGGTGTGTCTGAGGTTTCTATCACTACAAGGACGGCCGTTGATGACGTCAGCACTGTCTATGAGCTTGACAGTAATGGGATCATAAGAAACACTAAGCCGTCACACTTAGGTCAAGGTATGATCCTCATTTAGTTCACATACAATTGTAATGATCAGTTTCACCTTCCCAGGTCTGATTATATTTGGAAAGGCTTGAAACTGAGCATGAATGACAAGTAACACATGCAAGAAAGTACTTGAGTACTTATCTGTATGTATGAGTACTTATCTGTATGTATGAGTACTTATCTGTATGTATGAGTACTTACACCATCTTTGTTTCCTTATTTCATTGACAATATCGGACACTGTGATTGGATTAAATTAGATTTGCACCAGTTGAGTTGATTTAGGTGATACACATACCACAGGTAGTGCATAGTAAGGAGTATTTATAAATAAAATTGTAGTTACAAAACATTATTTTTATAGTTTTCTTATTTCTTGCTTACACTGTCAAATGTTTAGGTATTGTTAAAAAAATTAATTAACAACAATAATTTGTTGACGAACACATCAATTCTGCTGTCTTTTACTTGACAAACATTAGAGTTCTGCTATGAGTAAAATCAGTTATTCAGACACTTTCTTATAGTTTGCTAACAAGTAAAACATACTTTGGCTCAAGCCTAGTAACTTTACAGTTTTAATTTTGTACCTAAAAATAAACAAGCCATATGATCAATTACAGTCATATGAATATTGGATATACAGTAATTATAGTTTAACCAAAACATTCAGTTCACTAGCTCGCATACATTAGTTTTATATTCCAAATCTATACTAAGGATGTAAGGATGTACTGGTAATCAATGTCAGTTATAGCAATATTTTTCTGTGGCACATTTACCAAATATATAACATGTAATTATATTCAAATAATGAACTTTCTGTAATCATTGTCATTAAAGTCATATTTTTACAGAATAGAATTGTTATAAGCATTTTTTGAGGAGCTGAAATAGTAATTGAGAATTTTTAATTTAACCCTATCCTGGACACAATTGATAGTGATATGAAGAAAAGAAAATAGTGTGTGATAATTTACATAAAGTTGTGTGGTTCTTGGCTGCACATGTCATGGATAGGTTCCAGTGTAATTGCATCACTAATGTGTAATTAATTACACTTACAGTTAATTGTAACTGATTTTTTAGAACACTAATTTTAATTGAGTTTTTATGTGTGGCTGCAAGAATGCATTAATTCACATAAAACACTATTTAAAAATTAGCAGTAATGATAAATGTAATCTTCTTTTATAAAACTTTAGTTTTAAGTTGTATTGAAGCTGATAAAAAGTAAGAATAGTTGTACTTAAGAATAGATTTTTTAAGTGCTGAAATTGTATTTGAACCTTTGATGCTGTGTAATTGACAATTGTATTTGACCCCCCCCCCCCGCCACAGGTACAACAGTGGTTGCTGCGAGCCTCTTCAAGAACCTGCCTGTGCGAAGGCAGTTCTACAACACGGCACGCAAACAGAAAGACGAACTGAAACGTGTAGAAGATCTGGTGGTCACTTATGGTATCATCTACCCGGGTGTCCGGTTTGAGTTGCGCCACAACAAATGTGTGATATGGCAGAAGGGTGCAGTGAGAGACCACAAGGGGGCGTTGCTGGGGGTGTGGGGTGCAGGGATGCTGGGTCACATGGTACACACGAGGAGACAAGAGGAGGTACGTCAATGGAAACATTTAATAATTGTTTAGTCTAAACCACATTCAGTTGTTCATTCAGATTATTTATTTTGATCATATAATGGTAAGAATTTCATAATTTTTACATTGTTTAAAGTAACACTCATATGCTTTAGATTATTTAGTAATGAAAAACAATAATTCGCTTAAAAGGTGAGCCTGTTTCAGTAGCCAGCGGCTACTGACTACATCAGTACCACTAGCAGATAGCCCTGCTGAAACGTGGAACTTGCTGTTGCTGAGTTAACCTATCGTGGCGGTTCCTAACATCTTGAGGGCTCGCATATGGGAACTTTGATTGGTAGTGGACCTGTCGTCGCTGGTCACATGGGTAATGATGAGTATTTAGTTGGAATGCTCTGAAGTTTGGGCACGGGCACATCTAGTTCCCAGAAACAGTTGACCAAGACAGGAAGTGGAACGAAGTACAAATGATTCAATGTACATCTGCACATGGCGTAGGATAAACTGACAAATCTGCCAGGGGTAGTATAGTACTACTACCACCGCTGGCTAGCAAGGATGTCTGCCAGGGGTAGTATAGTACTACTACCACCGCTGGCTAGCAAGGATGTCTGCCAGGGGTAGTATAGTACTACTACCACCGCTGGCTAGCAAGGATGTCTGCCAGGGGTAGTATAGTACTACTACCACCACTGGCTAGCAAGGATGTCTGCCAGGGGTAGTATAGTACTACTACCACCGCTGGCTAGCAAGGATGTCTGCCAGGGGTAGTATAGTACTACTACCACCACTGGCTAGCAAGGATGTCTGCCAGGGGTAGTATAGTACTACTACCACCGCTGGCTAGCAAGGATGTCTGCCAGGGGTAGTATAGTACTACTACCACCGCTGGCTAGCAAGGATGTCTGCCAGGGGTAGTATAGTACTACTACCACCGCTGGCTAGCAAGGATGTCTGCCAGAGGTAGTATAGTACTACTACCACCGCTGGCTAGCAAGGATGTCTGCCAGGGGTAGTATAGTACTACTACCACCGCTGGCTAGCAAGGATGTCTGCCAGAGGTAGTATAGTACTACTACCACCACTGGCTAGCAAGGATGTCTGCCAGGGGTAGTATAGTACTACTACCACCGCTGGCTAGCAAGGGTGTCTGCCAGGGGTAGTATAGTACTACTACCACCGCTGCCTAGCAAGGATGTCTGCCAGGGGTAGTATAGTACTACTACCACCACTGGCTAGCAAGGATGTCTGCCAGGGGTAGTATAGTACTACTACCACCGCTGGCTAGCAAGGATGTCTGCCAGGGGTAGTATAGTACTACTACCACCGCTGCCTAGCAAGGATGTCTGCCAGGGGTAGTATAGTACTACTACCACCGCTGCCTAGCAAGGATGTCTGCCAGGGGTAGTATAGTACTACTACCACCACTGGCTAGCAAGGATGTCTGCCAGGGGTAGTATAGTACTACTACCACCACTGGCTAGCAAGGATGTCTGCCAGGGGTAGTATAGTACTACTACCACCGCTGGCTAGCAAGGGTGTCTGCCAGAGGTAGTATAGTACTACTACCACCGCTGGCTAGCAAGGATGTCTGCCAGAGGTAGTATAGTACTACTACCACCACTGGCTAGCAAGGATGTCTGCCAGAGGTAGTATAGTACTACTACCACCACTGGCTAGCAAGGATGTCTGCCAGGGGTAGTATAGTACTACTACCACCGCTGGCTAGCAAGGATGTCTGCCAGAGGTAGTATAGTACTACTACCACCGCTGGCTAGCAAGGATGTCTGCCAGGGGTAGTATAGTACTACTACCACCGCTGGCTAGCAAGGATGTCTGCCAGGGGTAGTATAGTACTACTACCACCGCTGGCTAGCAAGGATGTCTGCCAGGGGTAGTATAGTACTACTACCACCGCTGGCTAGCAAGGATGTCTGCCAGGGGTAGTATAGTACTACTACCACCGCTGGCTAGCAAGGATGTCTGCCAGAGGTAGTATAGTACTACTACCACCACTGGCTAGCAAGGATGTCTGCCAGGGGTAGTATAGTACTACTACCACCGCTGGCTAGCAAGGGTGTCTGCCAGGGGTAGTATAGTACTACTACCACCACTGGCTAGCAAGGATGTCTGCCAGGGGTAGTATAGTACTACTACCACCACTGGCTAGCAAGGATGTCTGCCAGGGGTAGTATAGTACTACTACCACCGCTGGCTAGCAAGGGTGTCTGCCAGGGGTAGTATAGTACTACTACCACCGCTGCCTAGCAAGGATGTCTGCCAGGGGTAGTATAGTACTACTACCACCGCTGCCTAGCAAGGATGTCTGCCAGGGGTAGTATAGTACTACTACCACCACTGGCTAGCAAGGATGTCTGCCAGGGGTAGTATAGTACTACTACCACCACTGGCTAGCAAGGATGTCTGCCAGAGGTAGTATAGTACTACTACCACCGCTGGCTAGCAAGGATGTCTGCCAGGGGTAGTATAGTACTACTACCACCACTGCCTAGCAAGGGTGCCTGCCAGAGGTAGTATAGTACTACTACCACCACTGGCTAGCAAGGATGTCTGCCAGGGGTAGTATAGTACTACTACCACCGCTGGCTAGCAAGGATGTCTGGCAGGGGTAGTATAGTACTACTACCACCGCTGGCTAGCAAGGATGTCTGCCAGGGGTAGTATAGTACTACTACCACCGCTGGCTAGCAAGGATGTCTGCCAGAGGTAGTATAGTACTACTACCACCACTGGCTAGCAAGGATGTCTGCCAGGGGTAGTATAGTACTACTACCACCGCTGCCTAGCAAGGGTGCCTGCCAGAGGTAGTATAGTACTACTACCACCACTGGCTAGCAAGGATGTCTGCCAGGGGTAGTATAGTACTACTACCACCGCTGGCTAGCAAGGATGTCTGCCAGGGGTAGTATAGTACTACTACCACCGCTGGCTAGCAAGGATGTCTGCCAGGGGTAGTATAGTACTACTACCACCACTGGCTAGCAAGGATGTCTGCCAGGGGTAGTATAGTACTACTACCACCACTGGCTAGCAAGGATGTCTGCCAGGGGTAGTATAGTACTACTACCACCGCTGGCTAGCAAGGATGTCTGCCAGGGGTAGTATAGTACTACTACCACCGCTGGCTAGCAAGGATGTCTGCCAGGGGTAGTATAGTACTACTACCACCGCTGGCTAGCAAGGATGTCTGCCAGGGGTAGTATAGTACTACTACCACCGCTGGCTAGCAAGGATGTCTGCCAGGGGTAGTATAGTACTACTACCACCGCTGGCTAGCAAGGATGTCTGCCAGGGGTAGTATAGTACTACTACCACCGCTGGCTAGCAAGGATGTCTGCCAGGGGTAGTATAGTACTACTACCACCGCTGGCTAGCAAGGATGTCTGCCAGGGGTAGTATAGTACTACTACCACCGCTGGCTAGCAAGGATGTCTGCCAGGGGTAGTATAGTACTACTACCACCGCTGGCTAGCAAGGATGTCTGCCAGGGGTAGTATAGTACTACTACCACCGCTGGCTAGCAAGGATGTCTGCCAGGGGTAGTATAGTACTACTACCACCGCTGGCTAGCAAGGATGTCTGCCAGAGGTAGTATAGTACTACTACCACCACTGGCTAGCAAGGATGTCTGCCAGGGGTAGTATAGTACTACTACCACCGCTGGCTAGCAAGGGTGTCTGCCAGGGGTAGTATAGTACTACTACCACCGCTGGCTAGCAAGGGTGTCTGCCAGGGGTAGTATAGTACTACTACCACCACTGGCTAGCAAGGATGTCTGCCAGGGGTAGTATAGTACTACTACCACCACTGGCTAGCAAGGATGTCTGCCAGGGGTAGTATAGTACTACTACCACCGCTGGCTAGCAAGGGTGTCTGCCAGGGGTAGTATAGTACTACTACCACCGCTGCCTAGCAAGGATGTCTGCCAGGGGTAGTATAGTACTACTACCACCGCTGCCTAGCAAGGATGTCTGCCAGGGGTAGTATAGTACTACTACCACCACTGGCTAGCAAGGATGTCTGCCAGGGGTAGTATAGTACTACTACCACCACTGGCTAGCAAGGATGTCTACCAGAGGTAGTATAGTACTACTACCACCGCTGGCTAGCAAGGATGTCTGCCAGGGGTAGTATAGTACTACTACCACCACTGCCTAGCAAGGGTGCCTGCCAGAGGTAGTATAGTACTACTACCACCACTGGCTAGCAAGGATGTCTGCCAGGGGTAGTATAGTACTACTACCACCGCTGGCTAGCAAGGATGTCTGGCAGGGGTAGTATAGTACTACTACCACCGCTGGCTAGCAAGGATGTCTGCCAGGGGTAGTATAGTACTACTACCACCGCTGGCTAGCAAGGATGTCTGCCAGAGGTAGTATAGTACTACTACCACCACTGGCTAGCAAGGATGTCTGCCAGGGGTAGTATAGTACTACTACCACCGCTGCCTAGCAAGGGTGCCTGCCAGAGGTAGTATAGTACTACTACCACCACTGGCTAGCAAGGATGCCTGCCAGGGGTAGTATAGTACTACTACCACCGCTGGCTAGCAAGGATGTCTGCCAGGGGTAGTATAGTACTACTACCACCGCTGGCTAGCAAGGATGTCTGCCAGGGGTAGTATAGTACTACTACCACCGCTGGCTAGCAAGGGTGTCTGCCAGGGGTAGTATAGTACTACTACCACCGCTGCCTAGCAAGGATGTCTGCCAGGGGTAGTATAGTACTACTACCACCACTGGCTAGCAAGGGTGTCTGCCAGGGGTAGTATAGTACTACTACCACCGCTGGCTAGCAAGGATGTCTGCCAGGGGTAGTATAGTACTACTACCACCGCTGGCTAGCAAGGGTGTCTGCCAGGGGTAGTATAGTACTACTACCACCGCTGGCTAGCAAGGATGTCTGCCAGGGGTAGTATAGTACTACTACCACCACTGGCTAGCAAGGATGTCTGCCAGGGGTAGTATAGTACTACTACCACCGCTGGCTAGCAAGGATGTCTGCCAGGGGTAGTATAGTACTACTACCACCGCTGGCTAGCAAGGATGTCTGCCAGGGGTAGTATAGTACTACTACCACCGCTGGCTAGCAAGGATGTCTGCCAGAGGTAGTATAGTACTACTACCACCGCTGGCTAGCAAGGATGTCTGCCAGGGGTAGTATAGTACTACTACCACCGCTGGCTAGCAAGGGTGTCTGCCAGGGGTAGTATAGTACTACTACCACCGCTGCCTAGCAAGGATGTCTGCCAGGGGTAGTATAGTACTACTACCACCACTGGCTAGCAAGGATGTCTGCCAGGGGTAGTATAGTACTACTACCACCGCTGGCTAGCAAGGATGTCTGCCAGGAGTAGTATAGTACTACTACCACCGCTGCCTAGCAAGGATGTCTGCCAGGGGTAGTATAGTACTACTACCACCGCTGCCTAGCAAGGATGTCTGCCAGGGGTAGTATAGTACTACTACCACCACTGGCTAGCAAGGATGTCTGCCAGGGGTAGTATAGTACTACTACCACCACTGGCTAGCAAGGATGTCTGCCAGGGGTAGTATAGTACTACTACCACCGCTGGCTAGCAAGGGTGTCTGCCAGAGGTAGTATAGTACTACTACCACCGCTGGCTAGCAAGGATGTCTGCCAGAGGTAGTATAGTACTACTACCACCACTGGCTAGCAAGGATGTCTGCCAGAGGTAGTATAGTACTACTACCACTGCTGGCTAGCAAGGATGTCTGCCAGGGGTAGTATAGTACTACTACCACCGCTGGCTAGCAAGGGTGTCTGCCAGGGGTAGTATAGTACTACTACCACCGCTAGCTAGCAAGGGTGCCTGCCAGAGGTAGTATAGTACTACTACCACCACTGGCTAGCAAGGATGTCTGCCAGAGGTAGTATAGTACTACTACCACCGCTGGCTAGCAAGGATGTCTGCCAGGGGTAGTATAGTACTACTACCACCGCTGGCTAGCAAGGATGTCTGCCAGGGGTAGTATAGTACTACTACCACCGCTGGCTAGCAAGGATGTCTGCCAGGGGTAGTATAGTACTACTACCACCACTGGCTAGCAAGGATGTCTGCCAGGGGTAGTATAGTACTACTACCACCGCTGGCTAGCAAGGATGTCTGCCAGGGGTAGTATAGTACTACTACCACCGCTGGCTAGCAAGGATGTCTGCCAGGGGTAGTATAGTACTACTACCACCGCTGGCTAGCAAGGATGTCTGCCAGGGGTAGTATAGTACTACTACCACCGCTGGCTAGCAAGGATGTCTGCCAGGGGTAGTATAGTACTACTACCACCGCTGGCTAGCATGGATGTCTGCCAGGGGTAGTATAGTACTACTACCACCGCTGGCTAGCAAGGATGTCTGCCAGGGGTAGTATAGTACTACTACCACCACTGGCTAGCAAGGATGTCTGCCAGGGGTAGTATAGTACTACTACCACCGCTGGCTAGCAAGGATGTCTGCCAGGGGTAGTATAGTACTACTACCACCGCTGGCTAGCAAGGATGTCTGCCAGGGGTAGTATAGTACTACTACCACCGCTGGCTAGCAAGGATGTCTGCCAGGGGTAGTATAGTACTACTACCACCGCTGGCTAGCAAGGATGTCTGCCAGGGGTAGTATAGTACTACTACCACCGCTGGCTAGCAAGGATGTCTGCCAGGGGTAGTATAGTACTACTACCACCGCTGGCTAGCAAGGATGTCTGCCAGAGGTAGTATAGTGCTACTACCACCACTGGCTAGCAAGGATGTCTGCCAGGGGTAGTATAGTACTACTACCACCGCTGGCTAGCAAGGGTGTCTGCCAGGGGTAGTATAGTACTACTACCACCACTGGCTAGCAAGGATGTCTGCCAGGGGTAGTATAGTACTACTACCACCACTGGCTAGCAAGGATGTCTGCCAGGGGTAGTATAGTACTACTACCACCGCTGGCTAGCAAGGGTGTCTGCCAGGGGTAGTATAGTACTACTACCACCGCTGCCTAGCAAGGATGTCTGCCAGGGGTAGTATAGTACTACTACCACCGCTGCCTAGCAAGGATGTCTGCCAGGGGTAGTATAGTACTACTACCACCACTGGCTAGCAAGGATGTCTGCCAGGGGTAGTATAGTACTACTACCACCACTGGCTAGCAAGGATGTCTGCCAGAGGTAGTATAGTACTACTACCACCGCTGGCTAGCAAGGGTGTCTGCCAGGGGTAGTATAGTACTACTACCACCGCTGGCTAGCAAGGATGTCTGCCAGGGGTAGTATAGTACTACTACCACCACTGGCTAGCAAGGATGTCTGCCAGGGGTAGTATAGTACTACTACCACCGCTGGCTAGCAAGGATGTCTGCCAGGGGTAGTATAGTACTACTACCACCGCTGGCTAGCAAGGATGTCTGCCAGGGGTAGTATAGTACTACTACCACCGCTGGCTAGCAAGGATGTCTGCCAGAGGTAGTATAGTACTACTACCACCGCTGGCTAGCAAGGATGTCTGCCAGGGGTAGTATAGTACTACTACCACCGCTGGCTAGCAAGGGTGTCTGCCAGGGGTAGTATAGTACTACTACCACCGCTGCCTAGCAAGGATGTCTGCCAGGGGTAGTATAGTACTACTACCACCACTGGCTAGCAAGGATGTCTGCCAGGGGTAGTATAGTACTACTACCACCGCTGGCTAGCAAGGATGTCTGCCAGGGGTAGTATAGTACTACTACCACCGCTGCCTAGCAAGGATGTCTGCCAGGGGTAGTATAGTACTACTACCACCGCTGCCTAGCAAGGATGTCTGCCAGGGGTAGTATAGTACTACTACCACCACTGGCTAGCAAGGATGTCTGCCAGGGGTAGTATAGTACTACTACCACCACTGGCTAGCAAGGATGTCTGCCAGGGGTAGTATAGTACTACTACCACCGCTGGCTAGCAAGGGTGTCTGCCAGAGGTAGTATAGTACTACTACCACCGCTGGCTAGCAAGGATGTCTGCCAGAGGTAGTATAGTACTACTACCACCACTGGCTAGCAAGGATGTCTGCCAGAGGTAGTATAGTACTACTACCACTGCTGGCTAGCAAGGATGTCTGCCAGGGGTAGTATAGTACTACTACCACCGCTGGCTAGCAAGGGTGTCTGCCAGGGGTAGTATAGTACTACTACCACCGCTAGCTAGCAAGGGTGCCTGCCAGAGGTAGTATAGTACTACTACCACCACTGGCTAGCAAGGATGTCTGCCAGAGGTAGTATAGTACTACTACCACCGCTGGCTAGCAAGGATGTCTGCCAGGGGTAGTATAGTACTACTACCACCGCTGGCTAGCAAGGATGTCTGCCAGGGGTAGTATAGTACTACTACCACCGCTGGCTAGCAAGGATGTCTGCCAGGGGTAGTATAGTACTACTACCACCACTGGCTAGCAAGGATGTCTGCCAGGGGTAGTATAGTACTACTACCACCGCTGGCTAGCAAGGATGTCTGCCAGGGGTAGTATAGTACTACTACCACCGCTGGCTAGCAAGGATGTCTGCCAGGGGTAGTATAGTACTACTACCACCGCTGGCTAGCAAGGATGTCTGCCAGGGGTAGTATAGTACTACTACCACCGCTGGCTAGCAAGGATGTCTGCCAGGGGTAGTATAGTACTACTACCACCGCTGGCTAGCAAGGATGTCTGCCAGGGGTAGTATAGTACTACTACCACCGCTGGCTAGCAAGGATGTCTGCCAGGGGTAGTATAGTACTACTACCACCACTGGCTAGCAAGGATGTCTGCCAGGGGTAGTATAGTACTACTACCACCGCTGGCTAGCAAGGATGTCTGCCAGGGGTAGTATAGTACTACTACCACCGCTGGCTAGCAAGGATGTCTGCCAGGGGTAGTATAGTACTACTACCACCGCTGGCTAGCAAGGATGTCTGCCAGGGGTAGTATAGTACTACTACCACCGCTGGCTAGCAAGGATGTCTGCCAGGGGTAGTATAGTACTACTACCACCGCTGGCTAGCAAGGATGTCTGCCAGGGGTAGTATAGTACTACTACCACCGCTGGCTAGCAAGGATGTCTGCCAGAGGTAGTATAGTGCTACTACCACCACTGGCTAGCAAGGATGTCTGCCAGGGGTAGTATAGTACTACTACCACCGCTGGCTAGCAAGGGTGTCTGCCAGGGGTAGTATAGTACTACTACCACCACTGGCTAGCAAGGATGTCTGCCAGGGGTAGTATAGTACTACTACCACCACTGGCTAGCAAGGATGTCTGCCAGGGGTAGTATAGTACTACTACCACCGCTGGCTAGCAAGGGTGTCTGCCAGGGGTAGTATAGTACTACTACCACCGCTGCCTAGCAAGGATGTCTGCCAGGGGTAGTATAGTACTACTACCACCGCTGCCTAGCAAGGATGTCTGCCAGGGGTAGTATAGTACTACTACCACCACTGGCTAGCAAGGATGTCTGCCAGGGGTAGTATAGTACTACTACCACCACTGGCTAGCAAGGATGTCTGCCAGAGGTAGTATAGTACTACTACCACCGCTGGCTAGCAAGGATGTCTGCCAGGGGTAGTATAGTACTACTACCACCACTGCCTAGCAAGGGTGCCTGCCAGAGGTAGTATAGTACTACTACCACCACTGGCTAGCAAGGATGTCTGCCAGGGGTAGTATAGTACTACTACCACCGCTGGCTAGCAAGGATGTCTGGCAGGGGTAGTATAGTACTACTACCACCGCTGGCTAGCAAGGATGTCTGCCAGGGGTAGTATAGTACTACTACCACCGCTGGCTAGCAAGGATGTCTGCCAGAGGTAGTATAGTACCACTACCACCACTGGCTAGCAAGGATGTCTGCCAGGGGTAGTATAGTACTACTACCACCGCTGCCTAGCAAGGGTGCCTGCCAGAGGTAGTATAGTACTACTACCACCACTGGCTAGCAAGGATGCCTGCCAGGGGTAGTATAGTACTACTACCACCGCTGGCTAGCAAGGATGTCTGCCAGGGGTAGTATAGTACTACTACCACCGCTGGCTAGCAAGGATGTCTGCCAGGGGTAGTATAGTACTACTACCACCGCTGGCTAGCAAGGGTGTCTGCCAGGGGTAGTATAGTACTACTACCACCGCTGCCTAGCAAGGATGTCTGCCAGGGGTAGTATAGTACTACTACCACCACTGGCTAGCAAGGGTGTCTGCCAGGGGTAGTATAGTACTACTACCACCGCTGGCTAGCAAGGATGTCTGCCAGGGGTAGTATAGTACTACTACCACCGCTGGCTAGCAAGGATGTCTGCCAGGGGTAGTATAGTACTACTACCACCGCTGGCTAGCAAGGATGTCTGCCAGGGGTAGTATAGTACTACTACCACCGCTGGCTAGCAAGGATGTCTGCCAGGGGTAGTATAGTACTACTACCACCGCTGGCTAGCAAGGATGTCTGCCAGGGGTAGTATAGTACTACTACCACCGCTGCCTAGCAAGGGTGCCTGCCAGAGGTAGTATAGTACTACTACCACCGCTGGCTAGCAAGGATGTCTGCCAGGGGTAGTATAGTACTACTACCACCGCTGCCTAGCAAGGGTGCCTGCCAGAGGTAGTATAGTACTACTACCACCGCTGGCTAGCAAGGATGTCTGCCAGGGGTAGTATAGTACTACTACCACCGCTGCCTAGCAAGGGTGCCTGCCAGAGGTAGTATAGTACTACTACCACCGCTGGCTAGCAAGGATGTCTGCCAGGGGTAGTATAGTACTACTACCACCGCTGGCTAGCAAGGATGTCTGCCAGGGGTAGTATAGTACTACTACCACCGCTGGCTAGCAAGGGTGTCTGCCAGAGGTAGTATAGTACTACTACCACCACTGGCTAGCAAGGATGTCTGTCAGGGGTAGTATAGTACTACTACCACCGCTGGCTAGCAAGGGTGTCTGCCAGGGGTAGTATAGTACTACTACCACCGCTGGCTAGCAAGGATGTCTGCCAGGGGTAGTATAGTACTACTACCACCGCTGGCTAGCAAGGATGTCTGCCAGAGGTAGTATAGTACTACTACCACCACTGGCTAGCAAGGATGTCTGCCAGGGGTAGTATAGTACTACTACCACCGCTGGCTAGCAAGGGTGTCTGCCAGGGGTAGTATAGTACTACTACCACCGCTGCCTAGCAAGGATGTCTGCCAGGGGTAGTATAGTACTACTACCACCACTGGCTAGCAAGGATGTCTGCCAGGGGTAGTATAGTACTACTACCACCGCTGGCTAGCAAGGATGTCTGCCAGGGGTAGTATAGTACTACTACCACCGCTGCCTAGCAAGGATGTCTGCCAGGGGTAGTATAGTACTACTACCACCGCTGCCTAGCAAGGATGTCTGCCAGGGGTAGTATAGTACTACTACCACCACTGGCTAGCAAGGATGTCTGCCAGGGGTAGTATAGTACTACTACCACCGCTGCCTAGCAAGGGTGCCTGCCAGAGGTAGTATAGTACTACTACCACCACTGGCTAGCAAGGATGTCTGCCAGGGGTAGTATAGTACTACTACCACCACTGGCTAGCAAGGATGTCTGGCAGGGGTAGTATAGTACTACTACCACCGCTGGCTAGCAAGGATGTCTGCCAGGGGTAGTATAGTACTACTACCACCGCTGGCTAGCAAGGATGTCTGCCAGAGGTAGTATAGTACTACTACCACCACTGGCTAGCAAGGATGTCTGCCAGGGGTAGTATAGTACTACTACCACCGCTGCCTAGCAAGGGTGCCTGCCAGAGGTAGTATAGTACTACTACCACCACTGGCTAGCAAGGATGCCTGCCAGGGGTAGTATAGTACTACTACCACCGCTGGCTAGCAAGGATGTCTGCCAGGGGTAGTATAGTACTACTACCACCGCTGGCTAGCAAGGATGTCTGCCAGGGGTAGTATAGTACTACTACCACCGCTGGCTAGCAAGGGTGTCTGCCAGGGGTAGTATAGTACTACTACCACCGCTGCCTAGCAAGGATGTCTGCCAGGGGTAGTATAGTACTACTACCACCACTGGCTAGCAAGGGTGTCTGCCAGGGGTAGTATAGTACTACTACCACCGCTGGCTAGCAAGGATGTCTGCCAGGGGTAGTATAGTACTACTACCACCGCTGGCTAGCAAGGATGTCTGCCAGGGGTAGTATAGTACTACTACCACCGCTGGCTAGCAAGGATGTCTGCCAGGGGTAGTATAGTACTACTACCACCGCTGGCTAGCAAGGATGTCTGCCAGGGGTAGTATAGTACTACTACCACCGCTGGCTAGCAAGGATGTCTGCCAGGGGTAGTATAGTACTACTACCACCGCTGCCTAGCAAGGGTGCCTGCCAGAGGTAGTATAGTACTACTACCACCGCTGGCTAGCAAGGATGTCTGCCAGGGGTAGTATAGTACTACTACCACCGCTGCCTAGCAAGGGTGCCTGCCAGAGGTAGTATAGTACTACTACCACCGCTGGCTAGCAAGGATGTCTGCCAGGGGTAGTATAGTACTACTACCACCGCTGGCTAGCAAGGATGTCTGCCAGGGGTAGTATAGTACTACTACCACCGCTGCCTAGCAAGGGTGCCTGCCAGAGGTAGTATAGTACTACTACCACCGCTGGCTAGCAAGGATGTCTGCCAGGGGTAGTATAGTACTACTACCACCGCTGCCTAGCAAGGGTGCCTGCCAGAGGTAGTATAGTACTACTACCCCCGCTGGCTAGCAAGGATGTCTGCCAGGGGTAATATAGTACTACTACCACCGCTGGCTAGCAAGGATGTCTGCCAGGGGTAGTATAGTACTACTACCACCGCTGGCTAGCAAGGGTGTCTGCCAGAGGTAGTATAGTACTACTACCACCACTGGCTAGCAAGGATGTCTGCCAGGGGTAGTATAGTACTACTACCACCGCTGGCTAGCAAGGGTGTCTGCCAGGGGTAGTATAGTACTACTACCACCGCTGGCTAGCGAAGATGGCCTGTTTAAATTGTATTACAAACATATTTTTTTTAATAAACGCTTTTAATTGATGATATACTTTAGATTGTTTAAAATAAAGATAATATTTTGTTAGTGACAGTGCCACAGACATATTGAATCACCATTGATATACTCAAAGCACATTGCTGTACAATGGAGAATTTTCATTTGCTCTGTCAGAGCTTTTTTGATATTACAGAAGTCGTTTTACTGCAATCTCACTATTTTATATTTCATTTGGAACTATTCAGGTGATCTCTCTATTTTGTTTGTTTCTCAGCTTGGAACCTCTGGAATGGTAGTATATTATGGACAACTAGCATATTACTGTAGATGCATTATCTTTCAATGGGTACTGGTCATAACGGCGACAGATCCAAAACGGCGACAACCAAAACGGCGACAACCAAAACGGCGACAAATCCAAAACGGCGACTAACCAAAACGGCGACAATCCTAAACGGCGACATCCGTGGTCAAAACGGCGACAAGTCGAGTCGAAACGGCGACACCCAATGGTCAAAACGGCGACACACTTTGGTCAAAACGGCGACAAACCAAAACGGCGACACAAATAAATAATCATCGTGTATAAGCGTCGCGTACTCATGCAAAAATACGGCATGTGTCTCCGTTTCGATTGTCGCCGGTTTTTTGTTATGTCGCTCATTAGTCAAAAATGTAATTCCAAACAACCGTGGTGCATGCATAAAACAAAGGCCAATAACTTGCACAGCAATAGGTCAGAAAGGTTTTGCGAATGTCATTCAGCTTGCATTTCGCATCAAAACTGTGGCTCAATTTATAATATATTTCATTTCATTGTGGACAAAAGACAGCAATCAGCATATAATTGGTAATGAGCGGCCAGGCGTCGTTCCTGCTAGTGAGTGAGCGGAGCTGGAATGTATCACATATAGTAGCGGGGTAACCAATAGACACGCGCCTAGGAACAACGAAGGTCAGAGGTCCACAAAATATAGGTAATCCGAGTACGGTTTCTCCAGACTGAATATTCACGAAATAATCTTGTTGTATCTCTTATAATGTTTAACTGACATTATAGGTTTCATTACGCTAATTATTTCAACCGTAACGTTAATGAACACGAACAACTTGTGATAATAATATAATTTTTTTGAGGCTATACCATTTCTATTTAGCATCCTATCAAACTGTTAGACTTTATGCTGATTTATGCTTTCTGTATGAACCCAGACTGTGCCACATAAGAGATTAATAAGTAAATTGGATAGCTTCAACATTAGGAACGAAATAATACATTGGATTGAAGCATTTCTCACAGATAGAAAACAAAAGGTGGCTGTGAATGGACAAGAATCAAAATGGCACAAAGTGACTTCTCCGTTCCTCAGGGTTCGGTTTTAGGACCACTACTACTCTGAAACATTTTTATTTGCAAATGATATCGAGACTTTTAGAACTATTACATATAAAAATGAGCAATGGAATATTGTGCGCCACCAAATTACATCATCATCCAATCGACAAAATTTAAAAACATGGATTTAGGAGTCATTGTAGACACAAAGCTTTCCTTTGAAAGTCACATTAACCAAGTTGTAAACAAAGCAACAAAGATGACAAAAATAATTCGAAGAACTTTCCAATTCCTAAACAAAGATATGTTCTTGCCATTTCATTTACTGGTTTCAGCAATTGGGACTGCACTACACTGGTCCGTGCACCTTTGCACACGCTGCCACGAGCTGGTCGATGGAGCGCTCCTCCGCTACGTATTCGTTCCACAGCTTAAACAAACGAGCTTGATAGCGCAGGTATGTCACCCGCTGGTGGCGCTTAAGCTTTCGCTCTGACACAAGGCGTGCCTGAATGGTTTCAAAAACAATACTGATATAGTTAGGGTATGATATCATGATGGCATTTTTATTTCCAATAGTAATACCCACAACATATAAAATTAATATAATATTATAATATTTATGCAATTCATTAACCGTATAAAGTTACAATTATCATCTTCATTTATCTGGTTTGTTGCCGTTCCGTTGTCGCCGTTTAGGTTTGTTGCCGTTTTTGCTCCTCCGCTACGTATTCGTTCCACAGCTTAAACAAACGAGCTTGATAGCGCAGGTATGTCACCCGCTGGTGGCGCTTAAGCTTTCGCTCTGACACAAGGCGTGCCTGAATGGTTTCAAAAACAATACTGATATAGTTAGGGTATGATATCATGATGGCATTTTTATTTCCAATAGTAATACCCACAACATATAAAATTAATATAATATTATAATATTTATGCAATTCATTAACCGTATAAAGTTACAATTATCATCTTCATTTATCTGGTTTGTTGCCGTTCCGTTGTCGCCGTTTAGGTTTGTTGCCGTTTTTGTTGCCGTTTTGACATACACAATATTTGTCGCAATTGACCAATGGTTGTCGCCGTTTTGACCAATGGTTGTCACCGTTTTGACCAATGGTTGTCGCCATTTTGACTTATGCCTTGTCGCCGTTTTGACCACGATTGTCGCCGTTTTTGTTGTCGCCGTTTTGGATCTGTCGCCGTTTTTGTTGTCGCCGTTTCGACTTGTCGCCGTTCTGACCTGTATCCCTTTCAATGTAGTCACATATATTACTCTAGATATATTACCATTCAATGTAGTCACATATATTACTCTAGATATATTACCATTCAATGTAGTCACACATACAGTGCAACACGAACACAGATACAACACATACAGTGCAACACGAACACAGATACAATGAATTGGCGGATATAATTAAATAATTTTTTGCGTACAGTTTTTTCCCTATCTTTTTCATTATAAGTTTCACGCATATTACGAACACGGGTATAACGAATTCACTGTTATTACAAACACCTTTTCCCGAACAAATTTTGTCTTATAACGAATTTCTGTCTAACTGAAAATTGCCTGGTTGTTCGCAAATACTTCCCGCCCATGACCTGGAAGCCATGCCGTGGCCGCACAGAGCACCAGTGACAAAGTAATTAGGTCAATGGGGGAAATCATCAAAGGTGATTGTTAGCTGCCCAATAAGCTATGTTTAAATAAACATTGGTGCTTGTAGAAGTGTGAAATACATATAATGTACTCGGCTTATGTGAGCTGATTACAGAATCACTTTTATTTCATCATCAAATCAATTACAATAAACAAAGCCAGATTTCACACATTTTGTTCATACAGCGTCTTTGATACAGACTTCGTTACGACACCTGGGATATGTGATTCTGTATAAATAGGCCCGTTTAAAGTTGTTAATCAGACAACTGTTTGAATGCCATACTGTTCACGCCGATATACAATGCCGGGTCAGAAACGCAAGTGCTTAGATCTAAAGGCTAAGATTGCCATCATTCGGTCCGTTGATAAACTTCTACAGCAGTGGGAGACAAATGCCAGCCCCGGAAAAAAAGAAATTAGACTGTCCCCATTCGATCAAGACTTCTTCAAAGCAGACTAACTGGTGTCATTCTGTGTGTGTGTTGTACAAGAAGAAGTACTGTAGTTACCGTGGCTCCATCCCGTCACAGTTCGTGTTTTAGTGTGCTTGGACGCACGCGGCATGCTCGCCATGTGTTTACGTCACGTTTCGTTATTTTTTTACAGACGGACTGCGATATTAAACTATAACTACACTTAATAGTAACATTTGTAACTGTTTTATGTGTCATCTAAATAAATGTTACACAGCAAAATATCTTTGCGTTTGATAGACACCTGGCGAATAGTTTAAAAACTGTCACATACAACACTGCCACCTAGCAGGTAAACGCGTACACGCATATAACGAATTCACGGATATAACGAACTCGTTAGCTACCCACAAAGTAGTTCATTATAAGCGTGTTGCATTGTATTACTGTAGATGCATTACCGTTCCGTGTAGTCACACACATTACTGTAGATGCATTACCGTTCCATGTAGTCACACACATTACTGTAGATGCATTACCGTTCCGTGTAGTCACACACATTACTGTAGATGCATTACCGTTCCGTGTAGTCACACACATTACTGTAGATGCATTACAGTTCCGTGTAGTCACACACATTACTGTAGATGCATTACCGTTCCGTGTAGTCACACACATTACTGTAGATGCATTACCGTTCCGTGTAGTCACACACATTACTGTAGATGCATTACCGTTCCGTGTAGTCACACACATTACTGTAGATGCATTACCGTTCCATGTAGTCACACACATTATTATAGATGCATTACCGTTCCGTGTAGTCACACACATTACTGTAGATGCATTACCGTTCCGTGTAGTCACACATTACTGTAGATGCATTACCGTTCAGTGTAGTCACACATTTGCTGTGCCGCGTGAAAACACAAAACAATGGGTTATGCCAACATATATTTTTTATTTATCATGTTTAAAGGTACAGTGTGATTGTTTTTATTGTAAAATCATGTTATTTCTTATAAACTACACGTATAAACTACACGTATAAAGTACACGTATAAACTACACGTATAAACTACACATATAGTTTTTATTAACCACAACTTTGTTCTCCATTTGATCTGAATGTTTTGTGGACGGGTATCATCTTTAGATTGCATGGGGGAAGGGAACATGAAAAATCCATTTCGGCATTCAAGATCTTAGAATAGATATACAATCAAACTTCGCTTTACGGTCGTCTCGGTAGTATGGTCACCTTGCCATTATTGTCACACTGGGACAGACCCAAATTATTTCCATAACAGTAAAGTATAGGACATTATTTCCGCTGATATGGGCACATCGCTGTTCTGGTCAATTTGGCCCAGTCCCGGTGGTGACCTTAATAGTGAAGTTCCACTGTAGTTTATATTATACGACACGCTTTTACAATAAAACTCTTAGACTGAGTGTAAAAATGCACAAATGACTAGATTTCCATATTTGGACTGATTCATCTTATATCTATATGTATCTTAATTACAGGAATATGTATACTTATATATGTTTCAGTTTGACATCGAGTGCTTTCTGCTGAAGCCATCATCACCACCTACTGTTCAGTTCACACGTACAAAGAACGACCGATGTTTCTTGTTTGTCAACAAGAGACCAGTTATTATGAAAGATGTTGTAAAAGTGAGTTATTATGAAAGATGTTGTAAAAGTGAGTTATTATGAAAGATGTTGTAAAAGTGAGTTATTATGAAAGATGTAAAAGTTATTATGGTTATTTTGCTTCCAAGTCGCTTGTTTCACTATGTTTAAAAATGGGGTAAAACGTCTTTCATCTAATGTACAAGTGACAAGATGGTCTCACTTTTTTGTTACAATATCAGCATTTTTATTGTAAAAACTGGGGGGACATTGTAAAATCCTTTGCCTCACCAATAATTCTGATTTGCTGTTGTTGGTTATAGTTACTCCGCCATTACTATAGCAATGCAACAGGCTGTGACAGTAGTCAAGTGCCGATGGCATTTATCAGTGTCACTGTATCGCCATCTTCAGTTGACGTGAACGTGGACCCCAACAAGACTAAGGTCATGCTACACGAAAAGGTAAATTTTCTTAATCTGTTTTCAAATTTTTTTTTTTTTTTAAATAAATACAAGGTAGGTGTTTCCAGAAAAATGGCCATCCCACAGATCAAATTTGTCAAAATATCCTAGATACTTTGTGAAAATACCCAGTCTCATTGGTCGCATATTATTTATTCCTATAATCATTGCTTAGCTTGTATGATATAAAGTTGTCTTGTTTGAAACTTCTGAACTGTTTTATGTATAATTAATGTATTATTATATTGTTCAATTGACAGTTTGCAACAAAGTTATGCTATTTGTGCCATCTTTGTCATGTTAACTAGACAATTCTGGAAAGGTTTAACTGATGTAGCACATGTTGGCAGACAACCACAGTTTACCTGTTGCAGCAGTAATTGTCACATCCAGAACAATATATCATATGCGTAATTTTGTATTAATTCTCCATCTCGCATCATGTGTGTACTTTTGTATTAATTCTCCATCTCGCATCATGTGTGTACTTTTGTTTTAATTCTCCATCTCGCATCATGTGTGTACTTTTGTATTAATTCTCCATCTCACATCACGTGTGTACTTTTGTATTAATTCTCCATCTCACATCACGTGTGTACTTTTGTATTAATTCTCCATCTCACATCACGTGTGTACTTTTGTATTAATTCTCCATCTCACATCACGTGTGTACTTTTGTATTAATTCTCCATCTCACATCACGTGTGTACTTTTGTATTAATTCTCCATCTCACATCACGTGTGTACTTTTGTATTAATTCTCCATCTCGCATCACGTGTGTACTTTTGTATTAATTCTCCATCTCACATCACGTGTGTACTTTTGTATTAATTCTCCATCTCACATCACGTGTGTACTTTTGTATTAATTCTCCATCTCACATCATGTGTGTACTTTTGTATTAATTCTCCATCTCACATCACGTGTGTACTTTTGTATTAATTCTCCATCTCGCATCACGTGTGTACTTTTGTATTAATTCTTCATCTCGCATCACGTTTGTACTTTTGTATTAATTCTCCATCTCGCATCATGTGTGTACTTTTGTATTAATTCTGCATCTCACTAACTTTGTTTATTTTACAGAGTTCGTTTCTGAAGTTGATAGCAGATGTATTTGCGGAAGTGTATGGGCCACTAAAGAGAGGGGGAGAGAACAACTGTGGAACGGAATCCGTGCCTCCTGACACAGATCTCTGTGAAACAACACACTATGATGTATCACAAAGGACAAATAATGTTGGTGATCTTAGAAAGGAAGCATCTGGTTTGGATGGCCAGAAACCAATCAGTGGTGAAGTTAAAGCTATGAATCAGAAATGTGAAATTGAACAGCGTGTCAAGAGTGTCTCGGGTTATCATTCAGTGATCCAGAATGAGGAGATTTATAACGACTCAGATACGCTTGCATTCAGTGATGTGATGTCCATGTTGACACATAGCGAAGACTTTCACCAGCATCTGCATCCAGAGGCAAACATGTCACATGTGCAGAATCTGCACAAGGAGCCATACTTTCAACGTGCAGACAATTTATGCCAGGAAAAAAATGACAAGCAAGATGTTTCAACTTCAAACATGCACCATCCGTCAACAGCAGATAGTCTTAACTCCACACAGAGTATCGATTTTAACTTGCTCGACGATGACCTTGACATTGCTTTGATGGAAAACTTGGCAACAGAAACGAACCAAAATACGGTATTGTCACCTGGTGAAGTCAAAACTTCAAGAGAAAGTGAAAGTTGTGAAAACTTGTTCGAGAGAAATGGCAGGGAATATGTGAAAGTTGGCGCATCAGGAGATGGTACACTTAGTGACATTCCACCGAGGGCTGGTGACTGTGCTGCCGAGACATGGAGTAGAGGGAACAGTGTGGTAGAGCAGGACGGCAAAACTGTGCAGGTCTGTATAATGTTTTCATTTCTCTAACTTTAAATAGCATTACCACATTAAAACTTTAAACCATAATTATTGACTAATCACTTCTTCTTATATGCTTGAAATAAAATGAGTAGATCCTTATTAATTATAAAATTCTTTTATTTCATGAAAAGTGGACAACTAATGGCAAAGTTATTAAGTCATAAAGATACGAGATCCATGGGTTTCTTTTGTAACAGTGCATTAAAATTAACACAGAAACAATAGGATCACTCTTACTGCCTGGTGGTACCAATATGATCACTCTAAATGCCTGGTGGTACCAATAGGATCACTCTAAATGCCTGGTGGTACCAATAGGATCACTCTAAATTCCTGGTGGTACAAAACAATTCTTTTCGTTGTTTGTTTTCACAACAGTTAAATTAATAATTGAGTTAGGTATTTCAAACTTGGTGAACATATATATTTCAATACTATTTAAGGTTCCTGCATGTCTGTGCACGTTTGTTTTCAGCCAGTGACTTTGTTAACGTCATCACGCATTGACGATGGTAGGCCGGATAAGGAGACGAGTTTAGCTTCTGCCGACGTAAGTATTAAATATTGATGTATGATGCATCTTTTTATAATTGTATGTATCGGGAGATTCCTTCCATCTGTATTTTTACAAAATAGTTTGTTGTTAAGTAGAATTTGGAATACAAAAAATGTGGTGTTTTGACATTGACCCTAGAGACAGTAGTGAGGGGGAAAGTGGCAACCAATATAATGATTCTCTGGTAGAAAATGACGAGTGTTTGATATGTGTCCGAAAATATGCTAGCTTTCACTGAAAAGTTTATCACAATCATCTTAGTAAAATCAGATTATGACATGCAGCCTCTAGTAAAAATGCGATTGTGATATAATTATCACAATGATAAACTATACATCATTTTGAAGTTTTTTCAAGGGTGCATCTGACAAACAAAAAACTAAAACATGTCAAATGTGACATTTAGTTCATTCTCACAGCAGAGCACTCATTTATGTTAGACGAGACACTAAAAGTTGTAGGTTCCTACTAGTTCTGCCTGGTATATCCTGTTCTGAAAGGTGCTGCACAAAGCCTTTTGCAAAACCGATGTCTTTCTCCAACGTTTCTACCAGTTACTGTCACTCTTCCAATGACATTTGTGATGTTCTTCTCCAATATTTGTGGTGGCTTGAAAAAGATCCCATCTGGTGGCCTGTCGTGCACCAATTGTGTGTAGTCTGGGCGCTGAATTAGCTGCTGCCAAAACTAGATCTGATGATGGAACAAAACGCCACGAGTGCCTAGGCAGATACCGGCAGTACATAAGACATCATAATGACATGTTTGTTACGATCAGCAGCATCAAGAGTTGAACTTTAACAAATAAATCACAATAAACCTTACAATGAGCTCCGTTATTGCAAAGAATGAAACTGGAAATGCTTTATTTATTAATTGATACAGTTAAAAAAACGTAACTGGCTTTTTTATCAGTCTAAAAATAAATATGCACTCCATTGCGTTAAATAAATTAACACATTATTGTTCAGGTCTAATGAAGTATAATTTTGCACTTTAGGCTAAACAGATGACTCTGCATGACCTTGTTGAAGGTCACACTATAAAGAGACCATCATCGTCATACATATTCTTCTGCAAGGAGATGAGATCAAAGGGTGAGTTTTCTTTGTGTGTGTCACTTTAATGTAAGGGCTAGGATTAGGAAAGCAAGGGCAGCCTTCATCATGCTTAATAAGATATGGAAGTCCAGAGAAATGTCAATACCAAATAAGCTATGCATTTTTAACTCGAATGTTAAAGCTGTGTTAACAGATCAGAAACATGGCGTACTACAAAATCCAAGCTACAGACGGTCCAAGCTTTTATAAATACGTGTCTACAAAGAATTCTAAGGATGACACATCACAAGACAGGCACTCACATGGAACCCTCAGGGCGAAAGGAATGCGGGAATGCCGAGAAACACCTGGCGCAGAGATAGGAAAAGCTGGATGTAGAAAAAACTGGAAACTCGAGCCACAAACCATGTCCGATGCCACTGGTGGAGTTCTTAATGGTGTATGGCAGGGAGTGAAGGCTGAAGTCAAGTCATCTGACTTTGATGTGATTCGTGAATGTGATAATTTAGTTGTGATCGAGCAGATCATTTGCACAGGCCTGGGCTGAAGCCTGTCACCTGATGTAGTGTGTCGCATGCGCTCGTAAATAAAGCAATGACTGTTTTATATTGGAGTACTGTCTTGTCTATGTTAACTGACACACACCATAACATTCTGGCGACGAGGATTGAAACGATGTTTGAAGATATTCGACACAAATTTGAGGCGTAAGTGAAAAACGTTACGTTGAGAGTGGCCGCAGATGATTTGGTGTTCGAAAGTAAATCAACTTCGCATGAAAACAAGATGGCAGGCCTCATCGGCACTTTGGGGAAGTTTGACCCGAAAACAGAGACTGTCACTTCGTACAATGAACAGCATAAACTGTATTTGGTCGCTAATAACATAGCGGCAAATGACGCAAATGCAGAAAGGTGCAAAGCCATATTTCTGAGTGAGGTAGGAAAAAATTGTCAAAGTTCTCTCAGACTTATTCAGCCTGGACAAACCTGCAGATAAAACACTCGCTCAACTTTTGAAAAAAATTAAAGACCACTATGAGCCAGTCCCAAATGAGATGGCAGAGTCGTTTAAGTTTTGGACACTAGTCCAAGCTGAAGACGAGAGTGTAACGGACTATAGCTTGGCTATAAAGAAACTAACAGTTCATGCAAATTTCCCATATTTGAACAGATGGTTGAGGGACAGGTTTGTAACAAGGTTGAATCAGAAGTATGCAAGTGTTCAAGAGAAATTAAGCAACATGACCGGCTGGACTTTTTAGAAGACTGTGGAAATAGCCATGAACATGACAATGGTGAAAGAAAATGCTAAGCGGGTTTCATTCGCCAGGGGCACCACATGCTGCACTGTATCCCGTGCAAGAGTCAATCGAGTGCGATTCGCCGCAAAACCAGGTGAGGGAAGGTACCCTAGACATAGTGACAGCAACAACAGGCATCAGGACAACAATGTTGGCGTTGTTGAGGGAAACATGCCCCGCAGGCATGTAAGTTTAAGTCAAAACAATGTTTCCGCTGTGGAAAAAGGGGCCATATCGCTAGATCGAAAGCATGTAAAGGCAAGCCACGGGTTCGTGCCATTACCGAAGAAGCACCCAAGGGGGATGATAACCACTTTGGAGTACACAGCACGTACACTGTAGGAGCACTGAAGAGCACTGGCATCAGGGTGCCTGTGTGCATTGAAGGCACCAATTTTGACATGCAGCTGGACACAGCAGCAGACGTGTCATTGCTTCCGGAGAACTTCGTCATCTGCCAGTGAAACCAGCTGGTATTGTCCTGAAGACGTACGAGAACCAGATGGTTGAATTGGTCGGGAAGATTCTGGTAAGTGTGAAGTATGTAGACCAACAAGTGAGAAATCTACCGTTGATAGTAACAAGAGGGAAAGACAAAGCAGCACTATTTGGTCTACAGTGGTTGGAGCGCATTAAACTCAATTGGCATAAAGTATGCTGCATGAGAGAATCTGTGGCAGAAGTTCTGCAGAAACACACACAAGTCTTCAGGGAAGAACTTGGCACACTAAAAAGGTTTGCTGCAAAGATTCACGTGGATGAGGGAAAACCACCCAAGTTCTTCAAGGCAAGACCGGTTCCCTATGCCATGAGAAAAAAGTGGAGCAAGAGTTGGACCGGTTGGTGCAGACAAACGTGATGGATCCAGTGAGGTACTCCGATAGTTCCAGTTCTCAAAGCGGATGGCAAGGTATGGGTGTGCGGTGGCTACAAGTTGACTGCGAATGGAGTATCACATCTCGAACAGTACCCCATTCCAACCCTGTATGACCTTTGCGAGAAATTGACGGGTGGAAAGCAGTTCAGTAAGCTGGACTTGAGCCACGCATACTCGCAACTTCCACTGGATAACAAATCGAAGGAGTATGCCACAGTGAATACCCACAGAGGACTTTTCCGTTACAATCGTCTCCCATATGGGATTAGTTCGGCACCCACTATTTTCCAGCGCACCATGGAAAATATCTTAAAAAAAGATATACCATGTGTTGCCGTATACTTGGACGACATCATCCTGATGGGTGTGACGAAGGCTCAACACCTAGAAACGCTGGATCTGGTCTTGGATAGATTAGAAGAAGCAGGATTGCGGCTCAAGAGAGAAAAGTGCACATTCCTCACAGATGAAGTGGTATACTTGGGTCACAAGATTGACCAACATGGATTGCATCCAATAGAAGACAAGGTTGAGGCCATCCAGAAAGCGAGGGCTCCTGAGAATGTGCTAGAACTCCAGGCATTCTTAGGTCTACTGAATTACTACGGTAGATTTTTAGCCAACTTATCGACTGTGCTAGCGCCATTGCACAAGCTGCTGTGCAAGGGTAAGAAGTGGTTCTGGGGTTCGCAACAGCAGCGGAGTTTCCAAAGAGCGAAAAACTCCTCTTGTCGGCTAAAGTGTTAGCACACTATGACCCGAGTAAGTGAATACTGCTGCAGTGCGATGCCTTGAATTATGGACTCGGAGTGGTGCTTTTGCACATCATGGAAGATGGTACTGAACGACCTGTGGGATTTGCATCCAGAACCCTGAATGCTGCGGAAAAGAACTACTCACAACTCGATAAGGAGGGAGCTACAGTGATGTTTGCACTGAAGAAGTTTCACAAGCATTTGTATGGTCGGTTGTTTGAAATCATTACGGATCACAAGAGATTGGTGTCGCTTTTCGGTGAACTGAAGAAAGTTCCAACTATGGCGTCACCACGCATACAACGGTGGGCTGTCACGCTGTGTGGATATGAATACAACATTCACTACTAAGCTGGCAAAAGTCACAACAATGCTGATTGTCTCAGTAGACTGCCACTGCCAGTTACCTTGAAAAACGAGCCAGAAGAACATGTTTTGTGATAGAGGAACTGGACTGCTCACCAGTGAGTGTGGAGCAGATCAGTCGATACGCTGGTTGCGATCCAACACTAGCTCAAGCCCGTGAATACCTAATGCGCTGCTGGCCAGTTGGAGAAGATGACGCAGAGTTTGCACCATACAAATGCCAAAGAGACGAGCTGAGTGTACAAGAAGGATGTGTACTGTGGGGTGCAAGAGTGGTTATTCCCCCACAGTGTCGTCAAGAAGTGATGCAAGAATTGCACCTAGCACATCCAGGAATCAACAGAATGAAAGGCCTCGCACGCAGTTATGTCTGGACCGTTTCTCGGGAAGATGTTGTTGGTACCAGTTGATGCAACTTCCAAATGGATCGAGACTCACATAATGAGTTCGACAACATCGACGGCAACAGTGAATAAACTGAGGGAGATCTTCGCGCAACACGGACTGCTGGAAGTACTTGTTTCGGACAACGCAGCGAATTTCATCAGCGAAGAATTTCAGACTTTTATGAGGAAAAATGGAATCGTCCATGTAACCCCAGCTCCGTACCATCCAGCATCCAATGGCCTTGGAGAATGGGCAGTACAGACCGTGAAATCTGGCATCACCAACGGGAGACAACATGGAAGTCAAATTGCAGAGATTTTTGTTTGACCATCATAGAACTCCACAGTCAACAATTGGCAAGTCACCAATGGAAATTCACAACAATCGGAAGATGAGATCTCGTTTGGACCTCCTACACCCGAGTCCGCATGGGAAGATACACAAGAAACAGAAGCTGATGAAAGAGACGAATGACCACAGGGCACACGAACGACACTTTGAGGCTGGAGATAGTGTGTATATCAAGAATTTCGGCCCAGGGCTCAAGTGGTTGGTCGGAACAGTTGGTTACGTCATAGGTCCGGTATCATACACAATGGTCCTGGGGGACAGCAGAGAGTGTCGGAGACATGTCGATCATGTTCGTGCACGTCATGCGAACACCCGTTCGATTGTCACTGAGACTCTTAGCAATCAGGTAAATGCTGAGACTGCAATGCAGGAACGCTTCAAAGCACCGATTTCAGTGCTATCGAGCTGGATGTCCCTACAGCGACATCAAATGCACATGCTGCGACTGTGTTACCAAGCATGTCACCAGAACCAAGTACAATTGAGAGTGATGATGACGTGACAGGCACTAGCGAGAAAGCAGTATCGGGACTGTCGCCACACAGCACTGACACGCTGGGCGCTACTACACCCGCTAGAAAATCTTGCAGACGTCGCTTAGCACCAGCTTGGCAAGTCGACTATGTAGTGAAGTGATTCCGCAATGAGATCAGTCATCAATGGCCAATAAGAATAACGGCTATGGTCTCACAGAGAATTTGAGGCAGTCTACCCTCCAATTCCGTAGTTTTATATAGATTGCAGAATAATCAGTCGTTTAGTCAATTATATATTTCGCAGCATATTCCCCAAGAACTCTTCATAAGAACATTTGGACATTACTTTGAAAGTGAATGGATTGTTTTTTCAGCTGTGAACTTTGAATTTTCTTTTTCTTAGAGGGGAAGAAGTGTGATAATTTAGTTGTGATCGAGCAGATCATTTGCACACGCCTGGGCTGAAGGCTGTCACCGGATGTAGTGTATCGTGCGCTCGTAAATAAAGCAATGACTGTTTTATATTGGAGTACTGTCTTGTCTCTGTTAACTGACACACACCATATCAGTGAACAATCCTATTGTAAGAACAATTGATGTGAAGAATTGTATGTAAACTCGATATATAGCTTTAAAATAACACAGTTTTGGTTCGACGTAAGATACAAATATTGTCATTTCAGGTCTTCCAGTTGACAAGTGGAATAAAACATGCAATATTCTATCTCTGGCTGTAATATTCACCTAACTATAGTGAACTATATATGAAACATGTTTATCCTTCCCACCCTTAATAAGCCACACAGTCCGCACCCTCAATGAATATGTTTCCCCAGTGCCCACTGGCACTGATTCCCGCCACAGAGACTTTACATGTTATTAAAGTTGATGTTCTATGATGGCAATTTATAAATCCAGTTGCGGCAGAGAACAGTGGCGCCAACTTCCAGGAGATTGCAAAACTTGTCGCAGAGAAATGGAAGTATCTGAGTGCAGAGGAAAGAAAACAGTATGAAACCATGGCAACAGTTGATGTGCAGAGGTATGAAATAGAAACACGTCGTTTCAGTAGCAGTTTGGTCGTATAGAAATGTGTGTTTTCTGGGAATAAATAAACTTGTGTATGATGAAGTTTCTCTTGGCGTAGACCATACTGACCTCGCGCTGTCCTCAGGAGGTTGCACCCTCCGTCCTGCTCTATTTACTATGTACCGCTCTACTGTCAACAGTGGAAGTCCAGTAGCATTTCTGGCTGCTCCATCTCTTTACTTCTCCTACTGCTGCACCATCTCTTTACCTCTCCTACTGCTGCACCATCTCTTTACCTCTCCTACTGCTGCTCCATCTCTTTACCTCTCCTACTGCTGCACCATCTCTTTACCTCTCCTACTGCTGCTCCATCTCTTTACTTCTCCTACTGCTGCACCATCTCTTTACCTCTCCTACTGCTGCACCATCTCTTTACCTCTCCTACTGCTGCACCATCTCTTTACCTCTCCTACTGCTGCTCCATCTCTTTACCTCTCCTACTGCTGCACCATCTCTTTACCTCTCCTACTGCTGCACCATCTCTTTACCTCTCCTACTGCTGCTCCATCTCTTTACTTCTCCTACTGCTGCACCATCTCTTTACCTCTCCTACTGCTGCTCCATCTCTTTACCTCTCCTACTGCTGCACCATCTCTTTACCTCTCCTACTGCTGCTCCATCTCTTTACCTCTCCTACTGCTGCACCATCTCTTTACCTCTCCTACTGCTGTTGCTTGAAGGCTCACAATGGCTAACATGCCCAAACTAGGGTTGTGTGTTGTTAATGGTATGCCAGTATATCACAGTATTTTCTTTGCATAGTACGGATCGTGATACGCCTTTGACATACCAGTATACACTGAAGGTCATTATGGGTTCATGGACTGAACTAAACTCGCATCCTTCATCGTTAGCGTTAGACCATATCTATTTGTTGATGCGGCAGAGTTCCAGGACGCTTGTTACAACTCATGTTAACTCTTTAATACCAACAAATATAACTTATTAGTACAACTTTTAAAAAACAATTATTTAGTAAAATATTAGTCAGGCATACAAAAACTCAATATGGCAAATATCAATATAACATAAAATGTTAAGCAAATGCCATGTTAACCAAAGCAACTATGATGTATTGTGATACACCCTCAGTATCGTGATGTGTCTTGATACAAAAATTGTTGGTGATACCCAACCCTAGCCAAGCCACTGGAGTCTTCTCTATTTGATGACAGCTTTGATGGATTCCGGGTGAATGTGTCTTCCCTGATAATGGCTAATGGGAAGTGTGTGATGTTACATACAAGATTGAGCAAGACTGCCATGCAAGGCAAAGACCCAGATGGCAAGTGGACAAGGAAGCCATTGGTTTATCGAGAGTCTATCCACTTAGTGATTCCTTCCAAAAATCATTTATGCCTAACAAGGAAGTCCACCACATGGTCTTTAATTAACCTTTCTAATAATTTACAAATCACTGATGTTAAACTCACTGGTCTGTAATTATCTTACTTATTTCTCGAAACCTTTTTAAATAATGGTATGACGTTTGCTTCTTTCCATTCAAAAGGAACCACCCCCCCCCTATTTTAATGACAAGTTGAACACTCCTGCATGCTCTTGCAAGTGGTATTCGTTTCCATTAGTAGTTTTGGAGGAATTCCATCCACTCCCGGTGATTTATTACCCTTCATTGCCTTTATTTTCTTAGCTACCATTTCTGAAGTTATAATTAACTGCCCTAAATAATCTGATTTAGCCTCCTGAAATTTAGCATCTGTTACTGGTAATGAATAATATTTATTAAAAGTATCTTTCACTGTCATGACAACCAGCTTGTGCGAGCGGCTGTCTCTTACATCGGCTTACACTGCTTTCTTTCAATTATTGTTCTATGTAGTTTGCCCCACTGGGTTTTATTTTTGGCAATCCGACACAGCTGCTCCAGGTAATGAACTAATATCCTCTCTTGTAAACAAGGCACAATCGGATCGATGCGATATTCCTTAGATGATATGCTATGCAGCAGGTGTACTTTACGTGACTGACCATCGATGTTTCCGAGTTGAGTACAGCATCAATGTTTCTGGCAGTAGGACTTGGCGTTATATCACAGTCACCGATTTTCATCACGGTGATGTTATGTTTCACTTGATTGTTTCGTGATGCTAACACAAGTGCGACCGTTTTGTCATCTTTCACTTTTAATAGATTTACAAAAGACAACAGTCTGACAGTTTCATCAGTCATCTAAATTTTTATACAACACCGAACCTTGAGGGACACCGCAAGCGATGCTGCGATTGCTAGAAGCGCCACCTGGTACATTTACTGACTGCAACCTGTCAGATAGATATGATCGTATCCACCACGTCAGCACAGGACCAGACATTCTGAAGCATTGTTCCAATCGGCTGAGTAGAAGTACCAGGATAACGCCATGCCGCCAGTCTAGCGCCTCAAGGATGTCATTCTGAACCAAAACTAACTTAGTTTCCATAGAATGGTGTAATTTTATGCTGATTGGTAGCGTTCGAGAAGATTGTTGTCAGTCAAGTGCTTGATTAGACAACGTGTAACATATCTTTCAAGTAGCTTAGACACAAAAGGCAGATTTGAAATTGGTCGATAACAGTTCATATTAATGCCTAGAGGGGGGTACTGCCATACCAAAGCGGTGGGGGTGTGCCGCCAGAGCCCCATGGAGCATATGGAGAGAGAGAGAGAAATTAAAGAGAGATTTATTGAAAAATTTATCTAATATTTATAAGTGTAAGGTAAGCCCGGGCGGAACGTTTTCATTGGGAAATTTCCTCTTCGATGAAAGAGAGGGTTTAATTGGGGCACAAAGAGAGAAAATTAAAAAAATTTCTTCGGACAGAGAGAGAAAAATTGCCAAAAACAGGGGCATTTGTGTGGCACTTATATGTATACCTCAGTATAGGGAGTACCCCCCGCCCCCCCCCGGGTATTAATGTTATGATCGATATTTGCTTTCTTAAGCACAGGGTTGATGTTGGCATGTCTCAGGCAGCGTGAAACTAGATGCGACTGATGAGTTGACGTATTCTGTCAGTCCTAATTCAGCATCCGATATGTCTTTGTTGGCCCATTATTCAGTTATGCCAATTATGTCAATATCTTCTACCATAATGCACCAATCTCCCACCAAAGTCTCCAAACATGGTTGTGGCACTTACTTATATATTTGGTAGAACATAAAATAGTAATTTGTTTTTTAATATAATGTAGTGTAAACTTAATTCATATATTAAAGGAAGCCATTATCAATACAAAGAACGCTTGTTCTTGGTGGCTGGGCCAATTCTGTGGAATGCCCTGCCTCACACAAGGAATGCTGACTCCGTTGTTTAAGACATCATTAAAGACACATTTGTTCCAACAGGCCTTCATACAAATTTGCACTTTGCAGCAGTGATATTCCAGTTCCAGCTCATTTAGTTTATTCTTTTAATCTGTTTTAGCTCATTTTAATGTATTTACTTATATATGTACAACTGTAGCAACTTTGAGCAGGTGTTTTCACCTGGATACATGGCACGTTATTAATGTATAACAATAATAAATAAAGAAGAATGAGTACATAAAGTCAGAGGTTCTGCGTACATTCCCAGCGATGGTGATAATGTAGAATGTTTAGGGTGACAACTGTTGTGTCGTTTTCTAACCCTTAAACTGCATGTTTTAGATTTAAGGATGAAATGTCATCACAGAAGCAAACCAAGATGAACATGCCAACCCAAGCCCAGATGTGTAGAAAGAAGAGGAAGTTGAACCAAGTAAGCTCATCATTCTTTTTGATTTTTTTTGGCAAATACTTATTACTTACTTATGTCATCCACATCCATGTGGTGACATGATGACTTCCTTCGGTCATGACTCGTCATTGCGCTTGATACTGAGCCTGACTTTCTTTTCAATGATGTCACAGAGAGTTTTGTTTGGATGACCTCTTCTCTAGGGATCATTGGGCTTCCAGAGTAAACTGCTGGCTACTTCATCATGGCGCATCACGTCATACCAGACAAAGATTATTACTTGGTTATAAATCTAATAACCCTGTATACTATTAAAATGTTGTATTCATTTATGTTAAAATTATTAGTCCATTTATGGTGAATAAACAGTATAAAATTATGATGAGTCTTAATGAAATGAGTCGGATATGCAGATTTGTGGAATGCCATATATTGCCATAATAATTATGTTGCAGCCGGTAAATTAGGCATATTGACTTTTTTCAGTAGTCTTATTGATTGCCATTGTTATATTTGTTAAATGTGTTTTTTGCTGCTTATAGAATAGTTTTCTGATAGCTATCTGAAATTTTTTGCATAAATCATTGAAACAAAGCCGAAAACGCGACATTTCTGACAGAGTTTTGTACGTAATTTATGGACGAACCCTTAACATTTTGGTGTGCTTCGAAAGATCGGCTTCTCTACTTTCCAAATATGTTTTATGTTTTGAATTTAGCCAATAGGAAGGCTTGACAATCAAGCTGTATGGTAAACATTCAACGGCTTGTTGCTACGCATGTGACCGACGCTATTGCTGTTATCAGCCCACGCATTTGGGGGCATGCTCACAGTTGGGGGCATGTTCACAGTTGGGGGCATGCTCACAGTTGGGGGCATGCTCACAGCTGGGGGCATGCTCACAGTTGGGGGCATGCTCACAGTTGGGGGCATGCTCACAGCTGGGGGCATGCTCACAGTTGGGGGCATGCTCACAGTTGGGGGCATGCTCACAGCTGGGGGCATGCTCACAGCTGGGGGCATGCTCACAGCTGGGGCGCATGCTCACAGCTGGGGCGCATGCTCACAACGGGTTTCTTATCAAGAGAAAATGTACAACTTGGAAGAATACTTATGTGGTAGCAGCAATGAACCAGACACATATTCGGATTCCGAAAGCGAAATACGCAACGGCGAATCATCCAACGAGGATGACGATTTGGATAACTGATAATATGCTTTCGAAGAGGCAATAGAAGTGGTCGCTGAATCCAAGGAAATTTTGTTGGATTTGGTGGATGACGAACTGGAAAAGGTTACTCACTTTAGGTATGTATATCTAATAGATTTATTATCTGACTGTTGTCTCAGTGTCTGTGATATCTTTTATTTACATGAACAGTGCAATTAATGTGTGTGCACGTGCACTTAATTAAGACTGGTGTTAGTCAGGGCTCTACATAGCACATGACACTAAGCCACTTAAGCCACTATTCATGCCAATAACATTAATTTTACAAATTCGTTTTAGCAGGGCGAGGGCAGAGGCATTTAATTTTAGCCATACTCCAAAGGTTTAGCATAGCCATAATTTCACATAAGGCATCACTTAAAAAATTCAACATAAAACAAGTTCTAATCCAATTTCATATCATGTTGAAATATCATTTTACAATAGACTTGGCACTAAATTTATGAAAAAAATTTGTTTTATTAAACTAATTTATAATTATTTGTTTAGATGCTCCTGCAAACACAACAAAATTGGCCTGTTGTACATGTTCCTGCCTCAGGCCAGTGTTGCCTTGAGGATGAAGATGGCTGACTTTACACCGAGTGAGAGATGTTACTGTAATATGTGTAATTATTGATGAATTTCAGATAAATTTTATTATAATTATGACTAATATTCTGTAGCAAACTGTCTACACTGATGAACTTGTCAGAGAAGATTTTTGATGTTGGAAGATTAAGTCGATGGAGAACATTTTGCGCAAACCTGCATTGTGCACATTTATTTGACTTTTAAGATTACTGGTGATGGCTGGTGAAATATTTCCTAATATTTTACAGCATCAGCCAGAACAGACTGACTGGACTTATAAGCTGGAACAAGATGCATGGTCTTGTCCTGAAAGAGAATGGAGGCAGGCATTGCAATGTCAGAGCAATCTCGTTCATCAGCAAATATGCCAAGGACCACACCCTTGCACTGGCAGGATTCTAGGATGCAAGATTGAAGCAGTGAAGTTGCTGCTACCATCAGCAACGAAGATCAAGGTGTATGGTACTTACAAGTCTGCCTGTCAACAGGTATTGACCATAATAAATATTAAAGATAATTACCTTTTAAAATGTCTTAATAAGTTAAACAATCAAATACAATGAAATATGAAATAACGATTTTGTTGTGCAAGTCTTGACAGTGTTTTGTTCAATGTAATTACACAAAGTTATGAAATCAGTTGAATAAAATACGAAATAGTATGATGGTTATCTAATCATGAAGAGAGTAATAAAGGCAGTTCAAGTGGCCCAAGACCAAACAAGGTGGAAGAGGAAGGTGTGATTGGCACGGCTGTTCGGCCACACTGGGTGATCCTTACAAGGAGAGAGAACAGGCCGATCCACTGCACCAGTGTTAGAGGTGGAACGTGGACAATGTCACTGACCTCGCAAGTCTTCATCAATGCCTTCTTGACCCATTCTTTGCGGAAGAGATGCCGAAGAGAAGGTGTTGCTGGGAGGGGTTGAGGTGGTGCTGGGAGGGGGCGAGGTGGTGCTGGGAAGGGGCGAGGTGGTGCTGGGAGGGGGCGAGGTGGTGCTAGGAGGACGGACTGTAACTATGTGGAGTTACATTCATTGTTTTACTGATTTTGAACACTATTAAGCCTATCAACTGATTTGTCTTTTGAAATTTTTTTTTCACACTTAAATAGTAGTAACCTTTTATTATTTAGAACAACTAACTTAACATTAGAACATTGTCAGTCGACCAATAAATACCTGACAAACCAGACTGTTTGTGTGTGCAGTGATTATGTTGTGAAATTACATTTATCGCTATATACAGGGTAACTTCTTTTGTTCATAATTTTTTTAATATAGCACTTATTTAGTTCATATTTCTGCTGTATGATATGAAAAATGAGGTAAAAACACTGTGTTCACAGGATTGATGCAGCCAGAACTTAAGACAATAAACTAAGTTTATGCTATGCCAAATTTCAAAGAAATATGTCCATGATAACTAACGTACCCTGAAGTAAACATGTACTTTCTCAGAGTGTTTCTGCCCCAGTATGTTCACTGCTGTATAACTTTGGCTATCAGTGAGCTATATCCATGTATGTTCACTGCTGTATAACTTTGGCTATGAGTGAGCTATATCCATGTATGTTCACTGCTGTATAACTTTGGCTATCAGTGAGCTATATCCGTGTATGTTCACTGCTGTATAACTTTGGCTATGAGTGAGCTATATCCATAAAGGGAAACACAACTAATTGTTTTCAGCCTATGCATCCATAAGGGATACCAAAACATAACCATCTGTAACTATAATTAAGAATATCGTGCCAGTGGTTTACTAGAAAAACCTTGTTGAACACACCGCATCTTAATTTCATGGACTGCGCCATACTGTTAGATAGCTATACTGTTAGATAGCCCTATGTCATTGGTTTAATTTGTCACAGTCATTTAAATTTCTTATTGTTTCACTCAATTCAATCCATAAATTATATAGGATTTCTGACAAAGAACTTTAAAAAGCAAATTCTGATTTTGGCTCTGTTTGATCGATTTTCAATTGTATTGCAATCGTAAATTATAATTCTGTTTTAGCCCTGCCACATAATATGCATTTCACATGTACTTTAGGGATTTTGGGAGGAATTCAGCCATAACCCAGTTTAATACAGATTTGTTTCAAATGGAAAACTCATGATAAATGTTCTCGAGTTCATTGCGCAAGTGTAGCATCCAATGACAAACTTACAGCGAAAGAGCAAACACTTTTGATGCTAGGCAGATTTCCAACAAAAACTAGCAGATTTTGTTTAATGCATGTATATTTTATAGCATAATAGATGGAGTCAATTGATTGGAATGGTAAAAAAATAAAGAAAAAAATATAGGTCCAAAACAAATGTGGCAGGTCTGGTTGAATGACCATATAAATTATGTTTATTCATAGAACCAGTACATCCAATATACAGCGTATACAGCATAGTTGTAAATATTTCATGTCTTACAAAGCCATTGTTGTATTGACAGGCCAGTGGACAGAGGCCACTGCCAGCGATGTTTTATCAAATGTCTCCAGCGACGTCTCGAGTAAAACAAGAACGTGCAAATTTCTCCATGAAAGCTCTCCGGCAGACCTACTCAAAACCTTTCCAGTCTAGGTGAGATACTCATATTTATTGCATTTCTTGCTGTCTAAAAATGTGCATCTTTCTAAACAATTAAAGTGGATGAGATGTCGCTGTCGATTAACCTGTGATACCCACTGGTTTATTCAACAACTGGGACCAAGTTCAATTACATATTGGTTTGATTTTATAGATCATGGGTAATAACAATATTACCAAATCACCTTGAAATTCTGATTTTGCACAGGATCAACATAGCTTGGGAAAAGATGGGTTCTTCTGAAGATAAATTTTCACTCTCCTTAATTGCTAGGCCAAAGAACTCTCTTTGCTGTTCCCACATATATTAAACTATATGTTGCCCATTGCTCGTCCAACACTGTACTCACTTTCCTTCTTCAAACTTCCTCCTCAAATCATTCTGCCCATTTGGAATAACATTCCTTGATGTTCAAAACTGAAGTGTGTTAATAATTTAAGTAATATGCACAGTCGGTTTAATAGAAGAGGGTGCACGTAGGTTAAAATTATTAAAAGAATGAACTTAAACATTACACTGGATAACTTGTGAAACTGTGAATACCCTTATGATGTTATCACATATAATAAGTACCCCTATATGATACCTACCCCCCAGTCATTCTTATCTAGATAATTATTCCCCCAGTCATCATTATCTATATAATAATGACCCCCGCTATATAAATAATGACTTACTTGAGTTAATCCTCTTGGCCCTTTCAGGAGCATGTTTCTCCACCTCGCTTTCTTCTGGGTTAAAGCTTTGGCTTCTTGCCAAGTGACCCCCACTTTATCAAGATCTTGTAGTGTGGAGCGTCTCCAGTTGATTTTTGGCCTTCCTTGTCTTCTCTTTCCTTGTGGGTTATAGTCCAGTGCTTGTTTGGTTGTATTTGTTGGATCTTTTCTGAGCGTATGGCCAATCCAGCTCCATTTTCTCCTCTTGATTGTAGTGCTTATTTCTTCCTGTTTGGTTTTCTTCCAGAGCTCTTTATTTGATATTTTGTTAGGCCACCATACCTTGAGGATGTATCGGAGGCGACTGTTGATGAAGACTTGGAGTTTGTTGTTGAGAGACTGAGTAGTTTTCCACGTTTTACAGCCATAGAGAAGAACTGGTTTAACGTTGGTGTTGAAAACGTGGATCTTGGTGTTTATGGATAGTTGGGCGTAGGGTTCTGAAGGCATGACGAGCTTTATTGATGCGTAGTTCCACATCTTTGTCAGCTCTACCATTTGTACTGATGTTGCTCCCGAGGTAGATGAAGTTTTGTACTTCCTCAACAGTACCGCTTTCTAGTGAGATGGGTTCGGAGGATCTGGTATTGATATTCATCACCTTTGTCTTTCCCACATTGATCTTATAAATAATATATCATAGACAGTAGAAGCAAACATGACTAAAATGTGCAATGCCTAGGAAGAGTATTATATTTCTTCTTCTCATATGCTTTGCCTGGAGAAGTTGGCGATCACCACAATATTCTGTCATTAGCATTAAAACACGTCTTAATTTGAGTGAAACTTTGAATCAGGGTTACCGTGAGCAGTCGTAATATTCACACCTTGGCTTCTTTTGGCCATCAAAGCAATTCCAGCTTGCTTTTTCCTGGGGCAGTGATTGATTTCATCAACTATAATTGATGGTCCACATCCAACTGGTAGTCACAGTAGCAATGAACTGACTGCGCTATATAATCCAGTATTAGTTGAGATTACTCCATTCCACAGTTATCTTATCTACGAAAAAGAAGTTGACATGATCATGGCAACATAATCGGGCAAATCTTGCCGTCAGTTAGCCAATGATTTTCATATTGGCCAAACACAGGCCAGTTCGATACTCAAGAGAAAAGCAGAACTGCTGCTCAAATGAACAGAGCAGCTGTCATTTCACCGAACCTAGTCTAGAAACATTACTATTGTACATACACTATTTTTTATTTAATATTCATATTGAGAAGGCTGGATGAATTAAAATGTATCATTATTTATGGTTAAACTTTTTTGTTTGTTTGTTCATTTAGTAGCACTAAACAAATTAGTTTTTGCAACATGGTATTTTATTATGCACTGCACCGGTACACTACTGACAAGTTTTTTCTAAAAGTTTAGTGATATTAACACCACACATTCTTGAAAACAAAGAAACACATTAATTAATGATAGCTCCTGTGTTTTTATCACCCAGTGATTTGTACCGCTCTCGACAGTACCAAGTGGCGAACATCAACATAATCATTTACAATATGATGGCACCACCTACTGAGTATCCGCATCATTAAATTATCCGTAACGGACACAATACACAGTCCTGATGGTGTTCCCTATGGACAGGTTTCACTGTATATATTAATGGTAATTACACTTGATAGTAGAAGACTTCTGACAGCCAGGAAACATGTCCGCTATGTCACGTGCAGGGGATCGGTTCTTATTCTGTCCAAGTTCAACATATGACAGCTCTTCTTATGCAGTGCTTCCTACAATTATTCTGTTATATTATTTTCTTTTATAGCCAAACATGGAGAGAGCACGCAGACAAGATGTTCCTGATAGGCCAACTGAAGTCACATGGTGTGTGGTTAGGTATCCATGACAACAGGATCATGCTGTTTCATCCAACAAGAGCTAAGGAAGAGCTCATCTGTCATAGGCTGATGCAGAATCATGTGCTACCTGTGAGCCAACTAGAACAGCCCATCACGTTATGTGCAGAGTATGTATCTAATCAAATAGAATTGGTCAATTACAATATCTAAACACGGTATTTACAAAATATATTTCTTCCTGATTAAATGGCGACTTAAATAATTGTTTGTTATTATTCTAAGCTGATTTGTTGATATTGAAATCTGTAGTGTTAATAATTTAAGTAACGTGTGCAGTCGGTTTAATAGATGAATGTGTACTTTTGTTAAAATCATCAAAAGAACTGACTTGGATTGTTAGATCGGTTGATTTGCGAAAGTGTGGATTTGGAAAAAAAAAATTAAATAGTTTGTACGATTTCATCAAAACTAAATAACACATTTGGTATAGATAAGTTAATTTTGTGCAAAATGAGTGAATTGAGATGAGCCAAAGAATTTAATTGAGAGACCTTTATATGATTCCAGAGATTTGGGTGGTCAAGAGAACTGGACTGTCCTTCAATCCCTGGAGAAGTCAGCCATGGCAATAAATGATTCCTATGTCTACTACACAGACGCCAGGCTTGTTCACAATGGGTTGAAGCTGCGAGAAAGTTACATAGGTTTGTGGTATAGGTTATATGATTATATGGATGACGCATCATTCTTCGTAATACACCTTTGAAATAAAAATGAAAACTTCCCTCCCACTCTACCCCACTTTTATTCTCACCCTCCTTCCTTCCCTCTTTCCTTCTCTCCCACCCTCCCTCCCTCCCTCTCTACATTTTCTGGAAAGAATTGTGTTTTGTTTAATTGTACTTGTTGTAAAAAGTTACAGTAAATTTTATTTGATGATTTAATCCAGCCGTGTGTGAAAGTATAATGTAAATACTTATGTTGGTGACATCAATTTGTGTTTAAATACAAAACAACTTTTTAAAGTTTGCCTTTCAATTAGGACATACTTTTATTAAATGCTTTATGGCATTTGTGTTTTCTTGTCACAGATGGCAATATATCAAGTGCGAAGGTTGTTATAGTTGCTATGACAACATGCATGAACTACTTCGGCATATCTGACCTGCATGAGATCCTGGATCTTATTACCCAGAATTCAAGTGTCACTGTCTCGGAGTGTCGGCCATCAAAAGTGCGGCATTACATACAGGTTTGTACAGTCAAGCCTCGTTATAATGCGGTGGTCAGGGTCCACGATTTCGGACCGCGTTGTAAGCAAGGCGCATTAGGTGTTCCCATTTCTGCCACCAGGGGACTACTAAACAATGCGATCTCTGTCCCCGGTACCAAGAACACTGTCGAAGCCACTGTGCGCTACCCGCGCAGTCTATACGCTGTTAATGTAGCTTGTTAAATGAGCCAACTAGCATCAATGGGTGTTATTTTTTATAATAACCTGGATCTGAATAACCGTACATGTGTGTGAGTTGACACACGCAGTGTGAAAGCTGATAAATTAAACATTGAAAACAATTGTAGGTTGCATCGATAATTATTTCACTTCGTCTTTCAACCAATCTCATAGAATAAAATCACGATGCACATCTCCCATATCACTGATTCACCGTTTCATATGGAGATGATGAATTAATATTGTTGCACACCCGTAGTGCTGCTTTGAGTTTCCATTTCATCCGTTTTGTACTGCTCTTTGGCTATTACATTTAAGACTGTTTGACTGATTCTTATGCAAGGCATATTTGTGAATCTCATTTGCAATTTACATATCACCGAGGCGAGGGTTAAGCCAGCAGCGTAATACGATTGATGCCAGCACAGAATAAACGTCATTGAAACAAGATCTTGCCACTCGTTCATTGTTCACATTGAGAACCATCAAAGCAATTCTAAAACTAAGTAGATGTGACAAACATGAGGAGTACATCAGGCAAAACAAGCACTAGTTAGGAAATAGATTGGTGCTGTGATCGTAGTGTTGACACACAAACGCCGGCAAAACACCCTCCGAAAGACAGCTATTCCTATTTCCCCCCGGCGGCAGATAATCGGAGTCCATCCGCGTTATATCCAACCGTATGTATAAGACAACAATAATTTTTGTTGAACAACATTATCAGTTCTGCGTTGTTTAATCGCCAGGCTACAACCAACTTGATTTTATTTAACACAATTTAGTATTTTATTTATTATCAATATCAGTTTTTGTGTGTGGATAATGTGCTAGGAAAATGCCACTAAAACATGATTCTAAGTGATGAAAATACAAGATTGCTATCATTTGCATAAACTTGCGAATGTTTACCCTTTTTGTAACCTGCAAATTTGGAGAAGGAAGAGAAATTCATAAGTGCAGAATAATCTGAAATATCCAGTATCATCTCTATTTCACAGGTACAACTGTATCAAACAGTTATGGCATATATTTTACATTAATTAATGTGGCCATTTTAATTATTTTAGCATGGCGTATACATTTCATAAATGTTTCTTTTATTCATGATTTTATGTGGCTTGACTGATAACTTTCTTGAATGTTTTCAAATGATAAGTTAATTGTTTAGGTAATTAACTAATTATTTAATTTTGTTTTATGTATATTTATAAAACTGCACATGAAGGAGTATAAATTTCTTGATGCATTATTAACCAATCACCATGATCACCATTTCTAAAGAGAACGTGCAGCATTGTTCATTGGTTCACTGAGCGGCTGTTTTATGGGACACTGTCACTGAGATTGGGACATTGCCACTGAGGTTGGGACATTGTCACTGTGGTTGGGACATTGCCACTGATGTTGGGACATTGTCACTGAGGTTGGGACATTGTCACTGAGGTTGGGACATTGTCACTGAGGTTGGGACATTGTCACTGTGGTTGGGACATTGCCACTGAGGTTGGGACATTGTCACTGAGGTTTGGACATTGCCACTGAGGTTGGGACATTGTCACTGAGGTTGGGACATTGCCACTGAGGTTGGGACATTGTCGTTGGGACATTACCACTGAGGTTGGGACATTGCCACTGAGGTTGGGACGTTGCCACTGAGGTTGGGACATTGCCACTGACGTTGGGACATTGTCACTGAGGTTGGGTCGTTGCAACATTGAATTTATTAGTATTTATAACATATTGGTTGCTTAAAAATAATATCCAGTATAGCAGTATCCAGTCCTTGGGAATGTTCAAAGTGCTTTTACACATCACACTCTGACCTGTTCATTCCAATGCCATCTCAACTTCTCTGGGAAGCATTCAGCCATGCTGTAATTACTGCAGCAATTATAGCAACGTTGGATGAACGAAACTGCCAAAGCTTTGAAATGGCAGCAAGAGGATTCAAACCCGAATTCTCTCAATTTGAGAGTCCGCCATTCTAACCACTGCACTACCACGCCTCATTTTTAAATAAAAATAATAAAGAAAATTTCTACATTTTTATTATACATATATACACGAGTGAACATTGTTGTACATTTCTTTGCAATAACACTTTTACTAGTGTACTGTGTTATTTATGTTCTTTTTTCAACTTTAAAAGCAGTTTGGTTTTTCCAGGGAGAGGCAGTGAGGATGTCCCGGCTGCTTCCTATGGGTCTGAGCAGGGAAGATGTTGAGGATTTGCTGGAAGAGACTGCCCAGCAGCTTCCCCAGGGGACAACGGCCTGCTTCCACCATCGTCCCTTCCTCTGGTGTCTCCTTGACCTGAACCATATGGTCCAAAGTCAGGACCTTGAAGCAATGGAAGCTCCCTTTGAGTTGACAACATAACACAGGACAGTACCTCAACATCTTGACTACGGAAACTGTCTTTCAGTTATGTTGGTCCTGTGAACAAAAATAGTTATGAAATGTGGATCTACCTTTATGTACTACACAACATATTTGGTTCATTTTGTTCTACTTGGTATGGTGAGCCTCGCCTCGTGTGTTATAATGGGGTAGGCCAGTATTGTCCTATGACATTATCAAAAACGCCTAAAAGAATGGTTTAACAACCCTAAAAATGAGGAGTTAAGAAGAGATCAAATAGAAGTATTAAAATATAGTTATGAAAATAGAAGTTCTCACTTATGGAAGATAGAAGAACTGGAGAACACAAAGTAACATTAGTTGAGGAACAGTGTAGACAGTGTAGACAGTGTAGATTATATATCAGAAAGTATTCAATCTCACGGATAAATGAATGGAACAAATTGCCTATTCATTATGAAAATGCTAATTGTGTGAATACATTTTAAAACAAAATTGAAAAATATGTTGGAGGGGGCTTTCTTCCTTGTCCACTTGTCATCCAAGCACTGTTTTAGCTTTTGAAGGCAATCTTTTCAAATAAAAGTGCTTTATGCCGAGAGCAATATCCCATAAATTCATAATGGGTATTGTTCTTGTAAACACATTGTTTTTCTTGTAAACACAATTTTAGAGGAAAGTCATAAATGACAAACAACAATTACATATATAAAAGGACAACTCGGTGAATCAAGCATTTGCCCACCCAGCGTCTGAATGAACATGAATAATAGTTAATTTTATTTATGTGGGACAATGCTACTTGCTCATGTTATTGACTCGGAATCGTGGCTAGTTTGCTGAAGACAAAAGTACAAGTCAGATGTATGTTTGTATACGAGTTTTTATAGAAAGCCAACTGATTATGCAAGAATACGATATGCATATATAATATAAAACGACATCATCAAATCTAGGTAATTGAAAATTCACCAACTAACAGCAAAGGTGGGGAAACCGACCACACGCAGGTGGAGGACCCCACCATTCTACAAACAACAAGGGTAAAAACCTTGTGTACACGATATTACCTACAAAAAAGGGGAAAGCGTCAGTACCTGACCTCGCCCTAAAACCTCTGTTGATGATTACGATAGAATATGCCAATAACAGATCACTGTATATTTAACTATAAAGTATGAATATTATGACAATAGATCCACACATCTGACAAGTATGCAGACATTATTTTGAACCTCCCATAACAGCCAGTCAGTAAACCGACCCACTTAGAAATCTTAATTAAACAGGTGCAGATGGGGTAGGACGGTGGGAAACAAATTTTTAGAAGAGAGTAAAATGTTTACCTTTGACTCTTGAAAATATTGAAAGCGAGGCCGATCGTAGGATTGGATTAAATGGTTATGTGTTTTAGTCGGCCTAGAGGGTTATTTAAAAATAGGAACCTGGCCGCATTGCTCACATAAACGCCGTTTGATTTTCAATCAAAAGGTGTCTTTATGTGGGACAATGCTACTTGCTCATGTTATTGACTCGGAATCGTGGCTAGTTTGCTGAAGACAAACGTACAAGTCAGATGTATGTTTGTATACGAGCTTTTATAGAAAGCCAACTGATTATGCAAGAATACAATATGCATATATAATATAAAACGACATCATCAAATCTAGGTAATTGAAAATTCACCAACTAACAGCAAAGGTGGGGAAACCGACCACGCGCAGGTGGAGGACCCCACCATATTACAAACAACAAGGGTAAAAACCTTGTGTACACATTATTACCTACAAAAAAGGGGAAAGCGTCAGTACCTGACCTCGCCCTAAAACCTCTGTTGATGATTACGATAGAATATGCCAATAACAGATCACTGTATATTTAACTATAAAGTATGAATATTATGACAATAGATCCACACATCTGACAAGTATGCAGACATTATTTTGAACCTCCCATAACAGCCAGTCAGTAAACCGACCCACCTAGAAATCTTAATTAAACAGGTGCAGATGGGGTAGGACGGTGGGAAACAAATTTTTAGAAGAGAGTAAAATGTTTACTTTTGACTCTTGAAAATATTGAAAGCGAGGCCAATTGTAGGATTGGATTAAATGGTTACGTGTTTTAGTCGGCCTAGAAGGTTATTTAAAAATAGGAACCTGGCCGTATTGCTCACATAAACGCCGTTTGATTTTCAATCAAAAGGTGTCTTTATGTGGGACAATGCTACTTGCTCATGTTATTGACTCGGAATCGTGGCTGGTTTGCTGAAGACAAACGTACAAGTCAGATGTATGTTTGTATACGAGCTTTTATAGAAAGCCAACTGATTATGCAAGAATACAATATGCATATATAATATAAAACAACATCAAATCTAGGTAATTGAAAGTTCACCAACTAACAGCAAAGGTGGAGGAACCGACCACACCAGGCCAATTCTGTAATGGACAATTTCAGAATGGCTCCCCCCACCCCACCTTTAAAATACTTTAGTTGCCCTTTAATCGTTTAGATGAACATGTTAGTTGACTGAAATTACCCTTAACTTTATTTTTTTAGATAATCCCTTAATGGTTTCAGCTGATCCCTTATTTTATTATTTTTGCAATTAAGCTAAGGTTTCTAATATAATATAACTTTGCATTTTGAGATTTCCCCTAAGTTGTTTGATATGACTCTTTAATTTGATCAAATGATGATAAGGTATTTCTTTTTTAAGAATTTTTAGTTATCACTTAAATAATTGTTTAAGATGATCCCTTATTAAGTGTAGATTACCTCTTTCATTTGCTGAGGTGACTTTTTTAACGTCTTCTTCTTCCTTACCACTCTGTCTGACTCGGTCCTATTGTTTGCCAACATGTAGTTACTGCCGTGCGTTACCTAGGAGGTTATATGAACGGCATTCCATATGTCCTCTCGGAAAACATGCGGCTCACTCGTTCTGAGATTCCTATGTTAATCATACGTTTGTGAACGTCGAGTGGGTGTCAGCAGGAGGATCAGGGTGATGAGGCTGAGGATGTCATTGTCTTCGTCCTCATAATCGTAATAATGATCACCCTCATTGTCATCATATTCGTCATCATCATCATCACAAAGACTGCTTAATTGTCTTCATTTTCTTCCTCGCCATCATCATAACCATTTATCATCATCACCGTCGTTATCATCATTATCATTATCATCTTCATCGTCATAATCATCATCAGTATTATCATCGTCACTAAGATGACCCCTTAATCATCATCATCATAATCTTTTATCACCCTAATCATCACTTTCTACATCATCATTATTAACATCATCATCATCATAATGATTATCATCATCATTTTTTTTACATTATTGGTAAATTTATTACATTACCGGTCGATTTATTACATTACCGGTCTATTTATTACATTACCTGTCGATTATTACATTACCGGGCGATTATTACATTGTTGGTTGTAACAAGCGCGGAGAGCGATGGCCTAATGGTTAGAGCACCCTCCTGTCGACCGAGAGGACGGTGGTTCGATTCCACCTCCGCCGTTTCGAAGCTTGGGCAATTTTGTTCACCCCACTTTGGCCGTGTCTTTCGGAAGAGACTAAAAGCCGTTGGTCCAAACTCCTGCGTTAGCTCAAGATTGGGCTGTTCGAGTATAATGAATGTATACTCAACAACTATGGCATGCTAAATTATAACAACGACTAATCCCCTAACACTGGCACAAGACATCCTTTACATCGCTCGCAGTCATAATAAAATACAGATATGCATTCAGTGAGGTAAATAACTTAGTGTCTATGAAATTGGTTAAATAAATAGCATTGCACGATAGAAAGGCACTAAAGACGTCGAGTTGCATATATTCGACGACTCAAGGTGTTTGCTGCATATATTGATTATTTAATATTAGATAATATTCTTTTTCACTGCTTCATTATCATTATCAACATCGACAGCATCAACAGCATCAACAGCTGACCTTACTGGTGTCAGAAACAGATTTTGTTCATAAAAACCATGGACAGACCTTCTTGAGAACACGAAAGCCATTGCATTTTTTTATACTGAAATTCAGGGGCCTGGTATAACCATCAAAAGTATAAGCTTAGCAACATTGCACTAAAAGCGAGAAGGATTGATCAATAAAAATAAATACAACAAAACAAAGAAAAATAAAAAAACATGAAAATAACGCTACGCCCTACTAGATACATCACCTCACTGGGCGTGCCGTTCACCCACACTTTATGGGCTTGGTGCTGCGGTGGTGAAAGCACCATTGAAACGGGTTGGTGATTTTATTAACTGGGTTTTTCACCACCACCAGTTCTCTGATAGACCTTGTCAGCAGGGAATAGTTCAATACACATGCCGGTGCTAGGTGCTTAGCCATTGTTAGGAACATGTTTTATGTACACGCTATCACATCAGGCATACATTGACAGCGTGAGTTGTGATTGGACCGTGATCCTTCTAGCTTTGTTTGCCAGGACCCTGATCGTTCTAGCGTTGTTCGCTAGGACCCTGATCGTCCTACATTTGTTCGCCAGGACAGGTCATGTTACAGTTGAACACCATATATTATTATTACTACGGATTCGATAGTGACTCTAGTCGTTTTTCCACCAGAAATATTATCAGATTCTTCTGTACCAATGTAGCTGACAGGTAGACAAACATATCAGTAAATAACTCTAAATAATTACCTTTGTGTTGTTTAAGTATATCAACAGTTGGTAGATCAAAAGCGAGTGGACGTCCACGTCTGGTAGGAGATACTGCCAGACTGCCCCAAAAGTTAATTTATATTATATATATATATATTAATATATAAATAGGGATTCACGGTTACGCTCCCTGGAGATTAGCTCGCACTCAATTCGCTCGCTGTTTCTATCTTTGTCCGACAGGTAGAAAAGCATATTAGTAAATAACTCTAAATGACTAAGATTGTGTTTTTTTAATATATCGCCAGCTGCTAGAGCAGAGGCCACTGGACCAAAGAGGTGAAGGAACATAGCAAGAGACTGCCCCCAACGTTAGCCTAGTAATATATATATTTCGTGTTTTCCGCAGCTCGATACCCCGTCGACTCCCGGTGTATTTGTGTTTACAATGAAATGGGGACACGCTTATGCAGACCTTTCTCTGTTTGTATAAATACACCAACTACTTGGTAGGTTGGTAACGGGCAATCCAATTTTATTCATACCCAACAAGGATTGCCGCTGTGCACACACTAATAGTGACTAAGTCTGCCACAAATTGTGCACAGCCTGGTATTAAGCTGATGTGTATGATCAATTAGTAAACAATACCAGATAAGATTTAACATTATTGATATTTTCTACTGTAGCTAGCAACTGCCGAAGACAGTCTTTACCAAAAAACCCTTGCTGCTCTTAAACAAAGCGACAGCATACAAAGAGGGAAAAAATACCTATGTGCAGACAAGCATACATAATTATATGTATATAGTGCTAGCTAGAGTATTTACAATGATATACACAAAAGTGGGGGAATAAACCCCCCATACAACATTCAGATCAATTCGATATCTAGACATGTTGACACGTAATATGCAAGTTTAGAAAGCGTATCGACACAGAAGTACAAATACATCGGGAGGGTGGGTGGGAATAAATTCAGAAGCTCGGATGATGTTCGTATGGCGCAGCGAAGAAAAGTGATTCAAAACATGGTCCCGCTCGCTATCTGCAAATTTCCCCAGCGTTCACCGCTGTCCAGTAATATTTCCCGAAAAAGTCACATGATCGGTTGGTGTAATTGGGCCCGCTTAATTAAGCGCCTTACCGATAGAGGGGTGTGCAGGATAGAGATGGGAACAGGTTGTTTGTTAAACACACCTAGCTAATCAGCTAGGTGCTCGCTGCCCAGCCCCACAAAAAGGCTTTTCATCCTATAGGCCAAAAATTCATATATAGATTGTTGCTTCGCTAGATGGGTCTGGTTTCAGTTCCTATTAACCCCATATTTCTCACTCGCATATGCCAAAAAGAACATAGCTCAGTTGAATTTCATTTAATTTATTTTAAAAGCAACATAATTCACTCATTCTACCGGTATATTGACTATAATTCTAAGACAACAACAACGATGTCAATTCAGTTTCGACATACTTCTACATTCAGGATACATTAACACATATTGGCATATGAAATACTTAATATATGGCGATTTCAATTGTAACACTAGTAATACAATTCACAATAATACTTACTATGAACATCAGTTCGATGAACATAATATAACTACAATACTATACATGTCATCACGAAATAAATTATTTGTAAAATACCCTCAGACAATATACTATGACATCGTTATTGTAACTCCAGAAAAGGAAGGGCAATGAATCACCTGGAGTGGATGGAATTCATTCCAAGACTACTAATGGAAACAGTAGAACAAATTAGTATACCACATGCAGGAGTGTTCAACTTATCATTAAAATAAGGGGGTGGTTCCTTTTGAATGGAAAGAAGCAAACGTCATACCATTATTTAAAAAGGTTTCGAGAAATAAGTCAGATACCTACAGACCAGTGAGTTTAACATCAATGATTTGTAAATTATTAGAAAGGTTAATTAAAGACCATATGGTGGATTTTCTTGTTAGGCATAAATTATTAAATCCATCTCAACATGGATTCCTAAAAGCGAGGTCATGCTTAACAAATATGTTATGTTTTTTGGAAGAAATCACTAAGTGGCAAGACGAGGGATCGCCAGTAGATATTATATACTTAGATTTTTAGAAAGCTTTTGACAAAGTGCCACATGAAAGATTACTACTTAAAATAAAAGCCCATGTCATTGACTGGATAGAACAATGGTTGACTGACAGAAGACAGCGTGTTGTAGTAGATGGGGAGATATATATATATATATATATATAAATGGTCTGAGAAATAGCAGATGTTATTAAATTTTGGGAAATGTAAATGCCTACAAGACACGGAAACTTGGGTGAAAACTATAAAAAGAAGCTTGATCGCATACTGAGGAGAGCAACTAAAATTATTTCAGAACTGAGAGACCTTAGTTATGAAGAACGACTGAAAGAATGTGGTTTAACACCCCTAGAGACAAGGCGGTTAAGGGGAGATCAAATTGAAGTTTCTAAAGATATTAAATGGGTATAAAAATATTTATAGAAATGTTTTCTCACTCAAGAAAGATAATAGAACTAGAGGCACGAGGTAACATTGCTAACGGATCAGTGCATATTGGATATCATGAAGTACTCGTTCTCATGGAGTGCAGTCAATGAATGGAACACATTATCTACATATTGTATAACTTCTAGCAGCGTAAATATGCTTAAAAACTAGATTGACACATATCTCAGGAGGACGGATTACACATACATTAAAAATATTGGACTCTCGAAAAGCCAATGGCTTCCTGGTCCACCTTGCCACCTGTGCCGTTGCCTTGGATAGCAATCTTGCTAAATGACGTCTAGAACTTGTCATCCCGGCATTTATCTTCCACAGAACGTTAGTATAAAATGTACTTATCTACTCGACATATTTTTTATTTTGATTATCTCGTATTTCCCGGACAATAAATTATTTACTGAAAATACAGCGACTTCGCATTTTTTATTATTAAAATGTCAAAATATTAAATTGTTCTGCACATACCACATAACGTATATTTTTCTGTACAAAACCTGTGAAATTAAAGTTAATATGGTTTCCAATCCATGCCACCTTTGTTATTTCTAAGTTTATTCATGAGGTTATTGCCACTAAGTAGCGAAAGGCATCCAGAGGCATTTATTTACATATTTCAGAATGCGCATACACTGCTGACACGTCTTCGCGGTAAGCGATTATCTATCGAAAGAATGCAACGACAGAAAGTTTGCGAAATGTTGAAATTCATCAGTAATTAAGCGTACGCTAACGAAGCCCGATGATCGGGGGTGCAGGTTCTGGCGGTCGCAGAATGCCGAGAATGTCAACGATAAAAGCGGCATGGGAATTCCTCGCAGGCGGAGTCACTGTCAGTTATGAGTTTACCAACAAGCCAGTAAGTGCGCATATCGCCTTTCCCCTACAAAGCCGAATAATGCATTCTAATTTCCGCAATTCTTATTATACGGCAATCTTGCTTTTTCTTCAGTAAACATTAGCATATGTGTTTACATGAATATATATATATATATATATATATATATATATATATATATATATATATATATATATATATATATATATATATATGTGTGTGTGTGTTTATTATCTGTTGATAATATATATATATATATATATATATATATATATATATATATATATATATATATATATCTGTTGATAATATATATATATATATATCTGTTTATTATCTGTTGATAATATATATATATATTATCAACAGATAATAAACAGATATATATATATATATATATTATCAACAGATAATAAACAGATATATATATATATATATATTATCAACAGATAATAAACACATATATATATATATATATATATTATCAACAGATAATAAACAGATATATATAATATATATATATATATATTATCAACAGATAATAAACACACACACACACACACACACACACACATATATATATATATATATATATATATATATATATATTATCAACAGATAATAAACAGTAACATTTTCTTAATGAACTGCCGGAAAAGAGTGTATTTCCGTCAATGTAAACACATAATAATACAAGTTCAAAATTGCACGTGTCTATTCATATATGTCACTATATAATGCCAGTACGCACACGCACATGTGCACACACAGGTACAGACACACTACACGCACGCACGCACGCACGCACGCACGCACGCACGCACGCACGCACGCACGCACGCACGCACGCATGCACGCACACCACGCACGCACACACACACGCACCACACGCACGCACACACACAAACACACATACACGCACGCACGCACGCACGCACGCACGCACGCACACATATACACTACCTTCAAGTCAACTGTTCCTCTTTCTTTCATACGGAAGCCGCCATTCTCTGTCAACTGAGCGTAGGTCGTCTCTGAGAGCTGAATCATCATCGCCTCTGACGTCGACTCCATGAGCGAGGCTACATTGACGGTGTCGCCAAAGAGACAGTACCGAGGCATCGTCAGTCCGACCACCCCGGCGACTACTGATCCTGTGACCGAGAGGCCGTTAGTTTCAATATATTCATAAAAATTGGTGTCCCGAAAGGTGTGCACTGGTATGACCTTCGAATGCGAAAAGATACCATACAAAGGCGAAGAGACAGCTACTGAACTTGATATTTCACAGCGCATCACGGACTCGCTTATTGGCACCACTACAAGTTATATTTCAGCCGATGTTGAAAGTACACAATGATACAAGAAATAATTACTCTATATAGCATTCTTATTTTTTTTTAATAGACGGTATTATAATTATGACCCATTGTTTCATGAACCAATTATCTTATTTGCCAGTTGGCGGTCGGGCCATACTGGCTGTGCCCTCAGTTTCTATGGCGTTGTAGAATAGCCAGTCACCGTGAATGTGTTTCCTTGCCTTATGTTCATAACAATTGGGCATACTGTGTATGCTTTAGTTCTTTCGAAGTCCGTAGGTGGCAGAAATTCTGGTGAAATGGAAGCTACAGAATGCGACAAGTTTTGATGCTTTGCTTAGCAATTGTTTATGTTATTAGACTCGGGGTATTATGTGGTATACAATTCCTGCCGTGTATGTTCTAGTAGTAATATAGACATATATCTTTATTAAGCTGCAGAAAGTATGAGATTTTGATCTTTTGGCTGGTTACCGCGAAATCGGAGATCCGCACGTATAATAAAGTGTTTCCATCTGTCGGAATCTTTTAGCTACTGGAACAGCTCTATAAGCTCTATAAGCTCTATAAGCCGGACAATATGTTATATTAGATGCGTAAGTGCTCCCTACTGCTCTACATAATAACACATTTGCGAGTTTTGTTTCAGTTAATGCTATTTGGAGTGTGGCATACTTCTCGAAAAATATCTTCATAATTTAAAAGGAGAATATATCTTCGAGTATTGACGAATAATTCCTCTCAAATCGTATGACTGAATAGTTTACTATTAAGGAGCACATCGATTACAAACCACATATGTTGCAATTTTAAATTTCATGTCCAATAATTGCATCAAAAGCCTATTAGTTATTCAGATATCAATCAATTCAGTGACCACTAACATGATATTATGCAGGGGTGGGTACAGGCGTAACGTTTGATGCTGAATTTTATTAGTTTCTAACAATAGCGTGTCTTATATCTATAGGCACGCACTGTTGATTTTATTTACTACTGCTATGTGGGATATTGACATTTTTTTATAAGCAAGCAATTTACTGAAAATTTGGCAAGTTTAAAGACTTGCGTAAGCATGTGTATTCTTTATTCTACAGATTTCGCCAAAGCTAGCGCCATTGGTGCGTGACTTCCCACAGTTCGTGTCACGACTACTCCCGCGGCCCGTCCGGAAGCAGGTGTCACTGATCCTTGTTCTGCTTTGCCAGTGGATATCGGTCATGCTGTGGGCAATAGCAAGTTGACCGATCGAGAGTGTTTGGTCGTTTTGGACAATACCTGGACTCCTCCAGATGATTTTTAATGCATGGACAGCGGCAAACTGATGAGGCTATCTGGGCAGGCAACACATTTCCGGGGTGTATGGTGTGTTTACATATTCTGCCTTGAAGAAAGGCTTACTTTGCAATACGTGCGTCCTCTTTGCAGTACATGAAACTGGCGGGTGAAGCTAGATCGACTGGTCAAGTCGCTCATGCAGAAGCATGCACACCTGACTGGGCGGGATGGCCACTTGACCGCCCGTCTGGCCAATGTATTCCACGACGATTACGAAAACAAAGCTCGGGAATTCAGGGCGCGCGTGCGAAGTGATGCTGGTGACTTCACGCAACAACTCCACTCTTCCTTTTTGCTTCAGCGTGAACAGAATCGATCTGCCTTGAAGCGAATTCTGCAGTCGATCGACGTCCTCGAACGGCTCGGCTTGTTACTAAGAAGACATCACTTTGCCGCTTCCAGGCAGCAAGACAGAGGCTGGTAGTGAGATCATCTACATCGAGTGGAACATACGTGCCCTTCGTAACCATATAATGAACACTGCACGAAACGCAATACCGAAGGTCATCGAGCGACAAATTGTTGCCGAGGTAATAATAATATAATAATAATACTATTTTTCTATGGCGCTAATTCCCGCATGGCGGATCGATGCGCTGTACAAGAAATATAATAAATGTATATTAATAAATATAAATAGTTAAAATGGAATGGTGTGTTCTCACTGCTGTCCGACGAAACAACAGATTTCTCCAGACAAGAGGAAATCAGTGTGTGTCTGCGCTACGTGTCTGACGGCACATTGAAGGAGAGACTATTGTGCTTCGCCAATACTCACAACCTCACTGGCGCTGGACTTGCCGCTCAGTTGCTCAGTTGCTGGAGTGGACTCAACAAACATGGTAGGACAAGGCTACGATGTTGCCGCACATGTGCACTGCTCGTCATATGTCCTGAAACTTTGTTTGACAAAGGCTGCATCAGTTCCACCCATTCGCTTGGCCGTCACTCAGATGCACGAAGTAGCAGTGTTCTTCACTGACTCAAACAAGCGACTGTACGACTTGCAACAATTCATTAAGCAGGAATGCCCTGAAGCGCCACATACGCGCCTTAAGAAACACTGGACACACGATGGGAAGAAAGCAGGCTGCAACTTTAGTGTTCAAGGAACTCTACCCTGCGGTTGTCGCGTCATTTGAGAACATTTCGAAATGGTTGGGTGATGCTTCTGGCAAAGCCGCAATGTATTTCCGTTGCATGGACCCCAGTTTCCTGCTCTCCGTGAAGGTCCGGCAAACAGTTCTCGAAGTCACGAAGCTACTATCTATCAAACTTCAGGATGTATCTCAAGACATTCTGCGAGCAACGAATCAGTGCGAGACTGCATTGACATGTTGCAGAACTTTCGTAGAGGTGACATGTTTGACCGACTGTTTGTCCAGGAAGAGGAGGTCGATGGCAGACCAATCCAAATGCCGCGAATAACAAACATGGACAAACAAAGGCATCGTCCCAGCGTTCATGCCGACTCTGCTTTGGTGTATTACACGTTTTGTTAAATCCATTCCTGGACCACTGCATCGTACAGCTGCAGGAGCGCTTTGCATCTACCAGTGTCAAGGTCCTTCTCATCAGCGCATTCAAACCGGCCTTCTGTCTGGAGAGAGACCTCTCCCCAGTTGAGGAAGGGGTGATGATGTACTCCAGTTTCTGTCAGGAAACAAGATGGCTGCGAAGAAGGAGCTCATGCGTTAGCAAGCCTACTGGATACGCTAGAATTCGGCTAGCCAATCTGGCCAGATGTTCCACGCCCTGAGAGTTGCTACACAGCTGGGGACATACCCATGTATCGCGACTTTGCTGCGAATTTGTGCTACCCTCCTTGTCACATAGACTGCACCAGAGCGATCATTCAGTGCACTGAAGAACTATCTGTGATGTACGATGAGTGAGCAACGCCTAAATGGACTTGCTCATATGTACGTCAATCGTGATATCAAATTGAACCACGACGACGTCATCGATGAATTAGCCCATTAAATTATAAACTATTAAATTACTTAATGTTTGGTCAAGCATTAATTGAAGCTAAAATAGAAACTTTGAAAACTGACGAATTTAACCCTTGGTGAAATGTCGTAACTTCGATGATTTGAACAAAATAGGCATTTTGTTATTAAATCGACTGCGGGTGTTACATACACAAAGTGTTCACACACTACTTATTTGGAAAAAAAACGAACCGGATTTGTGATAGGCTAAATCAGAGGTTGGAGTTTTTAATGTATTGTACGGACACGTTTTGATATAGCATAGGGACTAATTTGGTAACAGATGTACGTGACTCGTCCTATTCTAGTGAAGATCCCACTTTGACCAAACCACATGTAATACAAGCGCAGAGCATACAAATATGGATATCACTAATCCCGTTTAGACGTAAACTGTGTCCAATACCTGTGTGCACGCCAAAGCGTAACTTTAGCAGCATGCCGGGCCTGTGCCGGATCTTGAAGGAGGCTGCAGACACCATGAGGTCCAGAGCCGTGTTGGCGATCTCGGTCGCGTGTCTTGTGCCGTTGCGCAGGGGCAGACCAGAGATCACCATGTAGGCATCTCCGATAGTCTCCACCTTGTACACGTCATACTTGTCAATCACCTGAGATAGTAATCAGCGGATGATTGACTACACAGTTTTATTAAACGCGTTCACTCATAAAGGTAATTTCGAAATCGGTAAACAATGTTAAATAAAATTCTTGTTCTTGTTAAAGTTGACATAAATAAAACATTAACGTTACGTCCTTATATTTTAATCAAACATACGTACATGCATGCATATACGTATACTTTCATATATAAATATATACGTACACACGCACATGCATACGTGCACACACACAGTATTAGTATTAACAACCTGTTCATTTAGCGAATAATAAGGATGCATTTTCTTTATAAAAATTGTATGTCGATTTTCCTGTTTAACAGATCTGCTTCCCGTTTTAGTGATAAGATTTCTTAAATAAAGAACAACTAGGACAAAGATGTACTGTCAAATATGAAATGTTTTACACGCGAGTGGTTTGTCCGCGTAATATAAATAGTCCTAATCCTAACAACAACAACAATTTTGGCCAAATATAGAACAGAAATTGCGAATGAATGAATGAAGAGATGAAATAATTGTAATATGTTGTTACAAATGTTATTAAAGCATCATTACAAATTTGACAAACTTTGTTAATTTTGTTTATATTGTTAGAAATGCTTTTAAAAGTTTAAAATGTAGTTAAGGTGTTATTAAAACGTGATTTAAACGTTCTTTAAAATATTGTCATCGATGTTTAAAATGTTGTTGATATGTGTTTAATGTTTAAAAAAGTGCTTAGATGTTGTTAAATTATTGATAAAACATTGTTAAAAGTGCTGGTAAAATGTTGTTTCATGGAGTAAAAGGTTCACCTCATCGAAGAGTGTGTAGAGTTCGTTGAGCATGTTGATGATGTCCATGGGCGTAGATTCGGCCGCGAGCAACGTGAAGCCAAGAATGTCCGAGAACAGAATCGTCATACTGTCGAAGCATTCCGGTTGCACTTCCTCGCCGCGCGAAAGCTTCTCGGCGACCGGCTTAGGGAGAATCTTGTAGAGCAGCGACTCGGAGTTCGCCTTCGCCAGTTGCAGTTCCATGGTTCGTTCGTTGACCTTCTCCTCTAGGTTTAGAAGGTAGCCTTCGACAGACTCCATCATGCAGTCGAGAACGTTTTTCTTGGAGGGGTTCGCCCGCTCCAAGGACTCCGAGAGATTCTGGAATGTTTGTCGTTTATCGGGGTCACTGGTCCATGCTTGCCGTAGGAGATCGTGTAGCTCTCGCGGGATGGCCTCAGTCAGTGGTGGACGAGCTCCTCTGTAGACGACGTTCTCTAACACCTGACCAGGATCCAGGCGCGACTCCATCTCGATGTACGGGTTCTCGCGGGTAAACACCTCGACGAGCAGAATGCTGAAATCGCGACGCGAGTTTGGTTATTTGAAAGGGTCAAACATGTCCAACTAACTAACATACATGCATATTGATAAATACGTCACATCACTCCATCTCTAATACTTTCATTGCCTTGTTTATTAGGTTAAGTTACTCGTGTATATAACTCGCATAAGTCAGTCACTGATATGCTCTATATTTAATTTATAAACAAAACTTTAAAACATAAAAAAATGCTCACGCTCATGCACTGCAATTATAAATGAATTTCATAACTTTCCGGCAAGGAATTCCACACATCTAGGGTTTACTACTCTCTGACTGAAGCATCACTGCCTACATAACTTCATGCTTGTTTTGTTTATTTAATTGTTTACAATGACCTCTGAGATGCATGCTAAAACAACTGACATAGGTATCCATTCTCCTTACCAGGTAATAACTTAAATGTCTTAACCATATCTCCACATAATCTATGTTATTCTAATCTATATAGTTTTAGTCTTGTTAATCTTTCCTCATACGAAAAATCCTTAAATCCTAGAAGCTGCTTAGTTGCTTCTCAAGCATTACACTGTATGTTGCTGTATTTAGGCAAAGATTGCGGCGACAATTGCGAACCTGAAGCTGTAGATATCACATGGCTTGGTCGGTCGAAGTTGCGAACGCACCACCAGTTCAGGCGCCGCGGCATATTGGATGCGGGTGTCCACCTCTACTTCTTCATTTTCAGTGACGGTGGCGGCGACTTGAGAAAGGTCTCGAATTTTCTGCATTCTGGACACGTGCGTGTATTCCCAGTCGGCGATCTTGACGTTCCAACGCGAGTCGGTGAAGCAAGACATGGTCGACAAGCTGCCGTGGACGATGTTGAGACTGTGCAGGTATTTCATTCCGGAGGCGACGTCCGCCGACATCGAGAATTTGAAGTGATCATCCAACTTGAAGTTTTTGTTCTGGTACAGAATAGCTTATATTATTTCGCAACAGTACAGGTACAAGTAAAGAGTTGTTCTTTCCAACACCAACGCAACTGTGAAATTAATTCATAACTGGGCGGCTTCAGTTCGAATGTTACAAGGATACTCCGTGTCCTATATATACTCCGTGTCCTATATATTATAGCATATATACCAAAACTAGTTGTAACAAAAACAGCATATTTCAGAAATGCGTTTCGAATTGTTATCCGATCGAAACTGTTTTAATGCCAACGAAACTGCAAATATCTCCTGCAGATAGCAAGTGCATAAACACTTACTTGATGCAATACACATTTGCGCAATGACACGTTTGACTAAAGTGTTACAATTGACCCCAGTGCGGGGCAAGTTGTAACAGCCAGCGGTGCAAGTTGTAACAGCCAGCGGGGCAAGTTGTAACAGCCAGCGGGGTAAGTTGTAACAGCCAGCGGGGCAAGTTGTAACAGCCAGCGGTGCAAGTTGTAACAGCCAGCGGGGCAAGTTGTAACAGCCAGCGGGGCAAGTTGTAACAGCCAGCGGGGCAAGTTGTAACAGCCAGCGGGGCAAGTTGTAACAGCCAGCGGGGCAAGTTGTAACAGCCAGTGGGGTAAGTTGTAACAACCAGCAGGGCAAGTTGTAACAACCAGCGGGGTAAGTTGTAACATATATGTTTACCATTGCGCCAAATAGTAACATACCAGTATACAAAATTAATGGCTTTGAATTGCTTTAATACATATCTAGGATATATGATTAGCTTATAAACCTTAAAACTGTTTCCTCAACTGATTTAGCCTATCGTAAATCTGGTTCATTGGTGTCCAAATATATAGTGTGTGAATAGTTTATATAACACCCGCAGTCGATTTAATAAAAAATGCCTATTTTTGTTCAAATCATCGAAAGAATTTACTTTAGTCGGTAGATCTGGTAAGGATCAAAATAGTGGATATCCAAAATGGTACACACTGTGTGGGTCAATGCTGATCATGGGCGTGACCTACATCCTCTAGCCGATCACATGACAAAGTTACGAAATTTAACCAAGGAACAAAATCGTGATTTTTCAGCATTTCGATTTTCACTCCAGTAAATGCTTCAACAAGCATTTACTAATTTAATAGTTTGTCTGATGATTTCACAAAAATTACACGCAAAAGTTGCACAAACGAGCTAGCATGTTGTAGTGGATACTAGGTAGGTTAGGTTTTTCACAAACTTAATTTGAAATGAGACTACAAAAAAATCGAGTTGAGTAAGTATCTTTAATAGGCCCTACTAAAAATATGAATATAAAAAGTAATGGGCAGATGCGTTTATTAATCGCTCTCCCCCCCCCCCCGAATCACAATGGACGGCACTTTCCCAACCCAACACCCCGAGTGATATTTTTCGCATGATACTGGTATGTTACAAGTTGTCCGGGGAAAATGTTACAACTTTCCCCAGCACCAGCTCATCAACAACACCTGTAAATACATTAAATATACTTAAAACACCGTTTAACAGCCTATGTAATAGCTAGAGCATATATTCCTGAGTAGAACTACCAAAAAGTCATATCAAGTCATGTGCACATAAACCCTTAACAAATAGTATAGAAAATTACCGTCTTTTCTTTACTGTGGCGTTGTTGTTTTTTTTCTCCAACGGATCCATGTGAGATCACACGTGACATGTTTAAATCTATTTGTTAACATACTGCTACCTTGCGAAATAACTTGCATTAGTAGTTTCGCCTGTACTACTTCTGTTATAACCCGTGTTACATCCAGCCTCCGTCTTCCCTACTGACCTCGAGGATATCTCGCAGGACTCCTTTTGAGCAGTATTCCGACACCAAAACGTACAGACCGTTGCTCTCTGTGACGCCAAGGAAGCGCATGACGTTCTGATGACGCACCGAAGACTTCATCCACAGCAGCATCTTCTGCATGCGTTTGCTGTACACGTACCCAGGCCCGATCGGGGCCGGGAGGAGGGCGACGGTGTGATCCTGTCGATACAACGATCAGTTGCATAATTGAATCTGAGTCATTTAATAATAATAATAATAATACAAATAACACAACATCAATAATAATCATAATACTAACAATAACAAAAACAACACCGAAATGGTAAAGGTAATTTCGAAATCGATAAACAATGTTAAATAAAATTCTTGTTCTTGTTAAAGTTGTCAACAGATAGATGAATACGTTAAAGAAACACGCGCTGACTCTGCCTTACAAACCTTATAATTTCCGACCTTGATAGAGCCAGTTATCCACCGCGATCCATTCCCGGTGCTGTCTGTAAACACGCTCCTGCAGCGGAGCCCGGGCGAGCGACTGAAGAGGGTGGAGCTACGTAACTCTTCAACGGGGATCAACTCGATGTCGTCGTACGGTATCTCCCACTCGCGGCTGTACAGGGCTCGGTTCAAACGGAGGTGCTCCCGAGCTATATGAATGGTCAGGCCAATAACAACGAAGACTGCCGTGGGAGTCAAAATCATCGTGATTATCATCCAGTCCGAATTTAAAGCATTCGTGTCGCTCTCTTCTCGATTCACAAGCGCCTTCACTAGTGAGTTGTCGCACGTGAACTTTTCTAGAACATCTGTGGGGGCCAATGTCCATATGTTGCGTCACGGACGTTTCTGATAATGTTACTTTCATATATCACATACATGAACCCGTAGCTAATATCCTCACATAGGACGATAAAGAATGTGTAAATGCTAGAATTTATAAACAAAATAGACTAATATCTCAGGAGGGCAGGTTACACGCAGATAAGTAATGGTTTAACTCCCTATAAGCCAATTGCTTCACAGCAGATATAATTATTATACTACCGATAAATCAATTGCTTTACAGCGGACGGAATTATTATATTAGAATTACTCATTTCGGTGAATGTATAAAGGTTTATTTTAAATTCTAAATATTCCTAGCATGACTGTTTGCTTATACACCTGGTGCACCCAGAAGGAACTTATACACCTGGAGCACACAGAAGGAACTTATACACCTGGAGCACCCAGTAGGAACTTATACACCTGGAGCACCCAGAAGGAACTTATACACCTGGAGCACCCAGAAGGAACTTATACACCTGGAGCACCCAGAAGGAACTTATACACCTGGAGCACCCAGAAGGAACTTATACACCTGGAGCACCCAGTAGGAACTTATACACCTGGAGCACCCAGTAGGAACTTATACACCTGGAGCACCCAGTAGGAACTTATACACCTGGAGCACCCAGTAGGAACTTATACACCTGGAGCACCCAGTAGGAACTTGGCTGATCACAATACCTACCACGGGCAACTCGCTGTCGCAGAGCGTCGTTCAACGGAATCATTCCGTTCTCAACGCAGAGTTTGTTGGCGTCCTCGGTAGATGTCAGCCACTTGATGTAACGATACAACTCCATGGCAGAACTACAATTCTTCGTTATCTTCATACGTATGACAAGGTACGTGTATGCGACGAGAGGATACGACAACGCCCCCTTGCTGTCAACCAGATCAGCGTTGAAGCGTTCATCAAATGTTCCGTGTCCTGCTTTGACGACTATCTGTGCCGTTTCGAAAGATGGAGCTACCAGCTTGCCGGCTTTATTGACAATCTTGCTACGTGTTATTCCCAAGTAACGGGTCGCCAGCAGCGAGATGTAGGATATGGAATATTTGACCGATGTAACTATTCCAGACACGCCGAGCGAAGTTCTGCCGGAAATCCAGCGACTACTACTGTTCCAAGACCGGCTTGAGAAATCACTTATGTTCAAGCCGTGGCTGAAAGCATTTCGGCATTTGTCAAAAATACTATAACGGATACAACAAAGATACTATAACGGACACAACAAATCGCAGTTCAACATTTCACAGTCCATGTGTCACACTTATCTTATCACTTACAACCACGAGTCGTGTTCTTTTACACGCACACAACATATTCGTGCACGTACACGCATGTACACCACGCACGCGCAGGAATACACACATACACGCACGCACGCACGCACGCACGCACGCACGCACGCACGCACGCACTCAACAAAGGTAAACGATAACGACCATGTGGTTTTCTTTCTGAAAAACTGAACAACATTTATAAATTAATATATGTGCCAACAACCAATACCACCAGGTTCATTTATTTCTTACTGACCTGAACCAACCAAACTTTTGGCGCCACCTGACGTCAAACGCACTCAACGCCCTCGTGAAGATTTCCGTTGTCCCGGATACGTCTGACCTCACCACGACCCGGATGGGTTCCCTGGGCAGGTCAACGCCTGGGTTCACACTGTTGAAATCGGGGTCAGACCATGACGTATACGTGCCGTTGTAAATGCCAACGAGGAGCTCTCGCGTGAGGTTCATGGATTGGATGCCAGGCAGGTTGACGATGATAGCGACAGCGCTGTGAAGAGTTTGTTGGAAGACATAACTTACTGATGAAACCATTAAGATTATGCAATTGTATTTCTGAAATCATTAAGATTATACAATTGTATTTCTGAAATCGCAACAATTAATAATGCAAGATAAACGCAAAAGCATAAAATAACATGTGTGTTTGTGTGTGTGTGTGTGTGTGTGTGTGTGTGTGTGCGTGTGCGTGTGCGTGTGCGTGTGCGTGTGCGTGTGCGTGTGCGTGTGCGTGTGCGTGTGCGTGTGCGCGTGCGCGTGCGCGTGCGCGTGCGCGTGCGCGTGCGCCTGCGTGCGTGCGTGCGTGCGTGCGTGCGTGCGTGCGTGCGTGCGTGCGTGCGTGCGTGCGTGCGTGCGTGCGTGCGTGCGTGCGTGTGTGTGTGTAGGATTCAATATATGTTTGTCTAAAAGAGCCCTACTCACCCAGCACACGTGGGGAACATCTGAACATCAGGATGATCGTCATATGTCTCATTCGTGATCAACGCATCCGACCCGGCATAATGCGCCCTCTGGCTGCGGTCAAGAAGCAGCGTCATGCCCTGGCCGCTGCCTATTGACTCATATGTCATTTCCAGCTGGACATTTTTCCGCCGGAACGTCTTGAATGCTGCTGCCCATTCCAGGTACAGACGACCGGGGAACGATGCCCCGAACCCGTGCAGGGACACACGGGGGAGACCGGACACCACTCTAACGTCAAGTCTCGTCAACGTAAAGAACATGACGCAGAGAAACCGCAACGTGACAAACATGGCGGTTAATCTTCCTCGTCTACAATGAGCAATAACACAAGAATGCAAATGAACTGAGTGAACCTTACCTCCTACTTCTTCTTATAAGTGTGTAATCCCACTCTAGAACATTATAAGTGTGTAATCCCACTCTAGAACATTATAAGTGTGTAATCCCACTCTAGAACATTATAAGTGTGTAATCCCACTCTAGAACATTATAAGTGTGTAATCCCACTCTAGAACATTGTTTCACTTTGGTTGCTATATACATGGTTAATGTGTGATAAAAGTGTTGCCAACTCTTTGTCTGGTTATCTATAAAAATGATGTTATGTTTCATGGTTCGTCCATGGTCCATAGCGGACACCTCTCTATAACGGACACTTTTGAAAGTCTCGAATTACTTGCTATTAGTTTGTACTGTCCGCTAACTGCCCATAGCGGCCACCTGGCCAATATGGACAACGGACACGGAATTTGGACCCAACCATTCATAGTCACCCTGCCGCTTGCGGACTGGTGCATTGACAATCCCACGAGTCAATCTAGCTGAGCCACTGCTGATACTCACTAACTTCACTAAGAATGTATTATGAGTTATACCATCTGAATAATATCGTAAAGAATTATAAGCAATGTGCTCCAAATAAGGCAAGCTTCTTGCCTAGCCCTGGCCTAGGCCACCGCCAGCTGTGTAAACTTTCACCCATTGGCTTCTCTTGGACATCAAAGCCGTTTCATCTCGCCTTTCCTTAACCATAACCCTGCTTTGTGTTGACGGCAAAGATTCAAAGACTAACTCGCAGAAGTTAAGCTCCAAGCACAGTGTATGAACAAGGAGAAATTTGTCAATGTTACTATCCGCCGGACAGTAGTGGACCGTGTACAATTCGTTTCAATTAGGATTGTAATTACATGGCACCGATCACGGGCGCCACATGTCACCTGGTTCCACGCAGGGAAATGCAGTAACGCTGTTGGATTAATGACATTTCACCAACTAAGTTTATGGCTCACATATATTGTTTATTAACCGTGGCTTTGTACCGGTCAGTACCAACTAGCAACCGTAACAAATTATAATGGCGCCACCTAGTGAGTGTCCACTTAATCAAATTCTCCATGGCGGACACCTGTCCATAACGGACATAATGCGTAGTCCCGGTGGTGTCCACTATGGACAGGTTTCATTGTATATATATATATATATATATATATATATATATATATATATATATATATATATATATATATATATATACAATTTTATATATATATATATATATATATATATATATATATATATATATATATATATATATATATATATATATATATATATATATATATATATATATATATATATATATATATATATATATATATATATGGCTCGGCCATCCTACCACCTCGAGCAGCTTTCAAGACTACTGTTCGGCATACGAATGAAGTAAATGCACCTCGTAAGGTTGTAGTTAGTACACAACCAGAGACAGTAGCCACAGCGCAAAATACACTGGGCAACACGTATGTTGAGACGCAGGAGAAGCGTTATCGTGACATTCTTGGAGCATTTTACAGTTGCGAGTCGACTATTGCTATCCATGATGCCTCGAAGTTAGTAAAATAACTTTCGTGAAAGAAATCAAAAACACCTTCATACAAGGGGAAATTCGTGTGGATGCTTGGACAACTCACTTCAAGCAACTACTCTCTTCAGATAATACGAGCACATCCAACCACCCAGTTGATTCGATCTATGAGACCCCAACATTGATACCGACAGCTTCTTACTAGCAGAAGTCAATATTGTCATCAAGCAAATGAAACTTGACAAAGCCCTAGGACTAGATGACATTCACATTGAAGGGGACTACCCAAATTAAGGACAGAGTTACTGAAATTCTGCAATGAATCATACCTAGGAATAGACTAGCAGGTTGGGGGATCTCCGGTATTGCACCAGTACCTAAGAAAGGCGACCTGACACTTCCTGGAATAATATTAATAATAATAATGAAATCTTGCATAGCGCCAGTATCCGCCAAATAAGGCTCTCATGGCGCTTGAAATAATTTAACCATTATTCGAAATATCAATTTAAGATCAGTATCATAAAGGTTATAAAATTAGTATAATATATATCATAAAATCAGTAAATATTATAAGATCATGAACAAAATAATAATAATAATATAATTCGCCCTGAGCTAGAAAATATCTTACGCCCAAACCAGAACTTATTTATACCCCAAAGATCTACATCTTCGCAGATTCTTGCTCATAGACACACCAACGAGGAAATGAGAAACCACCAGAAAGAGGCTGCCATTATTTTCATCGATTTCAAGAAAGTCTTTGATTCAGTAGAAAGAAAATAAATGTTCCCGATTCTTCACGTGTATGGTATCCCGAAGAAGATCGTCAAAATCAAACAAATAATGTATGTAAGCACCCCTGCAGTTGTACAAACTCCCAAAGGGGAAACTACAAATTTCAAGATTAACACAGGAGTACTCCAAGGAAACCCCATACCTGTTCGTCATAATCTTGGACTACATTCTAAGAACTGCGAATGATGAGAAGGACAAACTCTCAACAGACGTCAATGCACCAGAAATCCATCCTGCCATTTCTCTGATGTGGATTATGCTGATGAAATCGCTTTGTTCGGTGGCACGATGCAAGAATTTTTACTTCAAGAAGTGAAAAATGCTTCCTGATCTACTGGACTATTCCTCTATCCAAGCAAAAACAAAGTACATGCACATCAACCCGTCTGCTAATGATTGTGTAAACTCGTCAGAGAGGAGTCAAATTGAGAAAGTAGAGGATTTAGAATATATTGAATCCTACACAAACTTACAACATGCACTGGATGGCACCTACACACACACACACACACACACACACACACACACACACACACACACACACACACACACACACACACACACACACGCGCACGCACGCACGCACGCACGCACGCACGCACGCACGCACTCACTCGCACACGCGCACACGCGCACACGCGCACATGCGCACACGCGCACACGCGCACACGCGCACGCGCACAGGCACACGCACACCCACACCCACACCCACACCCACACCCACACACACACACACACACACACACACACACACACACACAAACACCCACACCCACACACACGCACGCACGCACGCACGCAAGCACGCACGCACGCACGCAAGCACGCACGCACGCACGCACGCACACACACACACACACACACACACACACACACACACACACACACACACACACACATATATATATGTACGTATGTATGTATGTGTGTGTGTGTGTGTGTGTGTGTGTGTGTGTGTGTGTGTGTGTGTGTGTGTGTGTGTGTGTGTGTGTGTGTGTGTGTGTGTGTGTGTGTGTGTGTGTGTGTGTGTGTGTGTGTGTGTGTGTGTGTGTGTGTGCGTGCGTGCGTGTGTGCGTGCGTACGTGCGTGTGTGCGTGTGTGTGATTTAACAAGATTTGCCATCCAAGCCAAAGTCCCAGATGGCAAGTGGACAAGGAAGCCATTGGCTTATCGAGAGTCCAACAATGTTCATCTACTTATAACCCGCCCTCCTGAGATATGTGTCAACCTTGTTTTTAAACATATTCACGCTGCTAGCTGTGCGCCATATATTTAGACACATTTATTTAGTGACAGTAAGGCTTCTGAATATAATTATATATAAATGTGAAACAATATTGTGTAATCGTACTAGCGCTGGTGACGCTGATTGCACGAAGCACTTAGGCATCTATGAATAAATCCCAACCGACCTCCCCATACGTGTTGTGTTAAATTGATTGTGTAAACAAGTCAAGACAACATTGGTGTATTGAAATTGAAATGATTACGAGAATTATATTGCTAAGCCTGATGCCAATATCTTTATCAATTAAGCCACTCGCAAACCTGTATTCTTATTATTTGCTATATATCATTATTTATCTCGGTTGTTGCTCCATTTATCTACATCATTTTCTTTATCGTCGTAATTTTCATAGCTCACGTGCTTTCTTGGCAGAACAAGACATGGTGGTATTTATTGAATGGCACTTTTATTGCTGTAAAGGCGGTCCTTAAAGGTGGTCCTTAAAGGTGGTCCTTAAAGGTGGTCCTTAAAGGTGGTCCTTAAAGGTGGTCCTTAAAGGCGGTCCTTAAAGGTGGCTCCGTAAAGCTACGTGTTATCACATTGTTGCCGGATACGGTTTTCCACCTTTCAAAATAACATCCACATTCGAACATTATAATCACTAATTATTTGACGCATGACTTAGCATGATTTTATCAAGTATATTTATATATCCTCCACTATTTTACGTGTGTGCATATTTTAATAGTGTCTTTTGACAAATCTTTCACATATCGTTTGTGTTTTTGTCGAAACAAATGTATACCCCATGTCCTTGGTCTGCTCCTCTACAAGGGTACATCCCTGTGAAGTCGTTAAAAAAATTATTCCAAATTAGTGTTCCCTTTGATTGATCACAAAACGCAATGTGTAATTTTACTTTTACGTTAACGCTTTAGTCAATGCTACAGAATATTTAGTTGTATTCCTCAGAGGTGTAAAGAACGTTACCTGCGATAAGGCGTCGAAGATTTCGTCCTACGAGAACTGCCGCTCCGCCAAACAAGCTGGTTTTCAGATGAAAGCAACGGCGGATCACTTTCACTTGTAGACAGCACGGAGTACGAGTCAAACCCACCAGATTGGAGAAGAAAGCCTGACGTTGCCTGGTTTTCTTCGGCTCGTCTCAATCGCTGCATGACGCTGCAGTGTGCCGAAGCCGTAGTCAGCGTCGGTTTGTCGGCATAAATTATGACAAATAGTTGGATGTTGAGCGGCACAGTTGCTCATAGCGGTACACGTTTTGATGCTTTGGAAGGTTACATCGTTTGATATCAACATTGCCATCCTTCCGACAGTGCCTGCGGCCGAGCTGGTGCCAGATGTACTGTTTTCCTTTGGCTCCCCAGTGAAGTAGAGAGGATGACTGATGTTGGATGACTTCCAACCATTTTACAAAAGGACACAAGTAACCAGATAATGCTGTATATTTGATTCTTGTTTTTGTATCATGCCATTTAGTGTTTATTTATATATTTCATTGTTTGGCATTTATATACGCTATCTGGTGTCTAAACTACCATTCTCCACTATTATATTATTTGTAGTGTAATAGGTTATTGGTAATATGATCAGCTGATCACAACTGTGTACTCCTAGCCCCCGTGTACAAACCGGCCTTTCATAGACATGAGCGGGTGGTGAAAACCTGGACTGCCGATAGTATTGTTGCGCTACAGGACTGCTTTGACTGCAGTGTCACGTGTTCTATGACACGTGTGAAAATCTGAATCAACTTGTTGATGTTATTTCATCATATATTTCGTTCTGCGTTGACCCTGTGATTCCAACAAAACAAATCAATGTTTTTCCCAACAATAAACCTTGGGTAACGAAAGATCTAAAAGCTGTCCTAAATAAAAAGAAAAGGGATACGACCGAAGAGAAAAACAGGTAAATAAAAAAGTAAAAGCAGCAATTAGGCAGGCAAAACAGCAGTACAAACAGAAGGTTGAACACAAGTTTGTTAGTGATAATTTTCGTGACACTTGGAAGGGGTTAAAGAAAATGACAGCTGTCAACATGATGACAGACCCAGTTAGATCTAAGGACAGACTGCAGGGTGTGAGTGATGAGTCGTTGCCCGAAGTGTTTAATGATTTCTTTACACGTTTTGAAGAACACAACTTTTCATTCTACATGTCTGATCAAAAGTCGCCTTTGACTTTTGATAAAACTGCTGTCATTGATCAGAAGAGTGTAGCTAATTGTCTTAAGATGATCAACATAAACAAAAGCCCAGGCCCTGATGGCATCTGTGGCAGAACTCTGAATCTGAAGGTTTGTGCAGATCAGCTCAGTGGTGTCTTTCAACATCTCATTCAGACCTCTCTAGACACTGCTTGTATTCCCACTGTTTGGAAAACTTCTACTGTCATCCCCATTCCTAAGACAAACAACCCAAAACAGTTAAACGACTTCAGACCAGTTGCTCTAACATCCCTTTTTATGAAAACACTGGAAAACTAGTCAAGTCACTGATCCTGCCCATCACTGAGAGCCAATTAGACCCACTCCAGTTTGCGTACCGGACTGGAAAGTGTTTTGAAGATGCAAAGTTATTCATTCTGGACAAAATATATACTCACCTTGAGAAGCCAACTACACATACCAAGATTCTCTTCGCCGATTTCTCATCGGATTTTAATTTGATGCAGCCTTAGCCCATAAACCCATTTCTGATTTTTTTAAATCTTGGAAACCAGCTTGTTGCCTGGATTGTTGATTTTTGTCGTGTCGTCCTCAGTCTGTTTTTGTGAATGGGAAATTTTCTGACATGAGGTTGACACATACGCCCTAGGGTTGTTGTCTCTAACCCCTCCTGTACATCTTGTACACTGACAGCTGTAGAAGTGTGTCACGCAGACAGGTTTTTAATGAAATTTGATTAATACAGTGCCTTACTTTAACTTTTCTTTGGTTCCCAACAAGATCATGGCCCGGCACTACGAGATTTTGTTGAGTGGTGTGATGACTCCTATCTAAAGTTTAATGTGTGTAAGACCAAGGAGTTGGTAACAGATTTCAGAAAACACAAGGTCCTGAAAAAACCACAGTTCATGATCAAGAGGTTGAAATTGTCACCAAGTACAAATACTTAGGTACAGTGTTTGATAACAAACTTAGATGGGATGACAACACTGACGCAATCGTCAAGAAATATCAGCAGCGCCTGTACTTACTTAGAAAATTAAACTTATTCTCTGTTGATAAAACAATTTTAAACCTATTTTACAAGTCTTTTATTGAGAGTGTTCTTTGCTCTTCGTTTATCTGCTGGTATTTCAACCTGAGTGTTAAAACAAGAACAGTTTACAGAAGATTGTACGTGTCAGCTCCAAAATAATCGGAGAGACTCAGAGAGACATCACTCAGTTTTGTGAACAACAGGTACTCAGGAAGGAACGTTCTATTTAGCTAATGACAGTCATGCTCTATTTCCCATGTTTGACACTCTGGCGTCGGGTCGCCGTTTTAGGTGCTTCTCGTGCAAAACAATTCCTGTTGCCATCAGTCTTCTCAACAATGTGAAATGAATATAGTGTGTGTGTGTGTGTGTGTGTGTGTGTGTGTGTGTGTGTGTGTGTGTGTGTGTGTGTGTGCGTGCGTGCGTGCGTGCGTGCGTGCGTGCGTGCGTGCGTGCGTGTGTTTGTGCGTGCGTGCGTGCGTGCGTGCGTGCGTGCGTGTATGTGTGAATACTTCCCCTAGCATATTCACAATGTAGAAGGAACCTACGGCTCTTAATATCATCCGTGGCTGCCTTTCTTTCATCATGTATAATCTCGCGGTGAAATGCATACAAGCGCGACGTCGCATGTCAATTATTCGACGACTAATTATCCGAATAGGTCGGAAAGGTTGTCAGACAGATGCCAAGATACTGGACGGAAACAATTGCTATTCACCATGTGTGGCTAATGAGACGCTATGTTCACATACATCTCATCAAAGAGAAGAAACAAAGAGCAACCTAACACACCTCTTAACTTGTACTATACATGTCCAAAAATATGCGCATGTCATGTTGATGTGGTAGTTGTTTCGGTGGTGACGTTTCTTTTATATGTTCACCAGTTTCCTCTGTGGAATGGTGTAGTTAAAAACCAGTAGAAATCAACTGAATGGCCAAAGTGTAGTTTATGCGAACGGACTAGATTGAAGCCAACCGGGTCTTGTCGGTGCATTATACACAGTGGTGTCTTTCAAAGTAATTTACTAATTGTAGTTTCTTTGTGGTTTCGTATAAGCAAAATGCACGTATTCTGTTAATCTTTCCATCACAAAAATAAATTAATAATTACATTTTTATTGTAATAGTATATTTACGGTCAGAGAAGGAATAAAGTGAGTATTTGACAGACTTCTACATCATCCGGTGATAAACTTATATTTCACCATCAAATGTGAATAGTTATTGATATGTTGTTAATCGCAGTAAAGTGGTCACTGTGCATTTAGTAAAGCTAGACAGTAATTTAATATGTCATGCACATACGAAATATTAAGATATGATAGACCACGGTAGTACCACGTGTTGTACGGATGGTATGTTAGCCACCACAAATGTTATAAATACTAAAGAATCACTGTCGCAACCTGAACCGGCAAACGAAAATGCGATGCGGTTTGAACAAGTTAATGTTTCAAGATCTTTTAGTGTAAAGGACGTTTAGTGTAACCATTTACGACACATATCCAAAAGTTAGACAAATTCCTATATGCAGAGTTCGAGAATGGCACTTAAGAATGTTTGCGGCAATTGTATTATTATGTTTGAACCTCGGGATTGCTTTATACTAGTCTTTATATAACTTTATTACGTAACGTTCTCTGTGCGCTGTTTGATATGTGGATATATGTTTAGTTGATACAAGACTCGTATTTTAATCATACGTCTATGAAAATCTGTATTAATCAGCATTTGCATAATAGTATAAAATTGTATGCATAATCAATAGATACATAGCAATACCATCAGTACACGAAGAGGAACTCTACTACCATGCAGCCAACTGAAAGAATTCTGTCTGCGAAATATAATGGCGTGCCACCGTAGCGTGGTATACGTCATTCAGTCAGGGCCGATCATTAAGGTTGAAAGCCTACGAAAGGGCATAGCGATCTCTCGTGAAACTGAAACTGCCTTAGGCAAATTGCTCTACGTCATCGTAGTTAGCGTTGTGTGCCAAGAAGGACCATTGAAGAAAATGAAAACGAACTGTTCAAAGAGGTATTGTAGAAACTCGTAAAATGAAACAGGCAGAACGATGTGACATATTGATCATTTCTTTGGTGTGAAGCCAAACTCAGACACGATGTTCTCGTTTTCATTTCATTGCAAGCTATAACAGCGCCCATCAAACACCGAAATGACGTCAATGTCGCATGGACTGCCGGGAGAAATAGATTGTCAATGTAGTAAACTATCCAACAATCACGATCGTTCTTATCGAAAACAATATTGCTGTCCGGCGATTTTGGAGCCTATGGACAAACACTGGCTGTGGCACTCGAATTTTTATTGATAGATAGATAGCTAGCTAGCTGGATGGATGGATGGATGGATGGATAGATATTGCCCACAGCCATTTTATTTACCCCCCCCCCCAATCCTGCCTCCATCGTGCCTCATCACGCCATTTTAATGGAATTTGAAACGGGGGCAATGTCGTAAAAGGGCACTGAAAGTGCCCTTTCTGGACGTTGCCTCCCCCCAGTGGAAATTCGATAAAAAAGCCCTGCTGCCCTCCATGGGTGTGTATATATATATATATATATATATATATATATATATATATATATATATATATATATATATATATATATATATATATATATATATATATATGTAGCAGTATTTGGATGGTCTCAGTCAAATTTTATTAGTCTGGTCGATGAAGACCGTCCGTCTCTCAATAGACATGGCATTTCTACTGTTCGTTCAGCAGAATACAGAACAGTTTGATTGTGGACAAAACAGTTTGATTGTTTTTTGATATAATATGTCATAGAAATTGCAACTGTCATTGTATTATCGTTTTCAATAATTGAATAATTGAATAATTGCTTTACCATACTCTTTGTAGAACTTTTTTATTTGTAAAGCGCTTTGTTCAAGAAATGTTTTATATTCTCTCCTGCAACCACAATTATGTTGTTGCTAATCTATGCTCAATAAGCTGATTTACTGTCCACGTGTCGTCCCCATAAATGAGTGTAGACCACACATAACACATTGTATTATTGTCCACGTGTCGTGCCTATAAATGAATGTAGACCACACATAACATATTGTATTATTGTCCACGTGTCGTCCCCATAAATGAATGTAGACCACACATAACACATTGTATTATTGTCCACGTGTCGTCCCCATAAATGAATGTAGACCACACATAACACATTGTATTATTGTCCACGTGTCGTCCCCATAAATGAATGTAGACCACACATAACACATTGTATTATTGTCCACGTGTCGTCCCCATAAATGAATGTAGACCACACATAACACATTGTATTATTGTCCACGTGTCGTCCCCATAAATGAATGTAGACCACACATAACACATTGTATTATTGTCCACGTGTCGTCCCCATAAATGAATGTAGACCACACATAACACATTGTATTATTGTCCACGTGTCGTCCCCATAAATGAATGTAGACCACACATAACACATTGTATTATTGTCCACGTGTCGTCCCAATAAATGAATGTAGACCACACATAACACATTGTATTATTGTCCACGTGTCGTCCCCATAAATGAATGTAGACCACACATAACACATTGTATTACTGTCCACGTGTCGTCCCCATAAATGAATGTAGACCACACATAACACATTGTATTACTGTCCACGTGTCGTCCCATAAATGAATATAGACCACACATAACACATTGTATTATTGTCCACGTGTCGTCCCATAAATGAATGTAGACCACACATAACACATTGTATTATTGTCCACGTGTCGTCCCCATAAATGAATGTAGACCACACATAACACATTGTATTATTGTCCACGTGTCGTCCCATAAATTAATGTAGACCACACATAACACATTGTATTACTGTCCACGTGTCGTCCCATAAATGAATATAGACCACACATTGTATTACTGTCCACGTGTCGTCCCATAAATGAATATAGACCACACATAACACATTGTATTATTGTCCACGTGTCGTCCCCATAAATGAATGTAGACCACACATAACACATTGTATTATTGTCCACGTGTCGTCCCATAAATGAATGTAGACCACACATGACACATTGTATTATTGTCCACGTGTCGTCCCATAAATGAATGTAGACCACACATAACACATTGTATTATTCAGCTTTCTTTGTCATTGCAATGTTTCTTAATTGTGTAATCACGTCTGGTAATTGGACGAATCTACTTGATTAATCTTCTTCACTATTAATCGTGCCTTTAGATATTATACCAAAGTGTACAATCAGCACCGAGGTCAAGATAAGTAGCTAGAAATGGGTAGGACATATCCTACGAATGAACAAGAACAGCAAATGCGAGACGGCGTTGACCTGGACGCCGAAGGTAGAAGAAATGTTGGTCGACAAAGACAACGTGGTGATCAACTGTTGAAAATGAAAGACTTGTTCTGGGGTGGAACTGCTGGAACGAAGCCAGACGTGTAGCAGCTGACAGAGTGAGCTGGAGGAGATGCACTTCAACCTTATGGGCCACTGGGCACGAAGAGGATAGGTGAGGTGAGGTATGATCTTCAGTTAAATCCTACGGAGCATCCACTACCATCACTCTACGTTCCAAATTAGTTGTAGGGGAAGGTAATGTTCGTTGAGCCATTTTTCATTCTTCTTGATGTCTACGGCATAATCATATCCATACGTCAACATTTTTTATTCACCTAAACTATGATTATTAGTAGATCATTCTTTACAAAGATAACATATCTAGTATGCATAGATATGTTATATAGCTGATTTAAGTACGGTTGGGAAACTAGTCAACTAACAATTGGCGTGGTGTAAGTTGAGCACATTATAGCGTAAGTTGGGTAAATGCTTTATTTGAATAATTTACGTAGGTCTTATACTGCGCAAAGTGATGTAAATGATCTTCTTAACTGTGCTTAGTTAAACTATTTCTAAGTGCACAGACAATAAAGTTTGGTTACATATGTTGATAGTTAACACATCAGCAGACAGTAATCAAAATTACCAAAAGTTTCGACATCAAAAAACATACTTTTGACTCACATGTTCTGACCGTTGCGACAAATTACACTTATTGTACGTCAATCGTGATCTAATGACATGTTCAATCACTGGGTGGTACCATGTAACTGTCGCTGCTATAGTTTCCTGGGAAACATGGGTGGCTCAATTAACCCAGTTGCTCCACTAACACTGCCTTCCCCTTTTGTGTGCTACGCCCTGTTGAATCACCCGACAGCTGATAATAGCATGTAAAGTTGTTGCTTTAAAAATAACCTTCGACCTTCGATATGTCGCTACCACGGCCAGCTCGGCCAGCCCGGCCAGCTCGGCCAGCTCGGCCAGCTCGGCCAGCCCGGCCAGCTCGGCCAGCTCGGCCACACAAGTTGACTAGCTGATGGTGGTGCGAACATACCTGCATGATAATCTGGGCTACTCTAATACAGTCCTTCATATGTCGCCAAATGTGGCTGTCTGCTAAGTGTCGTCATCTACTGCACATATGGTCAATTATTGGCATTGTGTTGACCGGCAGAGAAATTATTTATATTCGCAAATATACAGAATGCGTGCAAATACCAAGGGCGGACCTAGCTTTGTTGGCGGGGGATGGGGGTCTCAGTCAGTCGTAGTCATATGTCATTCAACTTACGAACCGGGGGGTGGGGGGCGACACAGATGTCGTTCTACTTACATAAGGGTATATATTGGCCGGCTGCTAATACTTAAGTCTTTACATTGATACTAGTTCCAATGTAGGCTTATGTACGTGTTCCTTTACCGTAATAGTTGCAGGGGGGTCTAAGACCCCCCTGGATCCGCTGCTGCAAATACTTACTTATACTTCTACAACTACGCTTGGCCTATGGAATACCCATCTCCGTTTCGTTCCCACACTTGTCAAGCAGTGACGTACTCAAGGGGAGCGTACAGCCATGGCCCTCTTTGGCTTCATTTATATATATTTTTTTCGTATTTTTTCGTTGCGCCCCGACATGGTAGCATAGGTGATAAGGCGTGCCCCTTGCCCCCCTTGGACTCGCCCTTTGCGAGTTCCTAGATACGCCACTGTTGTCAAGTAGCATCTTGAATTCTATCACACATTTGGCCGCTATATAATTTTCTGGCAAACTATTCCATCGATCGATATCCCTATATGACACGATGGCTAAGGAAGTTGTATCGTGCTAGTTGTCTACTGTATGGCTTACGAATATTTAACGAATGGTCCTCGGTCAGACTCGGCAAGTTTAAATAATTTAATGTAGTCCACGTTAGTAATAGGGATCGTCGCATAAGTTATCAAAGTCCAAAACCGGTATGGTGTTTAGTATTGGTTCAGACACCATCAACCCCCTCTGTCCCCAATACGTGGTATGGGCCATAAGATAATGCGCATATTTTCAATCAAAAAGCATTCGTTTGTCCCGTGGAACGCGATGACGACCAAACCACCAGCCACCAACACGTAACTGTTCCGGCGGCTCGATCCACCGGGTATCAGTGGAACACATCGACGAGAGAGCAAGCCGAAGTTAAACATGGGAGGGTGCGATTGTGTGTGTGCAGTGCACGCGTGCGTGTCTGTGTTTGACTTGTCTGGAATTGCACTATAACAAGATTGGACTGTCTAAATCAGTTAGTCGGCCAGTACATGGTGCAGAATAGTCACGATTTATAGTGGCTCGGGTAAAGATCGTACTTTGGTTACGAGTCTTTGACTTAGTAAATTACGTCAATCCAAATGCTGTCAAATTCGACAGGATATTAGATTTTTGCGCTCGGGTTTCGAGGATTGTGGAGAGACACAAGATAAAAAGATTAAATATAAATATGTTTAATCATATTACTGATATGATGACAATAAGGGACACAACTATCACATTAGTAATTAAGGGAGATGCTAAAGCATGGGCGACAAATCAACAATAACTAAATACTCATTAAATCAAATAAAAATGTCAATAAATCGAGCAATGCAAATAATAATAAAGCATTAAATAAATAAATAAATAAATTCTAAAATGCACAACAAAACATGTATACACATAATTTAATCAATCAGAGGCATTGTAAATAAAACAAATTATTGTGTGGTCAGCAGTGTGTTTTTGTAAGATACGTCGCTAACTGTTTGTTCATAGATAGTAGTTCATGGAAAGAAAACACCAGATATTCATACATTTATGTAGATGTATTTGATTACAGAGTATATGTATATTATACGCGCAGAACGTAATTAACTATTTGAGATCATTTCGTAAAGAGGTGTAGGCCTACAACGATGTTGCTAGATGAAATAAAACATGCTAGTTTTACGACATATGCAAATACCGCTCTACTGTAATTAAAGACTGATCGATATATTTTCACATACGAAGATGGCATATAAAGTGGTATGTCAAATTCCCGTTCTATGCATTTTCTGACGGTAAATAGATAACAGCAATACATTTAAAACAAAAAGCATGACGTGGTTAATTTAGTTGTACTCTAAAATCTTAAAAAGAGAATGTGGACATTTTAATCATATAAATTCGCCAACTAGCTACGTATATGTTAACCAGTAAAACATCGTTTCACGTTCCCTTTGAGAAAACGGTTTACACAGAATGTCAAATAGACACCCATTAAAATAAGCATAGGATATTCTTTTGGAGCAACGGAAAATGTACTTTTGGCTTTTTAATTTATCATAAAACAGAGTCAAACACCGCCGATATTGCTGGAATATTTCGGAGGCAACAAACATGCGGAAATATAATAAATATTTATTGCATACGTTGTTGTCAAATATAGACCCGTTTTAAGATCGACGACCAGTGCCGATGCCACCCTCAGATTTCAGGGGTAAAGAGGAAACCTGACAAACTACTGTAATGCAAGATAACAAATATATATCACACTTAATTAGGCGCTATTTCGAAACATCGGTATTTCATACGAAACGAAATTGGTTTAATTTAGGATCAGTTTCATTGGGGATCAGTTTCGTTTGGGATCAGTTTTCACTGGGGATCACTTTCATTGGGGATTAGCAGTTGTTTCGTTTACTGGCGTATATAGATGTATTTTTCCTATAATAATATCGGTTGTTTTGTCGATCAGAGTTCATATTATGAAGAAGGAAGAACAAATAAATCACATTCTACTGCAATAATGTTAATATGGCATGCATGTGATAGATACGGAAATATTCACGAGTATGTTTCCAAATTCCATATGGGGTCAAAGGTTAAATGACATTGTTCTCGTGTAGTGACGTACATCGGTGGTTCGAGATGGCGCTTAGATGTTGTTTGATTTAGGCTGGGAATAAATTGCAGCATTTACCACCAGGCGGGGTTCATTTATATGTATAATATGATTGAAAAAATTACTACAAACGACCAGATCTACGAGCATAAATTCCCACGTTTAAATATACAAATAGTATACACATTCCAGTCAGATTTCAATTCAATTCAAAAACCTTAATAGGTTACACGAGAATTTTAACGTTGCCTACTGACTACTGTTACAATGTGCGACGGCTATAAGGGTATGTAATCCAAGCTTCAACGTACAACTTTAAAATATTTAAAATCTGTACGAATTTGCTTTGTATGGCTTGACAAATTAAACAACTGATCCATTTTTTTTAATGTTTGGCTTCACAAAATAATATCTAGAAATAAACTTATGTCTAGTTTCTTGAAAAAAAGTACATTAAAACAAATAATGAAACTCATCCCCAGTATCATTACAATCACATAGAATACAAATTCTCTCGCCTATCAATTCCACTATACCTGCTTTGCTGAATCGGCAATCGGTGATTACATGAATGAAATATACACAAAGGTTTAGATAGATTTGGTGGTAAAACTAGCAAATATTTCTCCATTTTAAAATCATATTTAATTATTCTGTAGGTTGTACACCCACTGTAAATATTACTACCCCACTGCTGATGATACTGATCAGTTTTAATTTAACAACCACTTTAAACCATTTAACATTAATTATTTTTATTCAGCCAAAAGTTATATAGGCCAATAATATTAAAAATGTATTTCTCATGAGTAATCCAGGGGGATTCAAAGATATTTTTAACATATAATTGATATAATAATTTATACATAATGCAAGACAGTTTAGATTCCTTTCCTGTCACTAATTTCCCCCAAAAAATCAATAATATATTGTTTATTTTAATATTTAGTGGAAATTGCCCAAGTTTCCCATAAACCATGGAAGTATGAGTTCTATTGTTTACCCCAAATAACATTTAAAAACATTTCCTATTCAGCTTTTCAATTAACATAATATTTTCACATCCCCATACTTCACATCCATATAACAAGATTGGGCATGTAAGGGAATCAAATAGTTCAAACTGGACATCAACAAGAAGTTTGAGCTTCCTAGCTTTAGAAATTAAATATAACATTGCTCGGTGCCTGTTTATATAAATGTCTGATTGCTTTAGAAAATCTACCATTATAGTTAAAATTAATGCCTAGATAGTTATACGTATCTACAATGGTAAGCTTATTTGGTCCAAATTTTAATTATGGCAATTTTCTAATCTTACCCCTTGAGAATACTAGCACCTTAGTTTTAGCAGTGTCAACATGCAGTTTCCAAGTTTCACAAAGCTAAGTGGAGCATCAAGTGCAGATTGTAACTGTGTAATTGGCTAATACAATTGTATCATTAGCATGCAGCAGCACAAAAAGCTTTAGATACACAACAATGTCCTCATTTTCAAAACAATTTTCCATTAGACTAGAAATGTAGGTTAACCTCCCATATGAATTTGCCAGATGTGCTTCAAGATCATTAAAAAATAATGCAACATTTGTGGTGACAAATTTTCGCCTTGTCAAACTCCAGTATTGCATGAGAAGAAAGGTGACAAATGTTTTGTGCATGTATTCATAATACATGATTTAGCTTCATTATATAAGTTAAATATCACAGTGAAAATGTTTCCATAAATATTATTTGTTAATAATTTAAACCATAGCAATGTTCTGTTTACAGTGTCAAAAGCCTTTCTGTATTCTACAAAGGCACAGTATAAGTGCTTCATTTTGTTTAAGTATAAATTAAAAAAAATTTCAAGACAAAAATTGTGGAATAATCATGCCGAAATCAAATTTGTTCCTCCCCCATTATTCCAAATTCATCATATATTCAGTTAATCTATTATTCAAAACAGAGGTGAATGATTTACAAAATCAATTGAGCGGTGTGATCCCTCTGTAGTTGTCTGGGTTAGTTACAGGACCCTTATTTTTATAAATGGGCAAAATAATACCCTTGGCCCAATCTTTTTTGAGAATGTGGTCAGATTTTAATATGACATTAAACAATTTTACATATACAGAGATCATACAATCCCCAGAATGTTTTAGGAACTCATTTAGAATTAGCTCCAACCCACAAGCTTTATTATTGTTTAACTTATGCATAGCCTTACTTAATTCCTCGGTTGTAAACATACTATTTAAAAAAGTATTATTATTATTGTTTGCAAAATTGTCTTAATCATTGTCATTCTGATCCTCCTCCTCACTAAAGCTTAACTTCTTAAAGTGTTAAAAAAAGTGTTGGTATTAACCTTATTGACTTCTTACCTTTGTCACCTCTTGACTCATTAATCATTTTCCAGTAGTCCTTAGGATTCTTACTCTTCATAATTCTTAATTTATTTGCAAAATCCATAAAATACAATTTGGGCTGCTTGTTAATGTCCTGTTTATAGTTGCTACTTGCATTGTGTTTGGCATTTCTATTAACATCAGTTTTATCTTTATCTGCCTTGGCTTGAAAGTACTATATTCACCGTTCTTTACAGGCTTGATTAAACCATGGTTTACCGGTAGCTTTTGTATCAATTCTTTTACTCTTCATTGTAGGTGTATAGTTATCCTTCATACAACCAACTGTCTTAGCAGTTCTTTTTACTATATCATTTGTGTGAATTACTAGCCGCATCAATATCATTACATATTAAATTGTCAAGATCTTTCTGTATATCTTCAACTTCCTTCAAATTAATATTGTTTCTAAAAACTGATTCACAATTCTTAACCCATTTTGGTTTGTTACATTGGGTTATATCATCACGCTCAACAACTCACCCTCCATTATAGTTGGAACAACTGGGTTTTGTATGGTATATTTAAAGCCCATTTTAACAGGGTTGTGAGCATCAGATAACAATTCATCACATTCCAAAACCTCAAATTCTATTATATCATGAAATCATTGTGGAGAAACAAGAATATAATCAACAATGCTTGCATGTTTGCGTGTAGTTGCACATTTGTCCCTATCGACCAATCCTACCATTGGCAATGTAGACATTTAGGCTTTTACACAATGTGATTAACCTACATTATCTAAATTATTTCTTCCCAGTAACTGTTGCATTGTGTCTTCGTCAAAGTCATTTAACACGATATTTTGATAATCAGACTTAATGAAATCATATAAATTACCAGTTCTGGCATTAAAATCACCAACTAAATACAATGGACTGTTTGAGTCACTCCTTAGGTTTGCAGTGTAATTTTCTATATCATCAAACAGGCTACCTAAATAGAATTATCTGGCGGAATATGAACTATTCCCCATAATTCATCATACCCAAGCAAATTAACATTTGATTTGAACCAATTGTACTTAACCATATACGATATCAATAGTGTTAGACAGCGAGTTCTTCACCAGTAGTGCTACTCCTCCGGATTTAGATTTAAATTATGTTCTATTCATTGTATGACAATCAAAACCATCTATATAAATTATATCAAAATCATCCAGTTTTGTTTCTGCTAGAAATATTAAATCATATTCTTAAATAAACACATCGAAGTCAGGCGACCTCAGTTTGGTCATTAAGCCACAAACATTAAGTAGAACACATTTGATGTTAGTTACAGCAGGTTGCAAAGCAGAGTTCTTCTCCATAATTAAAGTCTTAGTTCCTCCGTCTTCACAAGAGGATCTTCCTTCCCCGTCCTATTCTACACCGAGAACGTAAGGCCCAAGTCCTAGTACCTGGAGATCTGGTTGATCAATTCCAACTTTAAAAAGATCATTAGGCGACTGGATTGTGATTGTGTTGCCTTTGATGCCGCAGATGATGCGCCCGTTGCGTGTATATGCATAGTCAAGTGCATTTGCGTGCTTTGCTATCATCAGAAGTTTGTATCTCAGCGGCATTAGGTCTTCCGTAATGAACACCTTTGCATCAGTGTTGGCGCTTACAGTCTTAAGTTTCTTTCTGTTCATCATCAGCTGTTTTTTCAATTGCCTAGACAGAAACTTCACCAGCACGGGTCTTGCTCGAACCCACGTCTTTCCAACTCCGTGGGCCACGGATATATCACTCAATTGTACAATGACGTCGATTATCTTTGCGATCGATATTTTTCTTATCAGATCGTCCTCGTTTTCTTCGGCAGTATCACCTTCAACTCCGAAGACTCTGATTGATTCTCTCCTGGAGTACTGTTCCATTTCATCGTTTTGGTCAGACCTGGGTCCGAAGTACTTGGTACTCGAGTGCATTTTTGAAATACTCGTACTCGTAGAAATTATGGTAAAGCACCCATACTCGTACTCGTACTCGTACTCGTGTTCAATGTACTCAGATTTTACGAGTACGTCTGAGTACTTTTTTAATATGATATTGTGAAAGTTATTTTATTTCTTATTTTATCAAATAATTAACAACTACAACATTAATTAAAAAAAGTATGGTAGCAAATTGTATGACCTGCATGTGAGTCATATTAACAATATATTTTGTGTTCTTGCATGCAACTCGGCTGAGTTATATATGTTTTCTAAAAACACTTTTATTATGTCAATTCTATTGCAATAACCATGATATTAATTGCAATGTAATAGCCCTTGAATTGTAATAATTATTATTGTTAAATTTAGTAGATGTGGTTTAATTTTTACTTGGTATTGATGAGTTTTCACAAATTCACCCCGTGGATCTCTTTTCTGCACATTGAATGCGCTTCGAGAGGCAGCATCTTTTGATTCTTTCCCAGTCAGAAACCCTTATATCCATTGATGTACTAGTTACCAGTTCAGGCCATAATTCTTGTGTTTGTTTAATTAAGCCAGGAAGTCCAGTAAGCCCATAATGAAAGGGTCATTCATCATTTAGCCATAAAATGCCTTTGTTGCTCTCAAAGTGACAGCGTACTGCTAACTGAGTCTTCTTCTGAAGAAGTTTGTTGACTCAAATCAGACAGCCTGCGCCAGTATTGTCTGCTGCTAATTTGAAGTGTCATTAAAGTACAAAGGGGATATTGAGCCCAGGACATTGGCTAGTGCTAATCCACCCTCTCAGCAAACATTAGTTGTGGACTTGTGGTCATTCCCAGCCACAACATGCCTAACAGTGTTCATTGATTCATATATCATATATATATTTATGTGGGACAATGCTACTTGCTAATGTTATTGACTCGGAATCGTGGCTAGTTTGCTGAAGACAAAAGTACAAGTCAGATGTATGTTTGTATACGAGCTTTTATAGTAAGCCAACTGATTATGTAAGAATACAATATGCATACATAATATAAAACGAAATCATCAAATCTAGGTAATTGAAAATTCACCAACTAACTGCAAAGGTGGGGGAACCGACCACACGCAGGTGGAGGTATTTAATGGTTATATTTATTTATTTCTTTTCTTTCCACTTTAACCCATGTTTAAATGCATACCCTGAACATTTGCATTTGAATGCGAATCGCACCTTTCAATGGAATGCAACCCCCAGTTTGGTCCCAAACATAAATAGGATTGTTATAGTTTTCCTCATAAAAAAGTCTGATCAACTGTCATTGCATAGTCAACGCTTCCTGAATTATATAAATTAATTCACAATGTTTATTTATAAAATATGTTATTATTACTATATAGAGTTACTATAATATCGTACAAAATGTACTCGTACTCGTGAAAATGTCCTCGTACTCGTACTCAGCTTTGAGCAGTGTGTTTGTACTCGTTCTTCTTCTTCCATTTGAGCTCATAACTCTATGTTAGCCACATATAAATGTGGCTAGAGTATTTTCGAGCCGTCATCACTATTACGTGGGAGCGGGTGATGTAATGCTGGTTCGGATCCGTGTTAGTCAGAATATTGCGCGTCTGCGTAGTTAGGCAATAAATTAGTGCATGGGCTATATGATATCTAATAATAAGGATTGTATAATTGTTCCTCGTACTCAGCCATCACCAACGTATTCGTACTTTACTCATGAAAATGTACTCGGCCCCCAGGTCGGGTTTTGGCATCGCAGCAGTAACAGCTGTTTCTGGGCATTTTCAAATCGTTTCTCATTGTTACGGATTTTTTCATTGCTCTGCTAACTGCATCGGCCACTGCTGCTGTGACAGCACCCACTATCACTGGCATCAGCTGCGGTATCAGGGCCTGTACATCAGTACTTTCCCGGGTGTTCACGCCTAAGCCGCTGCTGCCGCTGGCCACATGTGTCATGCTTTTCGAGACAATCTTCTTGACAGTTTCCTGCAGTTGGTCACTGTCGCAATCTGAATCAGAATTCGGTTCTATCGTTTTTTTTGTCACCAGATTTAGTAGCACTGCACAAAACTGGCTGTTGTCCTTTCTTTCCACGCTTATCCATGGCTGCGACTGTCTGTGTCACTCGAATGTAAACAATGACAGCAGTGGTCGTAATCGTCGTGTAGGTCAGCCTATAACAACCATGGGTCAGTTCGACCAGCCAAGACAAGTTGGCCCTTGATTTATGCCACCAATTTCTTACGGTCAGTCCCTTCAATGTCAGTATCCTGTTGTAAACACTTCACGTATGATATACATATACTTTGTCGTCAGTTCAACTTTTCGAAACTGGAGTAGAAGTTGAAACAACTCAGAGCAACTATTCAAGCATGTGACATCTCACAAGCCCCATCGGATCGCCTGGATGAGACTAAGACAACCATCGCGTTACGTGCAACGAACTTGGTCAAATAGATTTAACAGGATTTAACAACATTTCCATCCCAAACAACATGTTCTAGATGGCAAGTGGACAAGGAAGCCATTGGCTTATCGAGGATCCAACATTTTTTATCATCTATGTATAACATATTCACACTACTAGCATTAACACAATCATTTGACAGTTTGTTGTCATTTATCACCCTCTATGAGAATGAGTACTTTTTCATGTCCAACCTACACTGTTATTGAACTAATGCTGCTTTGTGTCATCTGGTTCTACTGCCTTCTTTAAGTCTGACGAACATATTCATATCAATATCCTAATAACCATTCACTATTTTAAACAGTTCTATTTGGTCTCTTCTTAGTCTCCAGGTCTCTAGTGTCAAACCACATTCTAATAAGCGGTTTTCATAATTAAGGTCTTTCAATTCTCAATCATTTTAGTTGCCCTTCATTGTATTCTTTCTAGCTTGTCTATGTCCTTCTTACAATATGGCCTCCGTACTTGTATACAATATTCCAAATGCGGTCTAACCATTTGTTTTGTACATGGGTACAATTACTGTTTCTCCTTATATTTGATAGCAGTATCACGTGTTCAATTTGTACTTTGTCTACGTATAAAAACTTTAATCAAATCAATCAATAAATTAGTCAATAAAGAATATATTATCACATCGGTGTACAAGGTTAAGTAAAGTACATTTCAAGAATACATATGTTTATATCGTATTGAATCCCTACACAATAACAATTGGTTACAAAAAACAGTGTTGTGCACTCATTGGTAGTAATCACACAAATGCATAAATTTAAAGTTAAAGGTTAATATTTGGCATTTTTGTTAAGCAAAACTCGAAGCTTTTTACACGATTAATTAATACTAACAATTGCATTTGTTACGTAACATCAATGTAAATATAAACAATATAACTGTTGATGAAAAAACATTATGCTTAATTGAATGCAATTGTTTAGGTATAACGGAAAAAATAATTAAAAGTACAAAATCTCATAAATATATTCATCACACTATTGATGATGTACAGCTGTGGTAAAACAGATCATAAACAGAATAACACATGAGTAATATTTTTACTTATGTCACAGTCCTTTTACCTTTTTCCCGTGATGTTTTGACTGCTATCAGCAATCTTCTTCAGACGACTACCGCTAGATGGCAACAAGGTAGTCATCCTGCGCAGACGTATCACTCTGGTGTTTGCCCCCGCGGCCGCGCCCTGGGTGGCCCTTCAGGAGATCATCATAGATATGTGAGAGTCGGTAAGGCCCTTATCTCGATTCATGTTCTCCTTGGTTTTCTTGTCCATGTCGTTTCTTTGATACCTCTTGTCCTCCAGTCCGACTCGCTGTCTACAAATCTGGCCCACTCCCAGTCTACTGTGTGATTTTGTTGTGTCATGTGATAGCTCATTTGTGTATCTCTTTTTGGATGTTTTTCTGTTGCTTCTCAGGGTCTTCTTTGTGTTCTTTGACGCGGGTAAGTTTCGTTTCTCCGATGAATGTGGCATTACAATTCTCACACGCTATTCGCACATATCTTGTGGTTCGACTTTGTCTTTTGGTCTTACCAGTGACCACTTGATGGTGTTGTGAGGCTTCACCTTATATTTATTTATGATCCGTGATGTGGTATCGGATAATCCTTGGACATATGAAAGTACCACCATGCCTTTGCTCTTGTCTTTTTCCACTGTCTTCTTCATGATGTTGCCTTCCTTCTTTTTTCATCCTTCTCTGTACAGTTGTTATAGTCCTTTGTGGATACCCGCATCTCGTAAGAGCTTTCTTTATGTGTTCTCTTTCTTTCCGTTTATCTTCCTCCTCTATCACAAGTGTTCGCATCTGTCTAGCAACGTACGGATCACTCCCATATTTTGTTGTAATGGGTGATGTGAGGAAAAGTTTAGGTATTGGTCTGTGTGTGTATTCTTCCGAAAGATTAATAGTTTCACCTCCACCGATTCCTAACTAGTAAAGTGTCCAAGAATGGCATCTTTCCTTCTGCTTCTTCTTCGTGTGAATTTGCTGCTGTTTGTCCCGTCCACTCTATTTAGATGGTCGGTCAGGTATTGTGTCATCCCCGTCTTTATCATTTCTAGTGTGTCATCTACACAACTTTCCCACATTCTAGGTCGGCAGTCGATTGGGGCTGTGGCAATGGCCTCTTGTTCCAGATGTTCCATGACGAGTTTGGCGATGATAGGGGACACTGGGTTACCCATGACTGTGCCAAATTTCTGCTGGCATACAGTGTTTCTTAATGTGAAGTAGGTTGTGCTTAGAACAAAGTCCAATTGTGCCATGATGTCTTCTATTTCCAGTTTCGTCCTGTCTGCTAAGGTGGTGTCCTTCTGTAGTCTGGTCTTGATTATCCCCATAGTCTCAGGCATAGGCGTGTTAGTGAAGAGAGACACAACATCAATGGACGTGAACATGTCATCGTCGTGTAGAGTCAATGATTTCAGTCCATTTGCCAGGTGTCTTGAGTTTTTAACATGGTGTTGCGTCAGTCCTAGCATAGAACCAAGAAAATCTGCTAAGCTTCATGACACGTTGTAAGCTATTGAGCCATATAGTTCATTATCAGTCTAAGAGGTTTGTCTTTTTTGTTGATTTTCGGTGTGCAGTACAGTCTAGGGATGGCTTCTGCTACGGGGTAGAGGTAGTAGAACTTGTAGTAGTTGTTATGTGATCTTCCCTTCTATCTTTAGTCTGGCGAGGATGGACATTAGTTTTCTCTTATATTTAGCAGTTGGATCCTACTTCAATTTGGAGTATGTTTATTTGTCTAACATCTCACGTACTTTTCTGTCATACTGTCCGCTGGTAGAATGATGATGTTGGCTATGGAAGGCTCCGTTGATTTCAAAATCCCTTTCATATCTGTTTGTAAGCTTTCTGCTTTTGTTTGTGGTAGCATCGAGCAAGCCTGTTCAGTGGCTACTATATATTCCTCTATTGGAATTTGTTTCGGCGCTATAGGTTAATTTAGTCCTTTCGCAAGAACCTTAGAATGAGTACCGCGTCGCTATCTAGCTATAGTCGTCTGAAGAAGATTGTTGATAGCAGTCGAAACGTCATGGGAAAAAAAGGCAAAACTAACTGTGAAATAAGTAAAAATATTACTAATTTGAACCATCCAGTCTGATGAACATCTTCACTCAATATAACACATGTACCACTTTACTCGATACATTAATTAATGCCAGCAATACTAAATCAAACACAAATGTTTTATAAATAATTTATTGAACATTGGAAGCGTCTTACTTTAGTTGATGGCACTTGTTTGCCCGACAACCATATATTCAACTTTACGTTCGTATCTCCAATACAAACAACAATTAGATAACTACACCAGTTATACAATGTATGCTGGATCACACATATAGGTCCGTAGCTAGCAGTCCAAATGCAGGGCGTCGGATGATCCATTGGCTTCCCCCACTTTGGCTTCGGGCCTGCATATATGTTGTTATATGGATACCATATAAAGAGTAATAAAAATATGTTGTACTAAAACTGCTGCCATCATAAATCGACTGTAGATATATAATAATAAATAGGGGAAGGTCGGGTATATTGGACCATCCGCTATATTGGACCGTGGCCACATATCCCTCGCTACGGTTTCGAAGGTAACGTGGCTCCATCTCCCGACTGACGTTGAAATAAAATGTGCATCGAGTGTAAACAATGGCGGACTTTGCAAAAACTTCGAAAATGTGAACATATATTAGTTTTTCACCTTCTGATGTAACGTGTGTGTGTAAACAAAGTGATGTGGGTAGTTTGTAACGTATCAGCTAACCGAGAAATAAGTATTTAAACTATGAATGAAGAAGGTTTGAAGAGCAAAGTTTCACTAGATTTCTTGACGTTCGGGTTCATCACTGTGTGATCCGCTATATTGGACCACGTTCCGGTATATTGGAACGTGGTCCAATATAGTACTGCGAGCTGTGACACCACATCTGTGGGCAAACGATAGAGTTACTAAACGAAGAGATCCATTGAATTGATCACCCGGTCCAATATAAAGTAACAAGTGGTCTAATCTAGACAAATGGTCGTTATATATTGGACCGGTATGCCAGGATCCAATTTTCTAGTTTTCTCCCAAATGCTTGGTCAAATAGTTGCCATATTGTACCTATTGGTGCCTGTCACTGGCGAGTTTCAAAATTCAACTTAAATACTGGAAAGTGCAACATTGATACTTTCTTTTGGTATATTGGGCCATGTTCATAAGTGGTCCAATACACCCGACCTTCCCCTATATAAATAATTGTTTGTATTAGTGTGTGAAGAAATTCAAAAGAAAGTTTGGGAGTGAATGGACCATGATATAATTTGCACTGGTATCCAAAATGCAACTTTCTTGGATTGCCTTGTCGTATGCTTGGTATGAAAACCGCCGCATGCGATATATGCAAATATAGCCACTATATATATATACCACTTTATCAGCTATTACGAATATTCCATACAACATGCACCTATATACAATTTACCGGGAACTGACAGAACGATTAAGATAGAACCACATTCTGTGTAAACTATGTGTTGATAACTTGCTATATATTAAATTTCATAATATAATGTTATATCTTCACCACTATATCTTCACCACTATAGACAGCAAATCCCCAATAACAAACGAGTAATAAGCGTTCTCGCTTGGAATAGGCAACACGTCATTCTACAATCCGTATTGCCACTGACTATCCACAAACGACCCTTATACTTTTTAATATATCAAAGTTAAACAGATCCGCGGATACAATGATCCTTATTACAACCATCCGTTGGTTTTCATAAGACATAGCTTTAAGCCTAAGCTAACTAAATACGATACCAAACGACACAAACAGTTCGGTTTCCTGAAACCTTGTCATGCCAACCAAACTAAATATCGACTTGAGAAAATGTCATGCTGAAAAAGAAATAAAATGCATAACAATCTCTCCGTCGATAACCGTCTAGTAATCATTTATTGACAGACTGAGACATAAGCAGATTGAGACAGACAGTTGTTGGCATATATTCTTTGTGGGTTACATGATAATGTCACCATTGCTTGGACACATGATGCTAAATTCGCGCAGGCCTGTGATAGCAGTAGCAGCCCGGCAACAGGATACGCACGGCAACAATAAAGTACAAGGCCATGTAGTGGACAAAACGACATTTTCATATAAACTGGTGAGGAGCCGATTAAAGTGGGCTGGACACGTGGAAAGAATGGAAGAGGAACGGTTGATGAAGAGAGCGGATGTTGTTGTTGTTATTGTGTTAATAACGTCTAATTTGTGGTGCGTTTTTTTGCACGCACTATTTCAGCATTTATTAAGCTGTAAGGAAACGTAGCTGGAATGTAACAGGAAATGACGTATTTGGCGAAATTAACCTAAAACATTACGTGCGTAAGACAGTAAAACTGTATGTGAAGTAAGCCGGCATCTGACAGAGCAAGTTAATACTAAGTCTGGCCAAAATATGAAATCGAGCGCCGTGTTGGCGATCTCGGTCGATTGTGTCTTGTACCGTTACGCACGGGCAGACCTTCTTGTACACTTCACTTCTTCGCCGCATAAAGCCTCTCTGTGGTCGGCTGTGGGAGAATCTTGTAGAGCAGCGACTCGGAGTTCGCCGCAGTTCCATGGTTCGTTCGTTGACCCTCTTCTCGCCCGCTCCAAGGACTCCGAAACAACTTGAATTATAAATATTTTGTCCGAGTCAGCGGTCCATGATTGCTGCAAGAGGTCATGTAGCGCCGACGTTCTCTATCATCTGACACCATCTCGATATATGGGTTTTCTCGGGTGAACCCTTTGACGTGCAGAATGCTGAAGTCGTAACCCTAGCATGATTATTGTGTATTAGACATATACGAGTCTTCTAACGAATAACTAGTAACAGTTTGTGCACTGAAGGTACCTAGAGTGGTTGTATCGTAAAATCATGTTGTATCGAACAGATAACCGTCAAATTAAACTAATTAATTATCGTTACAACACATTCTGGGCGATCAATGTGTTAAAACAAATATTGTTTATACTACACAATGCAACATGTCGTTACGATAAAACGATCATACGTTGTACTTTTAAAAGCAACAAGTCGCATGCATGTGGACAAGGGCACTGTGGGATGTATGTCCTGGCGTTTTCGCGGCCCGTTAACCTTGTTTTCTTAGATGTAATTCAAATAGTCCCCTCTGTACGACTAGATTAAAGGCCAGTGGACCTCAACAACAGAAACATAGAGACGAATACAAGTATTATAAATTAAATAGTTCAGGAAACTCCTCTGCATTTCTCATACCAAGCACAAAACTAACGAATATGCAAGAGAGCATGTGTATTCTCTTGCTGGAAGGCAAGAACCCTTGTGGTCATATATGAAACGACGCAACTTTTCCTGATTTGGCCAAGTGACGGCATAACGCCATCTCAAAAATGATCTTGCAAGGCACCCTGGATGGCAAGAGAAGATGAGGCCCGTCGAACGAAAACTGACTGGATAACATAAAGGAATGCAGCAATCTAGCAATGTAACGAACCTGCTGCGCACAACACAACCAGGCTGACGTAGACTATGTGTGGAAATGGCAACTCTACGACCGCCCGGTAAGTGATGAAGTTAAGTGACTTCGTCTCGTATAAAAATGCTGCGGAAACAGAGAAAAGAACGCTTTGAACTTTTGCTTGTCCTGTGGCTGTGGAGAACCTTTCTGCAAGCCTGAATCGACATTAAATGGCAAGACAAGATCACAAACAAAGATTTCATGCAGAAGACAGACCAACACAGCATCAGGCAAGAAATCGCAAAAAAAACAGATGGACTTGGATAGGACACACCCTCCAAAAAGAAACCACAAATGTCACGAGACACGCCCTGGAATGGAATCCTCGAGGGAAGCGAAAACCGAGAAGACCACAAAATAGTTGGAGGAGGTCAGTCGCTGAAGAGGAACTACCTGGACAGAGATGAACATAAATAAGCGAAAAACGAGATGCGTTGGAGAATTGTTATTTAGGCCCTATGTTATTTAGGCCCTATGTCCCAGTTTGGGTGACGAAGTAAGTAAGTGAGTAAGTAAGTGAGTAAGACTAGTGACAGTACAGACACCAATGACCACAACTAACCTGAAGCTGTAGACATCGCAAGGTTTGGTCGGTCTGACTTGAGCCCGTCTCACCAGTTCCGACGCCACGACGTACTGCCTGCGGACGTCCACGTCTCGGTCGTCCTGCGGGTTGTGTGAGTGAGTGAGTGTGTGTGAGTGAGTTTATTTTCGAAACTGTACGACCATACAAAATATACAAACGAAACAAGTACAACCAGGTACTTTGTAATACAGTTTCAGGTTAAACAGCGGCGCTTTATGGCTGTAGCCAGTTAGGCAAACACAAAATAGGAAAAACAATTACGGTTGAATATATATATATATATATATATAACTGGTCATTGTCAACCAATGATAATTATATCATTATAATGATAAATAATAAGTTGCGCAACAACCAGCAATCAGGCTAAATTACAAATAAAGTGAAACAAATAGGTGAAGTTACCAAGTCTAAAATAACAGGTAATACCAATGAATCATAGTAATGTAAAATAATAGAAAAAAACGGTAGAAGAGATAATGCAGATGCAAAACTTTTTATATTAGGTTTACTTTTAATATCATATGGAACTTTGTTCCAGATCAGTGGACCTTTACATTATATAGATCTAACAGTAGAACTACTTATCGGACGGATATATATAAGTTGCCTTGTATCATGATTGTGAATGTTATGTGTAAATGAAAAGATGTTTGAAAATGAAACTGGTAGGCTGCTATGAATATAACTGTACTTTATGACAGAACAACACAAAGACTCATGTAATAAAAGATTCATATTTATTATTCATCTTGGCAGTAAAATGGGACAGTCTGACCAAATCTCTCTGGGGCCAGCGGTGACACCCTGAGGACTGGATGCGAGACCTGGATATTTCACTTGACCGGACTGCGGTCCTGGGCCAGCTACTTGATCATGAGATCCTGGGGTCTGCATCCCTCTGGGTGTCCAGCCAGCCCTTTTGAAATGCTGGCCATCCTATCTTTTTGGAAAGGTCGAGAAAGGGTGTTGGTTGGGGCGCCCTGAGGATGCGAGACCTGGATATTTCACATGACAATACTGAGGTCCTGGGCCAGCTACTTGGTCATGATCATGTGACTACGGCCATATGACCAGAGAATCCTGGGGGCTGCATCCCCCTGGGTGTCCAGCCAGCTCAAAACAAAGTGTTTAGAACGAATGCCCCACAGGCGTTTTGAAATGTTGGCCATCCTATCATTTAAAGGTGGAGAAAGGGGGGCTGGTTGGTGGGTGATGTGTTCCATTGTCTGTGCTATGAGACAAAGATGGCCCAAGGAAGAGATGTTGCCAGATCCTACTGCTGGGATAATGCTTCTAATTGGTCAGACACCCCCTGCAGTGAGGGAATATAAGGGGTGCTGCCAGCTCCCATAGCAGGGTTAATGCTTGTAATTGGTCAGAGGCTCCCTGCAGTGAGGGTATGATTTCATTCACCCAGGCCCTTGGTAGGGATGGTCCCTGGCCTCCTGTAGGCTTCCAAGATGCATCAGTCAGTTATATTGACATAAAACACGCACAGCAATAACACTATGCTTCAAATAAATTTAGCAATTTCAATGTGATAGATATCCTGCAATTTTATTAAATTTAAGTGTGTAAAGAGGGGATGAGAGTGTTCGTGGAAGCCTGTTTGAAGAATAGCATGAACAATTGTTTTTGCATGATGAACCATTTTTTAGTGTGGACTTTATATGTAGATCCCCACAGAATTATTCCGTATGTCAGGTAGGGATAAACTAAATGTGTAATCAATTAGTTTTAGGGAGGCAACTGGAAGAAAATGGTTCACTTTATTTATTGCATATAAAACACTTCTTAGCTTTTTTTATGCATGCATTTATGTGTTCCTGCCAATCCAGTCTTTCGTCAATATAGAGGCTTAGAAGGATTGGATCTAGAAAATAACATATATTTTGTCTTAGATACATTTATAGATAGCTTGTTTGCTTGAAACAACTCCTTGAGTTTTTTTTTCATGTTTTTGTATATCATTAATTAGTTTTCCATTCATGTACATGGTGGTGTCATCTGCCAATAATATGGATTTACTCTTGTTTAGACACAAATGTAGATGGTTTGTATATAAAGTAAACAAGAGCGGACCAAGGATAGACCCCTGTGGGACACCATACGTAATATAACTGGAAGCGAATTACTGTTATTACAACTAACATATTGTTTCTTATTTGTGAGATAGTTTTTGAACCATTTGAGTGGAGGACCCCTTAGCCCATAGAAATCAAGTTTATGCAGAAGGATTTGGTGGTCTATTGTATTGAATGTTTTACTTAGATCAAGGAAAACACTGAGGACTGAATCTTTTTTTTTCTAAGGTGTTTACAACATCAATAATAAGGGATGATGCGGCACTGGTGGTAGAGTGTTTCGCGCGGAAACCATACTGATTCTCATTGAATATATTATTTTTTTTAGAAAGTCCTAAGTTCTACTATGTATCACCTTTGAAATAGTGAGTAGCAAGGATATAGGTCAATAGTTGGAAAATTAATTTTTGGCTTTTGACTTGTACACATTAGGCATTACGCCACTGTATGCACACCTTTTAAGTTTTCAAATAAAAAAAAATACATATGGTATACTCCTTGGGGTTGTCAAATGCATCTGCCTACCAAATGTAATTGAATTTGGACTACCAGTTTCAGAGATACAGAGGCCAGTGAAAAATTAAGATGCTTGTCATTTCTATGGCAGCATAGTTCTATGACAAGAATAACTACATTTCATTTTAGAGAAAGTGTTGTGGACAACATATGTGCACAGTATTATTCATCTAGTGATGCTTTTGGATATTGTAATGTTTCTATTAGTATATGTACAACATTTGAATGCATTTTTCTGAGATACACATGTTTTAAATTTATTGTTGCCTATTTTGAGCACATTAAATGATGCTAGTTTTCAGCAGAAATCCTTGAAATTTCTCATAGTACACAAGAAAAGTGGTGAAGGGCGTGCCAAAGAATTTTCTTTGAAAACATGATTCATTATAAAACATTCTATACAAACAGGTCAACAGCAATTTTTTGCAAGAATTTTTTTAAAACCTTTAAAAAGAGTTCAAATAATTCAAAATATCTTTATGGTATGCCTCTTGGGTTTGTGCAAAGCATCTGTCTGTCAAATTGAATTGAATTCAAACTACCAGTTGCAGAGATAGAGGTCAGTGAAAAAAATTAAGATGGCTGCCATTTCCATGGCAACTATAACTGCATCTCATTTTATAGAAAGTGCTATGGGCAACATTGGTGCAAAGTTTAATTAATCTAGTGATACTTTTAGACATTGTAATGTTTCAATACAAAACTCTGAATGTTATTTTTTTATACACATTTTTTTTCCCATTCCATGACATTTCTCACTGTGCACAAGAAGAGTGATGAAGGAAGTGCCAAAGAGTTATTTTTGAAAACATGATTCATTATAAAAAAAAAATCTACACAAACAGGTCAACAGCAATACTTTGATAATTTTTTTTTAAACCTTAAAAAAGATATGAAATAATTCAAAATATCTCTATGGTATGCCTTTTAGGGTTGTACAACTTTCTGCTTGCTGACATAGATATCTATAATGCAGTGGATGCAAATATATGTCTGACAAAGCTGTCTAATGAGCACCATACTGTGCAATGCACACATTGCAAATGAACGCTCATTTGGACTGCAGTTTGGCACAGTGTTGCCAATGGGCCCATCGCCCACAAATACAACACTTGACAGCCAGGCATATCACATTCAAGTTGCATGGCTGGTAAAGGGCCTGCTGATTTGATCAGCTTCTGGAGGATGAGATGCCTGAAGTCCTGTACCAAAGTATGTGTGAGTTTCTGAAGGTCAATGCCTTTCAGGATTTCAAATGCATTCTGAAGTGAGAAAGAGGTCAAATGAAATCCAATAATCAGACATTATTGATTACAATGGGTAAGTTTCATGTTATAGTACAGAGTGTATTTGGATAGTGCAAATGAATGTTGTGCATTTTATCTCTGATTCATGCGTGTCTGTCTGTACAGATGGTTTAATATTATCATTTGCTTGAAAAGAATAACTGAAAATTGTCAATATTGACAACTTTATATCAAGGTTCCCATACAAGCTTAACAACTTATTTCTTTTTGTCTATTATACATATCATGTCATATATTTAGGCAACATACACTGCATGACTAAAAAGCTCACACAAATTTGAGTGACAGTGAATAAACAAAGTTAATTTTCTTCACACAAAAAACAAATATCATGTTCATTATATACATGCTCCTTCATTGGATAACGGCCAAGAAATCCACCAGTTGATTTAATTAAAGTGTTGTTAACATACACTTTGTGTTGCATCACACAAAAACAAACTTACCATCAGCACAAAGACTTCACATGAATTGATTTTTTTTCTGGCTTGTAGAGACCAGGTGTCCTTCTCTTGTAGAGAACATGTGTCCTTCTCTTGTAGAAACCAGGTATCTTTATCTTGTAGAGACCAGGTGTCCTTCCCTTGTAGAGACCACGTGTCCTTCTCTCTAGGCTCTCTTGAGGCTGCTAAAGTAACTTGTTTCTTGCATCATAGAAGTTCCTGTAGTAGTACAATGAATGGCTTCCAAAAAATTCCCCCACAAATGGCTTATTACATGTGTATGATACAAACACAACAGATCAAGATCATGTAATATATTCTGCAGTTTCTTAGGCTTAAGATGTTGTAGTGACAACTTAACACATTTATGTACAACAAACCACAGTTATAAGAAAGACAATAAGTATGACATAAGCAACCAATCTACTTCATTTTATTTATTAGTAATTAAGGCAAGTACATAACATAAACTTACTGCAAGTGCTTTGTGCATCTCCTCTTTGTTATTACTTTAGGCATGGAGTCCAAAACAGACACAGCCTTGTTGACCATGTCGACAACAAGAAGGACCCAGTGGTTTCCATTCACATTGATGGATGCAAATACCCACAAGAAGCCTACAAGAAGGTCACAAAATATCCAAATTACTTCAGAGAGTTTCATAATACTTCATCATTACAGAAAGAAACTCCAACAACAACAAAACACGGTTACAAAACTTTTATATCATTCACATCATGATCAAGCGAGCAGAAACTGACAGAATAAACATTTACGGCAATTCAAGGACACACGTTTCACTTTCTCAAGTTGACACATTTATGATTCTTCTTTTGTTTAAATTTCTGTGTGATTGGCATGCACCCTTGTTTAAATAAAGGCTTCATAGTATGTAGCATAAAGGACAAGCAAAGCAGCCTTAAGCACGATAGCACTTTGACACCAAAACTACAGTAGTCCCAGTCAACCAGCCCCATCCCAGGTATTGAACCACAGTACCCACTGCCTTGCACTCCACCAAACCACTCAGCTTTCTCAGCTACATCCTGCCTCTCACACTTCTTGTCTAGGCATCAGAGGGGAAGAAAGAGTATTAAGGTTGTATTCACTGAGCAGAAGTGTATTTCTAATATAAAAGGAGTGACGCTGAAGAAGAAGAAAAAGAAGAAATATCAAACTAATTAACGGGTGAAATGGAAGAGAGTTAAATAAGAAAGTCCAAAATTACAGAGGAATACAAGTTCATATCATAGCAGGCTCTTTCCCACAGAACAGTTGTTGTTGCAGGTATGACAAAGACATGGTCACCATTGCCGCCATTCTGGTTGTCCTTCAGCAGATTTAGGAAACCATCGATGACCTGTATATGCAATTTTTTTAATAGATCAGTATAATTATACGAAGAATGCAATACAAAATCACATGACAAATATTTTACTGTTGAAAAACTACCAAAATATGGCTTGCCATCACATCTCACCTCACCTCACCTATCCTCTTCAGGCCCAGTGGCCCTTAAGGCCGAAGTGTATCTCCTCCAGCTCGCTCTGTCAGTTGCTACACGTCTGGCTTCGTTCCAGCTGTTCCACCCCAGTATGCGTCTTTCATTTTTAATAGTTGATCGCCACGTTGTCTTTTGTCGACCAACCTTTCTTCTACCTTTGGGTGTCCATGTCAATGCCGTCTCACATTTGCTGTGTTAAAAAGCCTAAATTTAGATCCCAATGTGTATATATTTGAACTCCATATTTGCTTTAGCTTCATGAAGGATACCCTAGCTTTACGAAATCTGTTAACAATGTCATCGCCGCCTCCCCATTTCTTACTGACGTTAGCACCCAGGTAGTTATACTTGTCCACTTCCTTTAGCTCTTGATCATCAATTAGTATTCTGTTTTCTCACTTGCTGTTTATCCTCAATACTTGAGTTTTCTTTTTATTTATTCTTAGTCCTGTCCTTGCTGCAAATTGATTCAGTTGTCTTGTCTTTGTTTGCATGTGTGTGTGTGTGTGTGTGTGTGTGTGTGTGTGTGTGTGTGTGTGTGTGTGTGTGTGTGTGTGTGTGTGTGTGTGTGTGTGTGTGTGTGTGCGGGCGTACGGGCGTGTGTTTGTTTGTGTTTGTTTGTGTGTGTGCTGCGTGTGTGTGTGTGGGGGGGGGGGGTGCGTGCGTGCGTGCGTGCGTGCGTGCGTGCGTGCGTGTGTGTGCTTATTGCTATGTCGTCGGCAAAGTCCAGGTCCTCTAGTTTTGATGTGAAGTTCCATCTTATCTCTGTTTTATTTCTGTAAGGTCAAACATTCTTCTGTATTTTAATGATCAGTCCCTGCTTCCATGTGTTTGATACTTTCTCTTGTTCCCAAAATGCTCTGAATAAGTTTACATTTCTCTGTTGTATTCATGTCTGCTTTTAATAATTCTGCTGTAATTTCGTCCTTGCCCCCTGCTTTCCCGTTTTTTATCTTCCTTAGCGCTGTTCTAATTTCAGCTTTTGTTATTGGGTTAGTGCTGATTTCGTTTATGATCGGTTCTATCTCCACATCTGTTATAGGATCACCAGGGATAGATATATTAAGGATTTCCTCAGTGTTCTTTCCATCGATCCCTTCTGGCAAATTCTTCCGTTATTAAAATTCCATATTTGCCTTTCACTGCATTTGTTGTCTTACGTTTGTCATTAGGCTACTGAGGGTTTTTGTAATAGCATACACTTCTTTCATTCTTCCATTATGTGCTGCTTCCTCTGCTTCCATGGCAAGGTGGCCAACCCTCTTCCTCTTGTCTTGTCTCGTGCTCTTTTTCACTTCTTTGTCTTTACACCTATATTTATCCATGTAATTCTGCTTAATCTTGTCTGACTTTGTCTGCTCGATGTTGTTCTTCGGTCGTTTTCTCTCTTCTACTAGCTCCCACGACTCCTTGCTGATCCATGGTTTTTGCGCTTTCGTTTTGTACCGCAGTACTTCTTGAGCTGTTTCTATGTATGCATCCTCAAAGTCTTGCCATTGTTTCTCAACTTTTTCTTCGTCAGTTTCGTCGTAGTCTTGTAATATATCATATTTGTTGCGCAACTTCTGTGAGAATTGGGCTTCAATAACTGGTTGCTGTAACTTAATTATAGCAAATTTCTTTCTGATCGCCTTGTTCTTTTTTGTTTAGTTTGATTTTTGATCGCACTAATTGGTGGTCGCTCGCAATGTCTGCTCCACTCATGGCCCTAGTGTCCATTACTGATGTCCGGTGTTGCTTGCTCACTAACACGTGGTCAATTTGATTCTTTGTCTTTCCTCCTGGAGATGTCCATGTCTGTTTATGCATCAGTTTATGTGGAAAATGGTACTTGTTACTCCATTGTCATTTATTTCACCTGCTCCATGGCTTATTATGTTTTCATATCCTTCGTTGCCTTCTCCAACTTAAATCCCCCATTACTAGGAGTATGTCATGCTTATGAACACTGTCCACAATTGTGTAAAGTTGTTCGTAGAAATTTTCTTTATCATCGACGTTGGCTTCTTTCGTTGGTGCATAGACTTGTATGATCGATAGCTTTACATACTTGGAAAAGAATCTAGCATAAATAACTATATCGCTGATATGTTTCCATTCCATCAATGTTTGTTCTGCGCTCTTTGTCATCATTATTACCACTCCGTGTCTGTGTATGTTGTCTTCTCGCCCTGAAAAACTCTCTCCGGTGTTCATCTTAACTTTTCCTTGTCTCATCCATCTGCATTCACTAATGCCCATGACATCTATTATATATTTGTCCATTTCTCTTGCAAGCTGTGCTGATTTCCCTATATAGTACAACGTTCTCACATTCCAACATCAACTTTTTGCTTGGTTAACGATGTTGTCAGCCTCCGAACTTCCGTTTGGCTTTGATCCGGAAGCGTCATACTGTCCAAATAAATGATGTCATCATCCGCTGGTATCTGGGCCGTCGCCTTCCTGTAGCCATTTCCAGCACAAGCTGGCTTTTAAGATTCACTTCTAGTTTCTGTAACATCGTTTGAGCCCTCTACAGTAGGTTTATTTTCGGGATAACATATGAGCTGTCATATAAGCTCATATGGGCTAACGAGGCTATGGCTAAGGGACTTCCCTTAACCATAGCCTCGTTAGCCCAGCACAATGTACTTATTACCAAGGTGCACCACGGGGAGGTAAGGTTGACTTGAGTGTCTTTACGGTTGAGCGCATGAACACCCCTTACACCCCGCCATCACATATAACTGTATGTAGTAATGATGACAAGATAATGTAGTAATGTAGTAACAATGTAGTAATGATGACAAGATAAGGTAGTAATGTAGTAACAATGTAGTAATGATGACAAGATAAGGTAGTAATGTAGTAACAATGTAGTAATGATGACAAGATAAGGTAGTAATGTAGTAACAATGTAGTAATGATGGCAAGATAAGGTAGTAATGTAGTAACAATGTAGTAATGATGACAGGATAATGTTGTAACAATGTAGTAATGATGGCAAGATAATGTAGTAACAATGTAGTAATGATGACAGGATAATGTAGTAACAATGTAGTAATGATGGCAAGATAATGTAGTAATGTAGTAACAATGTAGTAATGATGACAGGATAATGTAGTAACAATGTAGTAATGATGACAAGATAAGGTAGTAATGTAGTAACAATGTAGTAATGATGACAAGATAAGGTAGTAATGTAGTAACAATGTAGTAATGATGGCAAGATAAGGTAGTAATGTAGTAACAATGTAGTAATGATGACATGATAATGTAGTAACAATGTAGTAATGATGGCAAGATAATGTAGTAATGTAGTAACAATGTAGTAATGATGACAGGATAATGTAGTAACAATGTAGTAATGATGACAAGATAAGGTAGTAATGTAGTAACAATGTAGTAATGATGACAGGATAATGAAAAACAGAAACGAAACACTGAATTGGAAGAGAAAAAATGTTGTTGCAACAAACAAATTTGCCAAAACACTAGCACTGCTGACGAAGCTTGACCTACACTACACATGTCCAAAGCCAAGATAAGCAGAACTGAGAGAAATGCCTTATTTGAGACTCAAGATACAACATTTAATCATTAAAAAAATTGCATGTTATTTGCCTGCTGAATCAAACTTAGGTATGCATGCAGCCTGTTTTCTGGATCTCTTTAATAAGAAAAAAAAATTACAAAGTAAGTCCAACATTTTGCCCTTTCTTCTGAGCTAAAAAATGCTCTTCCCAAAATCAGCTCATATGACAGTGTTCATGCTCAATCATACCTCTGGAATTGAGAGCCAAAACGTGTCCACATACTGCTGCACTGTATGGTTCATGTTGTACAGCTTGGAGCTCTTGAGGCTGTCCAAACTACTCAGAGGAATTGCAAACAGCACAACCAAATATACTTATCTCACTGAGTTAATTATATACTAGTTCCTTCCTCCAGAATGGATCAAGTTCATAGAACAACAATTATACATCACACAGTGTCAGTTAAGCACAGATACATGAAACCTTCTGCATCACGTAGAAGGTTTCATGCACACCTATAAACATTCGTTACGTCACAGAGTGCACGAAACCTGCAGAGTCCCCACCGTTGATATATCACAGTAAAATGCTCTAGACCAATCACGTAGTCTTATTACCGTAATATATCCTTCCAGATAATGCACGACAGCCTCGTTCTGAGAATCCTATGTGTGATGTATTGAAACGTATTTATTACGACCGCATGGTTTGGTCATGGCGCCGGCACAATACAAGTTATTGAACTCCGAACTCTGGTGGTGAAACCGGGAGCATAGATTTTCCCATACTCGACACTATGTTAAACACGTTTGTGGACGTCGAGTGGATATCGGTGCGGTTAGCCGTTGTATAAAACCTAAAGACCCCCCTAGGCCATGAAGTGGGGTCTTAGACTCCCCCTGTGTCCATGGCAAATATTACAGTAAAGGAACACGAAGGGGAGACCGGGACTAGTCCGCCCCCAGGGCATGCCCGCCAACCGGTTTTTATTCCGTACCGTTGCAGAATTTAGTAATTCCGGTCAAACGATTAAGTCACATGACCATCAAACTACATACAGCGCAGTGTTCGAAATGACCACTGACTGTTGGGAGTTTTCTTTTCAGGCACTGTAATGGCTATTAACGCCTATTTTTGTGACAAAAACTTGCTTGCTATCATAGCGACCACCAACTTAGATTGAATGCACTTGTTGTAAGTCGCTCTGAATAAGAGCGCCTGCTAAATAACTAAAGTGTAAATTGTGGTCTAAACCATTGTTACTGGAGTAATTCGCTTACAGACACAGTGCTCTGTAATTCTGAGAAGTAAAATGCCAAGGTAAAATGTGCCTCAACTAGATATTCATTGGTGGCATTAATGCAGACACCCAACAGATGGCGCCCTTAACAACAGAACACACACTCATCAATGATATGAGTGGAGTGATTTAAGATGTTTTAACAGAGATTAACTGAATGACAATAGAGAGAGCTGAATGAATCAGCTAAACTACCAATATAATGATGTCGAGTCCTGAAAAACCGTCAAGTTCTGCGAAAGCTATTGAGTTCTTGTTGCGAGATCGATCGAATTCTGCGAAAACTGTCGAGTTTTGCGAAAACCGTCAATTTTTAACAAAGACGAACCAGAGTAGCCTCACACGCAGCAACAGGTGCAACAGCGGCAGGGTAATTTCATCGGTACTACGATGAAATGTGGGACCCCCAAGCTTACATTTTTCTTTCTTATGGGAGGCCCCTCTTGCCTTATGACAGGACCCCCAAACCCCCGTCATTTCGAACACTGTTGCAGCGGGAAACTGACGTCCATGAGTTGCTGTCTGGAAAGTTGTGAACTAGGAAACTGATTTTGGTGACTGAAAGTATTTATTTATTAATTTTTCGATCAAATTTCAGTACTTGTAAGTGGCATTGGTCAGACATTCAGAGTGCTCAGTAAGGCCCTTATATCAGAGATATTGTTTGGATCTTGCGTTGTTGCTCTATCCAGTGTCAGTAGTATTTAGTTGCCGCTCACCAAATATGTATCTGTGTTGGGGCACGTCCGCCTATGTGCTACGGGGCCAGTTCGCCCATAGGATATCTGATGTAAATTGCTCAGGATCACTTGTGAACATAAACACACTAACATGTACTCTAATAAAGACTTCCAATTGCCGAGTTTGGTGTTATTTTCTAGTAAAAAAGTGACGAAACCAGATTTTATTTCACAATTTTCTAGCCGATGCAGTGCCACACGTTGTTCTTTGTTTGCCCGGTTTATTTCATAGATACGACAGAAGTTGTGGTGACTTTAAGTTTCTAACAAATGTGTGTCACAAACATGACGTTTTTTAACATAAAAATAAGACAAAACTGCACTGTTCTTGTGTATTTGCTGCTTAAAGTACGTATGGGGCGAACTTGCCCGGGCTCCTTGGCGGACTTGCCCCGACATGAGGCAAGTCTGCCCATGCTTGGGTAAGTCTACTCAGAGTCAGATTTGGATATTGGCTTGTAACAGTTTTGCCATTTGTTCATAGCACAAATGTGGACAAGATAGTTTCGTTCAATTTAAGGCCGAAACTGATCCTCTAGCTGTACAAATACAGTGTCCAGATCTATTAGAGTGTCCATGGGGCGGACTAGTCCCGGTCCCCCCTATATAGGTCTACATCGGAACTAATGTCAATGTAAAGACTGAAATATTAGCAGCCGGCTAATATTAACCCTTATGTAAGTAGAACGAAACATGTGTCGCCCCCCCCGCCCCCCCACACCCCCACACCCCCCCACCCCCGGTTCGTAAGTAGAATGACTTGACTACGACTGACTGAGACCCCCCTGCCAACAAGCCTAGACCTTCTATTTCTAGTAAATTCTACTAATTCGACAACTGGCAAAGTCCGTAATGTATTCATGGTTATTTTCCAAATTATGAATCTTCTTAAGGGAAAGAAACCACCATTGTTTATTCCCGGACTTGTTTACCTTGTTGTATTGTTTACATGGGTCGCGTGCACGGCACGCGCTCGCACCTGCCTGGTGAATTGCGCCTGCTTTCATTGTCTGACACTACGCGGCTAGCAACGCCCACGTTGATTGGTTAATATCGTCGACGACCACCGAGCACCGTAAATATGCTGCGGTGTGGTTTATGTTGTGGAGGACGAAAGACCGGTCGTAGAAAACCACAGTTATATTGCTATGTGTTGTGAACTGTGATAGCACATTAGTTGATATTCACCAGCAACCGTTCACTGGACGTATCTGCTGATAGTGTACAAGTTGGAAGCGTCGCCTCATACAAAATGTGCTGTTAAAAGGTAAGAACAGAGGCAGACAGCTCTTCGGTTCACCGGGTCCCGCCACGGTTGCTTGTGGTTCCCGAGTCCGAGACTAGCTCAACATGGTATACCCTCAACATGATTAGCGCGTAACTCGCATGCAAACTATAACGGGCATAAATGCTATCACCAAGAAGTAGTACTTTTATCATTCGTTTGCAGCATTGCTTGACAACACTGTTCTAGGATTGTTTGGCTGCGCTTTGGTAATATTGACTTATTGTAGTGGTTTTGCCAGCTGGTGTTCTCACCCGGGTGGAGGGTACTCCCTATAGGCTATACTGAGGTATACATGTATGTGCCGCGCAAATGCCCGTTTTTGGCCATTTTTCTCTGTCTGAAGAAAAAATAAAAATTTTCTCTCTGCTCCAATTAAACCTGATAATTCTCTCTTTCATCGAAGAGGAAATTTCCCAATGAAAACGTTCCGCCCGGGCTTACCTTACACTTATAGATATTAGATAAATTGTTCAATAATTCTCTCTTGGTGACCATACATTTCTTGATTTCTCTCTCTCTCCATGTGCTCCATGGGGCTCTGGCGGCACACCGCTTTGGTATGGCAGTACCCCCCCCCAGGTGTTCTCACTCTGAAATGGGGAGCTGAAATATGAAATAGTTGAATTTATGATAAATGATCAATAGTAGATTGGATATAAGGTAACAAGTCTATTGTTATGTGGGTACACTCCCAACTTACCCAGCGTAGCCAGTACTACATCGGTTCCTACTGAGGATGGTAAATTTACAAAAATTTTAATAGCCAGAACAAACTACCTGGACCTGGTGACTAGATAACAATGCCAATGCCATGGTACTGTAATCATTAGTTTTAATGGCTTCCTTATAATTATATCTGCTTGGTTACCTCATGCCATATCCACTGCATGGTAGTGCATTCCAGAAGTGTCCAAGGTAGCATTGGGGCACATATGTGGGGAGACATCTACCCTTTCAGTTCTACTGCCTACTGAAGCGAGACTGTGCATGTCATTACATTGGGATTAGTATGGATTATGCCACATTCCACTGAATTGCAGACTCTCTTGGATAAGGCTTAGCCTTAGTGTAGTGTAGTGTAGTGTAGTGTAGTGTAGTGTAGTGTAGTGTAGTGTATTGTGGTGTGGTGTGGTGTGGTGTGGTGTGGTGTGGTGTGGTGTGGTGTGGTGTGGTGTGGTGTGGTGTGTAGTGTAGTGTAGTGTAGTGTGTAGTGTAGTGTAGTGTAGTATACGTAGTGTAGTAGCCTTTTCAAACTGTCATGGTTTAAGAGACCATATTGCAGGTCTGCTATAGAGCCTATTGCTTAACCTCTGTTTTTGTTGTACAAAAGGTAGGAGATCAAGCTATAATGACAATGTATAGTACACCAATGCAGACCCCCCTTGAACAATGGGTATTAACATATACATTACTTAAAGTAACTTAAATTATGAAGTTCAAAAAGCTAAATTGAGACCATCCGGACCTCAGAAGTATTGAACTTTTCACTTTAATTAGTCTAAATACCTGGAATTAGATGATATGTCAAAGAAAAGTGTAATCCCCCACTTGTAATTTATTAAAATTCAAATGTAAAAGCTTAAATTGGGTCTATAATCAGGTTTCTTCCCCAAGAAGGGATCTGTGATGAATTTTATTAACAAAATCTTTACTTTATTCATTACAGTCCCAGGATTGGTACTAATTCCTGAGTTGACAAAACATGACTACTAGTACTCAGTGGCTATATTTCCATGTGCTATTTGGCTAGAATGATAATGCATTCAAGGGTGACTGGTGTTTCTTTATAGCCCAGACAGCCTCAGATAAGTGTCACCAAGTATGCAAGCAGGAGGGAAGGTGGTGGAAAGCATACTTTTTAAACATTAAAATATTGATGTTTATGAGAAATAACTCGAAACATGTTATTATATCATGTTGTGAAGATTTACATTAAAGTACAGGGTCTGATCATTTTTATTGTAAAATAATGTTTTATTGTATAGATATAAACTATATCTAACATCTTCACTGCCCAAATGTATTTTAATCAATTAATGATCTACAATTTGTTAATAAAATTTGACTGTTATCTGTGTAATTAAAATATTTCAGGGTGAATATCATTACATTCCATATTGAATGACTAGGTTGATTTTAATTTAAACAGATAATGGTCCAATTATATTACAGGCACTGGACTCTCACTCTGCTCATATTTGAGTCCGCAGACAAATTTAGGAGTCGGTACAGCAACGCCCAATTATCTGGTTCTTGAATCATTCCCTAGAGGCGCTATGCACACTGTGCGATGGAAAGGCTAACAGTGGCTGCACCATTCCAACATCCCTTGAATCATTCCCTAGAGGCGCTATGCACACTGTGCGATGGAAAGGCTAACAGTGGCTGCACCATTCCAACATCCCTTGAATCATTCCCTAGAGGCGCTATGCACATTGTGCGATGGAAAGGCTAACAGTGGCTGCACCATTCCAACATCCCTTGAATCATTCCCTAGAGGCGCTATGCACACTGTGCGATGGAAAGGCTAACAGTGGCTGCACCATTCCAACATCCCTTGAATCATTCCCTAGAGGCGCTATGCACACTGTGCGATGGAAAGGCTAACAGTGGCTGCACCATTCCAACATCCCTTGAATCATTCCCTAGAGGCGCTATGCACACTGTGCGATGGAAAGGCTAACAGTGGCTGCACCATTCCAACATCCCTTGAATCATTCCCTAGAGGCGCTATGCACATTGTGCGATGGAAAGGCTAACAGTGGCTGCACCATTCCAACATCCCCGTTCGTCCTGTAATCTAAGATTATGGGCCAAACCATGGATAAGTTTCTTAGTGTTTTAGTTAGTTAGTACCGGTACTGAAATATATTACTCGAAGAATGTTGAATACAAAAGCAACGCCATTGTACCATGGATGGTCACAAGTATTTTTGAACAAACAGAAGCAAGTGTTACAGACTCCTATCAAGGGGAGTCTGGATAGTGAAACAAGGAGTTTTGGACTCCCAGGAAAATTTATGCCTGTATTAACCACATTGTGTTTTTAACTTTAAAACATTTGACCAGTCTAGATGTTGGAATAGATAGTTCATTCTACATAAACTGTTTTTTTATGATAACAGTTATCAATATTAAGCATAATTACCTCTCAAGAAACTTAGTGTTTGTTCTGTATATTTCAACTGCATATTACTGACAGGTAATTATGCTTAATATTAATAACCAAGAAACCGGATCATCTATCCTTTCAAGGAACAATTATCAGATTTTGTTCCTTTAAAATCTATGACACAAGAAATGGCCCAAAACGCAGCAATATGGAGCTCACTCCACACTGTTGTCTGTGGTGCAACACATCGTCCACATATACATATCTGTAGTCTAATCACACAAGCTTTGACTTAGACCAAGTCTTGGCCTACATTCTACTGCCAGCAAATGATTGCTGGAAATTTACTGCTCTGCAGTAACAGTAGTTTGTTTTCTTGCTATTGTCCCATTTGCCATAGCCAAGTGTAATATATGGTGGTAGTATTAATTGTGTATTGCCAGGTATGATTAATTATCCATGGAGTTGGTAGACATTGAATGACATAGTTACTTTTGTTGTTGTTAAGCCAGTCCATTTATTTATTCAGACATTGTAAATTGATGAATTCTTCTGTCCATGCGTCTTATGTTCCATAATGACTTCTGCATGTGATCAGATAAGATTATATAATTGTAATGTAAACAGTGTTTGAAATTAAGGCCTTTTTGTCAGCACCCACTGATTAAAAATGCCTCCCATCGATTCAGCTAACCAAAATGCACAAGTTATCGGTCCTACCCCGCCAATTCATCTCGGCGGCCACGGCTGGGTCAGGCTGTATTAGTGATGCACATAACAGTACTTACTAATCTATGCTAATTCAATATAAAATAAATTGTGACAAACTAAGTACTTCTTCCTTGCCAGTGACAAATCGCGGCCATGGCAACGGCGAAGTACTTCTTCCTTGCCAGTGACAAATCGCGGCCATGGCAACGGCGAAGTCCCCACATGCATGTGAAACCTCTTGCATTTGTAACATTTAACAAGAATTTAACAAGATTGCCATCCCAAACAACAAGTTCTAGATGGCAAGTGGACAAGGAAGCCATTGGCTTATTGAGAGTCCACATGGATGCCTATTGGATGATTCACATTTATAAATTAGTCTTGATCCCAGAATTGTGACTTCTTGGTTTTGGTTTTTGGTTTTTGCCTATACCATCACCCCTGCTATTCAGTTAGGGGTGGTGGAGTCGCATTTCTTGTACCTGAAACATATAAAATAGAAATTATTCATACACCTCAATAACAAAGCTTTGAGGTAATATGTGTTCTTATAAAACATTCAGCCATATCTGCTAATTTTATATGCGTCTACCACCCTCCAGCAAGCATAAATAAATTAAAAAAAATTCTGAATTTCCAGATTTTCTTGAAACCACCTTACAATTCCAAGAAGAAATGTTTGGAGATTTCAATATCCACCATGATTTACCAAGTCTAAATACTAGATCACTCATGGATGTCCTTCAAACATTTGCATTACAACAACACGTTTCATTTCCTACTCATGTTTATATGACTCAACTTGTTTATTACTAGATCTACTTGCATTAACATCAAGGCAATATTTCCTACTGATGGTTTATCAGATCACCATTGTGTCATTATTGATTTGTGGTTACAAGTCGGGTCAAAATTATCACATTTCAACCAATAAATAAAATTAACATAAATACCCTCCATGATGATCTTGCAAATTCTGATCTTTTGATTCAACCTAAATTTACATTATGCGAGCTTAAGCAAAGTACAATTACTATGCAAATTTTATCTAAAAAAATTCTGAAAACCCTCGCCAGATTTGGAAATCCATAAGCACAAATCTACATTGGCAAAAAGTAAAAGCACTGCCTGAACATTCTTCATTGGATACATTGTGTAGATCTTTTTCAAAATACTTCACAGATAAGATTGCTCCCATCTGATTGAATTTTGTCATTAATGATAATGACTATGATTTCCCTGAACCGCCACTTTCTGAAAATACGCTACATTGTTTCACACCTGCAACTACCAGTGAAGTTCTCATTATCATAAAATATATATATATATATATATATATATATATATATATATATATATATATATATATATATATATATATATATATATATATATATATATATATATATATATATATATTCATAATATTATACATATATAGCTTGACATCTTTTTGATGTCTATGTTTTGACATCTAAAAGACGTCTCAATATTGATGTCTAAAAGGTGTCTATTTGTTGTCGTCTAAATGACATCTGAAATGTGATGTCTAAAAATGTAGACGTCATTTAGACTTTCACTGGCTACCAAGATTTGACAGTTATTAGATGTCTAAAACTGATGTCTAGTAGATGTCAAACTACACCATTTTTGCTGTAGCAATAGTAGTTGTTATGTAATGGGCGAGTCTGATCTTAGTGGAATCAAGGTGTGTGTACACCCCACTGTGGTGTCCATAGTATCAGGTTTGGAGACAGCATTTGTGCAATCTGATCTGTCTGAGGAAGGGTTTCTAGCAGTGGATGTGGCTTTGTTTTACTGGATCATCTTACTGAGCTGTTTGTTTTGCTCATAGCCCAGATAATTGACTAATTAACACAGCTAATTGCTTGTTAATTCGCTTCAGACAGTCTGCCCAGACTTGCATTCTACTGGGACCAACCAGTTCTGTATCCACACCACTTCTGCTGATGTTGTTTTGCCCAAGAAGTTAATCATTTGATAATATTCAACACCATTTTGAATGAATCATACAAAAATTAGAACCACATAATGTTCTTTTGTCTACAAGAAGCTGCTGAGACATCAATCATAGGAAAGGCAGGGGGAATAGTTGGTATACCAATTACATTTGACTAGCTGCTTTATGTGATATAGAAAATAGACTCTGACCAGTATCCTTCTGATACATACTAAATCTAGACCCCACGCTTTCCTGCCTGCGTGGTATTGCCAGGGGAAACAAAGCACAAAAAAGATTGTGTACAAGGGGTAAATAATACTTTTTATGTAACCTGGAATCAGTCATACAGTTAGACTTAGAGACCTCTATGATAAATGCAGCCACCTGTACAATAATATTCACTTTGTGAACAGACATAACCCCAATGCATATATCATAGAATGAATTGAACTTAACAACCTCCGGGTACAAAAACAACTTATCTCACAGCACCACAGGCTGTAATGTGTTATGTAAACATGTACAAGAGACATTGTGCAAGATCAAAGTGGAAGACATAAAAGACTGGCCACTGACACCTGATTGAGTTGTGATGTTCCTGTAGGCTGACCTTTCCACAAGAAATCTGATTCCTGTCTGAGAATGCCACAACAATGCATGGCAGCTAGGCATAAATGCATGTATTAAGGCACAACAATGCATGGCAGCTAGCATACATGCATGTATTAAGGCACAACAATGCATGGCAGCTAGCATACATGCATGTATTAAGGCACAACAATGCATGGCAGCTAGCATACATGCATGTATTAAGGCTGCACTGAGGTGAAGCTTTGCGACATTGCAATGTCACTGGGACAAGCCAGTCCAGACTTGTTTCTGTCAGCTGGCTTTGAATAGGTGTACTCCAATACCTGTCATTTAGCTGCTAATTAAATATTTACTAAGTGCATGGGAGGCACTCTGGGATATATCTTGATTACAGGGCCAGGCATCTGTTACTACAATGTGTCATCTGGGTATTGTGGCAGTGTTCTGGGGTAGAATGGGGGTTATGTGTAGTGCTACAATGTGGCAAGGCAGATAGTTGGCAATGACTAATGACCTCCTGACTGAGATTACAAAGTTGTAATTATGATGCATTATTGATAATTTTAATGAGGCGTGTCTGTCGGATTGGTTTTTAAAGTTGGCCTTGACATGCACAATAGACTGATGTTTGGCTGAACATTGGTTGACTGCACATGGCAATATGATTAGGTAAATACAACAGTCTTTGTACTGGTTCACCCACAACACAGGTCATTCAGAACAGATGCCATGAATTTGCAATGTTTCATAGTGCATTGTTAAGATACCAGTAAACTAATGATAATTGGTTTGCTAGTATTTTAGTAATATATTCATATTTTTAGTAAAACACTGAAAAACAGAACAAATCAGAATTTGTTATGTGCCTGATTCTGTTATCATGTGCGAAGTTACATATATACTGTCATCAGTGTTACATATATACTGTCACCAGTGATTGTATACAGATGTGTGGCTGCATGTACATGTGTGACTGTAAATAAAGACAATTTCCAAGTACAAATATGCATAGTATGGCAACAGTTCAGCGGCAATGTTATGCAATAATACTGGCCAATACATCGACAGTTATTTGTTGTCTATGCGTATGTGATTCTAAACATTGGTGTGGCGTCTTTATCCCTAGCTGTGGGGCCTAGCGCTATCATATGTATCCATTAGTTACATTTGGGGTGTACGTATTGTAAACCAGGGGCATATGCTGGTGCCATCTAGGTGACGTGTGATCCTCCCCAAGTTACATATATACTGTCTTTAGTATAATAAAAATGATAGAACATAATAATAGAGAAAAAAAATGTCTATCTCGTCAAAGAGAGAGTCACTAGTACGGACAATGTCTGTCAAGTCCAAGATAGTCACCCGTGACTGCATATTATTATTAGATTGTCACACATGATGGTATGTAATTGTTCAAATAGAATTGTATTACTAATGATTGCTATTTAGCCAATTCTCAAACATCTAACACTGTTTTGCCAATTCTTAAACATCTAGATGTGCAGGCGTCTTCCTCGGTCACGATGATCGCCAGGATTCAGGGGTGTTGTGTGTGTCACCTCAGGCTCAGCATATGATGCATTGCTGGGGGCTGTCTCAGCTTGAGCCCTGACATCTTGCATGTTCACTTGAATCGTTGGTGTATCTGTGATTGTTGGATAGTAGACGTCATTGTTGCTGTCAATGACCACAATACCCGGTTTGAGTTTAACTGGTTTGAAGTGTGATGCATTTCGTATGATGTTTCAATCGTTTCATTTTGCTGTAAGTGCTGTTAGTTTGTCTGTCCTGTGTTGTCTAACACAGTGTTTCCTGGAGGCGTGTGGTGTATCATGGCATGTCATTTCTTATCCGCATACGATTTCTTTTTGTCTTTCATATGTTTGTCATTCGTTGTCAGCTTTGTGTTCAGTGAGGATTTCTGTGGCAGTTTGATTTTCATCTCGCAGTTGAAAAGAACTGTGGCAGGTGTAATATCAGTCGACGAATGAGGAGTTGCCATGTAGTTTCGGAGGAACTTTTAAGCCAGAGGCATACACTGGCGCCATCTAGGTGACGAGTGTAAGAACGCTACAGAGTAGTTGAGTATGTGCCCGGGCATACTATGACAAACTTGGTTGAACAGATTGTTAAAATGAGAACTTTATGTCCTTAGTTTGATTGAGCAAAGCATGAATGTCAGTCACGGATTGATTCAATAAATTAATCTTATGACTAACATCACAGAAGATGAAATGAAGGTTATTCAAATTATGATCATGTGACTTTCACAGCACAGAAGTTGAAATTAAGGATGTTAAAATCAGAATCGTGACATTCACAGCATAGTTCTGACTCTAATATTAGCATCATTCATTTCATCTTAGATAGTCATGAGTCGTTTAGTGATATATTATATGAAGTGTCCTGTTGTCTGGTGTCCTATGTCCGTTGTCTGGTGTCCTGTTGTCTGGTGTCCTGTTGTCTGGTGTCCTGTTGTCTGGTGTCCTGTTGTCTGGTGTCCTGTTGTCTGGTGTCCTGTTGTCTGGTGTCCTGTTGTCTGGTGTCCTGTTGTCTGGTGTCCTGTTGTCTGGTGTCCTGTGTCCTGTTCTTTCATGTCCACAGGTGCTGTGAGAGTAGTTATTTGTAGGTGTTGACATTATACATGTTTGTCAACTGATGGGAAAGATTCGTGACTTTTTGTCATAATCCTGTTTGTTAAGCGGTCATTATTTCTAAGTTTAGATTCTGTAGTGTACACATGCGTGGGATGACCTGCGTACTGGCCGCATGCTGCTACCTGTCTGCAAAGTTCCTGCTGCGCTTGCATAAAACATGTGTAGCTGTAATAGCCTGTATGACTTGAGGACAGGTAAATATCCTACTTCCTTGTTTATGTTATGTGAATAATCAATGCCAATAAATCCCTCACTTTAGGGTATTGTGTATCATAGAAAGTGTTTTTACTATATATATATATATATATATATATATACATACATACATACATACATACATACATACATACATACATACATACATATATATATATAAGGAACCTCATGACTGATTAACTTAAAACACAACCATCACACACACACAAATGTACTACATAATTAAAAATTAACAATTAATTGATGTTGACAGCTCTGTCTCGGTAGCCCTGCTATACCTGACAGTGACATCCCTGTCTTAGTAGCCCTGCTATACCTGACAGTGACAGCCCTGTCTTGGTAGCCCGCCTATTTCTGATAGTGACAGCCCTGTCTTGGTAACCCTGCTATACCTGACAGTGGCAGTCCTGTCTTGGTAGCTTTGCTATTTCTGATAGTGACAGCCCTGCATTTGTCCTACAACTCTCCCAGTGCAGTGACCTGCTGTCTGGCATTGTTACCATTCTGTGATTGCTGCTAAACCAAGCCCTGTCTTGACAGAGTTCACACTGCATGACGGGGATAATACCCCTGTGCATGGTGCAGATGAGTGCATGGGACATTATTATAACATGCCCCTGCATGTTATGTCTACAGCACTTCTGAGCCCCTTCTCACCCCCAGAAGTACATACATAACCCCAGGAGTACATACAGGTATTAAGAAGTCTGCTATAGTTAAACCAGAACTGACTGGGTCAGCAAGACCCACCACTAACAGTGCATGTATTACTACCACCACTAACAGTGCATGTATTACTACCACCACTAACAGTGCATGTATTACTACCACCACTAACAGTGCATGTATTACTACCACCACTAACAGTGCATGTATTACTACCACCACTAACAGTGCATGTATTACTACCACCACTAACAGTGCATGTATTACTACCACCACTAACAGTGCATGTATTACTACCACCACTAACAGTGCATGTATTACTACCACCACTAACAGTGCATGTATTACTACCACCACTAACAGTGCATGTATTACTACCACCACTAACAGTGCATGTATTACTACCACCACTAACAGTGCATGTATTACTACCACCACTAACAGTGCATGTATTACTACCACCACTAACAGTGCATGTATTACTACCACCACTAACAGTGCATGTATTACTACCACCACTAACAGTGCATGTATTACTACCACCACTAACAGTGCATGTATTACTACCACCACTAACAGTGCATGTATTACTACCACCACTAACAGTGCATGTATTACTACCACCACTAACAGTGCATGTATTACTACCACCACTAACAGTGCATGTATTACTACCACCACTAACAGTGCATGTATTACTACCACCACTAACAGTGCATGTATTACTACCACCACTAACAGTGCATGTATTACTACCACCACTAACAGTGCATGTATTACTACCACCACTAACAGTGCATGTATTACTACCACCACTAACAGTGCATGTATTACTACAACCACTAACAGTGCATGTATTACTACCACCACTAACAGTGCATGTATTACTACCACCACTAACAGTGCATGTATTACTACCACCACTAACAGTGCATGTATTACTACCACCACTAACAGTGCATGTATTACTACCACCACTAACAGTGCATGTATTACTACCACCACTAACAGTGCATGTATTACTACCACCACTAACAGTGCATGTATTACTACCACCACTAACAGTGCATGTATTACTACCACCACTAACAGTGCATGTATTACTACCACCACTAACAGTGCATGTATTACTACCACCACTAACAGTGCATGTATTACTACCACCACTAACAGTGCATGTATTACTACCACCACTAACAGTGCATGTATTACTACCACCACTAACAGTGCATGTATTACTACCACCACTAACAGTGCATGTATTACTACCACCACTAACAGTGCATGTATTACTACCACCACTAACAGTGCATGTATTACTACCACCACTAACGGTGCTCCAAAAAGAAGCTTATTTGCAAATAATGTGCATGTGTGCATGCGTGCAAATTCAATCTTAACTAATTTTCATCATAACTCTCATTTTCTCCACATTCAGTCAAGCTTGTGCTGGGGTTTCCGGTTGACTTGAATGCTTGGTGACATACTCCCTAAACAGCTGATCAAAGTTAAACTGGGAGGTAGTATAGTGAGATCACCAGGGTGGCTGCTATGAGAGCGACTTCACTAGTCTTAATAGGAGTCTCCCATATCTAATTTGTACATTCTCAAGATAAATATTTATGTGTATGCATATTTATATATATGTGAGTGTTTTATACTTATACTTGTATACTTATAAGTTTCATGCTTACATTTACAACCAATTTTATTCATACATCAGATTGCATCTGCAGCATCAGCACATGTGTATATTCCACGTGCACACACAAACCCTAAACTAACTGGGCTGAACCGTGCGTAGCACGTGCGTCCTGCACACAATTTTTTTCTTCTTATTCATTTCAGCTGTGAACTCTGTTAACTACCTATAAATGTGGCTATAGTATTGTTGCACTGGGAGTACTGTTGTGGGGCAGTGGGTGGTGTAGCACTGGGAGTACTGTTGTAGAGCAGTGGGTGGAGTAGCACTGGGAGTACTGTTGTAGAGCAGTGGGTGGTGTAGCACTGGGAGTACTGTTGTAGAGCAGTGGGTGGTGTAGCACTGGGAGTACTGTTGTAGAGCAGTGGGTGGTGTAGCACTGGGAGTACTGTTGTAGAGCAGTGGGTGGTGTAGCACTGGGAGTACTGTTGTAGAGCAGTGGGTGGTGTAGCACTGGGAGTACTGTTGTGGGGCAGTGGGTGGTGTAGCACTGGGAGTACTATTGTAGAGCAGTGGGTGGTGTAGCACTGGGAGTACTGTTGTAGAGCAGTGGGTGGTGTAGCACTGGGAGTACTGTTGTAGAGCAGTGGGTGGTGTAGCACTGGGAGTACTGTTGTGGGGCAGTGGGTGGTGTAGCACTGGGAGTACTATTGTAGAGCAATGGGTGGTGTAGCACTGGGAGTACTATTGTAGAGCAGTGGGTGGTGTAGCACTGGGAGTACTATTGTAGAGCAGTGGGTGGTGTAGCACTGGGAGTACTGTTGTAGAGCAGTGGGTGGTGTAGCACTGGGAGTACTGTTGTAGAGCAGTGGGTGGTGTAGCACTGGGAGTACTGTTGTAGAGCAGTGGGTGGTGCAGCACTGGGAGTACTGTTGTGGGGCAGTGGGTGGTGTAGCACTGGGAGTACTATTGTAGAGCAGTGGGTGGTGTAGCACTGGGAGTACTGTTGTAGAGCAGTGGGTGGTGTAGCACTGGGAGTACTGTTGTAGAGCAGTGGGTGGTGTAGCACTGGGAGTACTGTTGTAGAGCAGTGGGTGGAGTAGCACTGGGAGTACTGTTGTGGGGCAGTGGGTGGTGAAGCACTGGGAGTACTATTGTAGAGCAGTGGGTGGTGTAGCACTGGGAGTATTGTTGTAGAGCAGTGGGTGGTGTAGCACTGGGAGTACTGTTGTGGAGCAGTGGGTGGTGTAGCACTGGGAGTACTGTTGTGGGGCAGTGGGTGGTGAAGCACTGGGAGTACTATTGTAGAGCAGTGGTGGTGTAGCACTGGGAGTACTATTGTAGAGCAGTGGGTGGTGTAGCACTGGGAGTACTGTTGTGGGGCAGTGGGTGGTGAAGCACTGGGAGTACTATTGTAGAGCAATGGGTGGTGTAGCACTGGGAGTACTGTTGTAGAGCAGTGGGTGGTGTAGCACTGGGAGTACTGTTGTAGAGCAGTGGGTGGTGTAGCACTGGGAGTACTATTGTAGAGCAGTGGGTGGTGTAGCACTGGGAGTACTGTTGTAGAGCAGTGGGTGGAGTAGCACTGGGAGTACTATTGTAGAACAGTGGGTGGTGTAGCATTGGGAGTACTGTTGTGGAGCAGTGGGTGGAGTAGCACTGGGAGTACTGTTGTGGGGCAGTGGGTGGTGAAGCACTGGGAGTACTGTTGTAGAGCAGTGGGTGGTGTAACACTGGGAGTACTGTTGTGGAGCAGTGGGTGGTGTAGCACTGGGAGTACTATTGTAGAGCAGTGGGTGGTGTAGCACTGGGAGTACTGTTGTAGAGCAGTGGGTGGTGTAGCACTGGGAGTACTGTTGTAGAGCAGTGGGTGGTGTAGCACTGGGAGTACTATTGTAGAGCAGTGGGTGGTGTAGCACTGGGAGTACTGTTGTAGAGCAGTGGGTGGAGTAGCACTGGGAGTACTATTGTAGAACAGTGGGTGGTGTAGCACTGGGTGTACTGTTGTGGAGCAGTGGGTGGTGTAGCACTGGGGGTACTGTTGTGGGGCAGTGGGTGGAGTAGCACTGGGAGTACTGTTGTAGAGCAGTGGGTGGTGTAGCACTGGGAGTACTGTTGTGGAGCAGTGGGTGGAGTAGCACTGGGGTACTGTTGTGGGGCAGTGGGTGGTGTAGCACTGGGAGTACTGTTGTAGAGCAGTGGGTGGTGTAGCACTGGGAGTACTGTTGTGGAGCAGTGGGTGGAGTAGCACTGGGAGTACTGTTGTGGAGCAGTGGGTGGTGTAGCACTGGGAGTACTGTTGTGGAACAGTGGGTGGAGTAGCACTGGGGGTACTGTTGTGGGGCAGTGGGTGGTGTAACACTGGGAGTACTGTTGTAGAGCAGTGGGTGGTGTAGCACTGGGAGTACTGTTGTGGAGCAGTGGGTGGAGTAGCACTGGGAGTACTGTTGTGAAGCAGTGGGTGGTGTAGCACTGGGAGTACTGTTGTAGAGCAGTGGGTGGTGTAGCACTGGGAGTACTGTTGTGGAGCAGTGGGTGGAGTAGCACTGGGGGTACTGTTGTGGGGCAATGGGTGGTGTAGCACTGGGAGTACTGTTGTAGAGCAGTGGGTGGTGTAGCACTGGGAGTACTGTTGTAGAGCAGTGGGTGGTGTAGCACTGGGAGTACTGTTGTGGAGCAGTGGGTGGTGTAGCACTGGGAGTACTGTTGTAGAGCAGTGGGTGGTGTAGCACTGGGAGTACTGTTGTAGAGCAGTGGGTGGTGTAACACTGGAAGTACTGTTGTAGAGCAGTGGGTGGTGTAGCACTGGGAGTACTGTTGTAGAGCAGTGGGTGGTGTAGCACTGGGAGTACTGTTGTAGAGCAGTGGGTGGTGTAGCACTGGGAGTACTGTTGTAGAGCAGTGGGTGGTGTAACACTGGAAGTACTGTTGTAGAGCAGTGGGTGGTGTAGCACTGGGAGTACTGTTGTAGAGCAGTGGGTGGTGTAGCACTGGGAGTACTGTTGTAGAGCAGTGGGTGGTGTAACACTGGGAGTACTGTTGTAGAGCAGTGGGTGGTGTAACACTGGAAGTACTGTTGTAGAGCAGTGGGTGGTGTAGCACTGGGAGTACTGTTGTAGAGCAGTGGGTGGTGTAACACTGGGAGTACTGTTGTAGAGCAGTGGGTGGTGTAACACTGGAAGTACTGTTGTACAGCAGTGGGTGGTGTAGCACTGGGGGTACTGTTGTAGAGCAGTGGGTGGTGTAACACTGGGAGTACTGTTGTAGAGCAGTGGGTGGTGTAACACTGGAAGTACTGTTGTAGAGCAGTGGGTGGTGTAACACTGGGAGTACTGTTGTGGAGCAGTGGGTGGTGTAACACTGGAAGTACTGTTGTACAGCAGTGGGTGGTGTAGCACTGGGAGTACTGTTGTAGAGCAGTGGGTGGTGTAACACTGGAAGTACTGTTGTAGAGCAGTGGGTGGTGTAACACTGGAAGTACTGTTGTACAGCAGTGGGTGGTGTAGCACTGGGAGTACTGTTGTAGAGCAGTGGGTGGTGTAACACTGGAAGTACTGTTGTAGAGCAGTGGGTGGTGTAACACTGGGAGTACTGTTGTGGAGCAGTGGGTGGTGTAACACTGGAAGTACTGTTGTACAGCAGTGGGTGGTGTAGCACTGGGAGTACTGTTGTAGAGCAGTGGGTGGTGTAACACTGGAAGTACTGTTGTAGAGCAGTGGGTGGTGTAACACTGGAAGTACTGTTGTAGAGCAGTGGGTGGTGTAACACTGGAAGTACTGTTGTAGAGCAGTGGGTGGTGTAACACTGGAAGTACTGTTGTAGAGCAGTGGGTGGTGTAACACTGGAAGTACTGTTGTAGAGCAGTGGGTGGTGTAACACTGGGAGTACTGTTGTGGAGCAGTGGGTGGTGTAACACTGGAAGTACTGTTGTACAGCAGTGGGTGGTGTAGCACTGGGAGTACTGTTGTAGAGCAGTGGGTGGTGTAACACTGGAAGTACTGTTGTAGAGCAGTGGGTGGTGTAACACTGGAAGTACTGTTGTACAGCAGTGGGTGGTGTAGCACTGGGAGTACTGTTGTAGAGCAGTGGGTGGTGTAACACTGGAAGTACTGTTGTAGAGCAGTGGGTGGTGTAGCACTGGGAGTACTGTTGTAGAGCAGTGGGTGGTGTAGCACTGGGAGTACTGTTGTAGAGCAGTGGGTGGAGTAGCACTGGGAGTACTGTTGTAGAGCAGTGGGTGGTGTAACACTGGAAGTACTGTTGTACAGCAGTGGGTGGAGTAACACTGGGAGTACTGTTGTAGAGCAGTGGGTGGTGTAACACTGGAAGTACTGTTGTAGAGCAGTGGGTGGTGTAACACTGGAAGTACTGTTGTAGAGCAGTGGGTGGTGTAGCACTGGGAGTACTGTTGTGGAGCAGTGGGTGGAGTAGCACTGGGAGTACTGTTGTAGAGCAGTGGGTGGTGTAACACTGGAAGTACTGTTGTACAGCAGTGGGTGGAGTAACACTGGGAGTACTGTTGTAGAGCAGTGGGTGGTGTAACACTGGAAGTACTGTTGTAGAGCAGTGGGTGGTGTAGCACTGGGAGTACTGTTGTGGAGCAGTGGGTGGTGTAGCACTGGGAGTACTGTTGTAGAGCAGTGGGTGGTGTAACACTGGAAGTACTGTTGTAGAGCAGTGGGTGGTGAAGCACTGGGAGTACTGTTGTGGAGCAGTGGGTGGTGTAGCACTGGGAGTACTGTTGTAGAGCAGTGGGTGGTGTAGCACTGGGAGTACTGTTGTAGAGCAGTGGGTGGTGAAGCACTGGGAGTACTGTTGTGGAGCAGTGGGTGGTGTAACACTGGAAGTACTGTTGTAGAGCAGTGGGTGGTGTAACACTGGAAGTACTGTTGTAGAGCAGTGGGTGGTGAAGCACTGGGAGTACTGTTGTGGAGCAGTGGGTGGTGTAGCACTGGGAGTACTGTTGTAGAGCAGTGGGTGGTGAAGCACTGGGAGTACTGTTGTGGAGCAGTGGGTGGTGTAGCACTGGGAGTACTGTTGTAGAGCAGTGGGTGGTGAAGCACTGGGAGTACTGTTGTGGAGCAGTGGGTGGTGTAGCACTGGTTTGGGTCTGTATTGTTAGAATCTGTAACATTTTTGTATTTTTTTTTTACATAATTGAGACACCAAATCTGGTGTCATGCTGCAGTGACAAAAGTTCGGCGAGTTTATTGTGTCCGTACAAAAACTTATAATATTTTCATTTATTTTATTGTTTAATATAGTTGCACCAGTTGTCAGCATTGCATAGGATGGTGCAATATGTCATCATGCCAGTGATACAGAACTTGGATAGTACCAGCTCTGTTAGGTGTGACATTGTATGAGAGGGGCACTGTGGGTAGAGACTAGCAGTCAGAGCACCAGACTGAGAGGACCAGGGGTCAGTCCACCTATTGCCATTTAAAAACTTGAGCAATTTCATGGCTGTGTCTTTAGGAAGAGACATTAAAAGCTGTTGGTCCCAGACTCCCGTCTGTGGCATCTATCCCAGGGGAAATAAAAGTTCCCACACAGGGAAATGGAAAAATCCTGTCATGGACTCATTGCGCCTCACAGAGCTGGTGATCTCTAACCTCACCACTACCTCCAAGTTTGGTAGTTTAGCTGTGGTCAGCTGTTTAGGGAGTATCTCATCAAGCACGAACCTGGCATTAGTGTGGGACTCATGCTTAAAGCAGTGTCATGTGGTGTTAATGCACTGGAGCTTCTGTTGTATTACCATTTCAATCAGTACTGTGGTACATCAAAAATCTGTATCACCTTTCTTTATAGTTCATATTTCTGGTATTGTTGTGTGATAAGAAACAAAACTGGGCTAATGTTCATGCTTTACTTTACGACTAATCTCATTTCACAGACACTTGAAATATGCTTACTGTCCTCGCCCAGAGGATTGTATGAGAAAGAGGGCTTTGTATTATTTAGCGGCAAGGTGAATGCCATTGACTGTAAACACGACTGTAATGCTGAATGGGGCAATGTTCGCAGGCTTCATCTATATTTGCCCTGCTATATATGATAGTTCCTGGTCTGGACTTGATATGTTATGTACACACCTTACACCCTGTTTGTCCATCGTGCAGATAAACTCTTGTTTTCATACTTTCACACAGACGTTGGCCTGTTTGCTTTGTAAATTGCTCAGAGTTCAGTGAATGTTTGAACAATGTGGGCTTGTTTGACCAACCATCTTATTGATGTTTCCCATCAGACTTAGGTTGACCTCAGTATGTTCTGGTTGTGGCAAAATTTTTTATACTTAATAGAATATGCACTTAAAAAAATCTGAAGAAACTTTTGCTCAATGGATAGATCTATATTCTAAACCACTACCAGTACACTGCCTAGGTATCATTATGAGGTTACGATACACTGCCTTTAGAAGCATTATTCATTTAATTTTAAGCCATAAATATTGCCTTGTCATTTATCAGAGCCTTGTGGTATTATAACTGCAACTGTGGCAAACATTATTGATAAATAGCTGCAGCATAGACAGTGTATTAGTAGCTTACTTGGAGGGAAGCAATTTTTCATAATGTCGGCAGCAGTAAAAATTTGATTGACATAAACACTATGGAATACAGAGATATAGTTCATTGATTGGATTTGCCATTGTTGTTTTTCTTTGCCATCTGGCTGTGAGTGAAGAGATGTGATTTTTAATGTGATTAATCTCTGTGTGTTCACAATTGTGAAGCCATACATACATGCATGACTGAGTATAGCACTATGTATGCTTGTATGCCAGTATTCATGTTGTAATGTGTATCAACGATAGTGTACCTTTACGTAGCAATATTGCTAAACATTCGTGCTGGGTTTGTAACATAGTTAGGTGGCTTGAATGTGCTGTAGTTGCAGGTCTTAAAGATACAGAGTCTACTTGTTTTGATCATACAATCATGTTATATATAATATAGTATAAGCTATATCTATTCTAATATCTGTCTGAATGTGGTTTAATGAGCCAGTCAGCAGAACCATGAGGGATTCACTGTTTTGATATGAAATGCAAATTCTCAGACATGATTACTATGAGAAAGTAGCACACTTTCTTCAATTGTTATGTTTTCCTGAAGAGTAATTAGTCTCATGGCAGTGATTGGTTGTGCTGTATAAAAAGTGGTCATGTTTTGATTAATGCTTGTTGTTTTAATATTAGTAGTGATTGAAGACTGTGTGTGATACATCAAATAGTGGACACATTAATTAGCTGTAGAAAATAAAAAAATTTGCCAGTAGAATGATCCAATTAATGTCTTTTTTTAAATTAATGTGTACTGCTTTTAATGATATTGCTGGAAGTAGCAGAAGAGAAGATAAATGGTAAGGCAGGCTACCAGGCTACCAGGCTACCAAGCTACCAGGCAATGACATACTACTTGGCTAGCATACTTATCAATAAATATTTAATGCAATTATACATAGCCTGTCTGTTATTGATTACATTTTACCATGACCCTTTGTGTGGTGTTCCACTGGAGGGTGGTAGACATTCCTCTTAGTGCAGGTGTTTAGCGTGGCATACTCAAATAAATGTAGAAGGCATTGGTGTGGACTGTAATAGAAGTGGCCGTTCACAGAATGTGGTCAAGTTTGTCTGCATTCAATAATAAATTCAGAAACTAGTTCAATATTGTCAGTAGTTCAATTTTAATGTTTCATGATAGGTTAGTTGTTATTATAATAATTATATAAATGATAAGTGAAGCAGAATTTTTAAGGAATGGTCACAATAATGCTTCCTATAAAAGTTTATTTGGTATTCAAGATAAACATAAATGTCATAAAATATCTATACCTTTGCTGATAATTTGTTTTGTACTGCTTTTGAAAGTGTTGTATGGCCTAACTGCTATATTAATATAAAGTAATAATGTTAAAACATACTAACAGCCTTCTATATATAAATATGTACTGCATACATTAAACTATAAATAAAATATTACGGTGAATATATATATATATTTTTTATTCACCTAAAAGTTAGTTAAACCCGGTTTTTAAATTACCAGTTGTAATGGTACATGCAATCTTCTTTTTTACAAAACAATGTAGTTCTACTCAACTATTGTAGTTGACCCTTTATGAAACACTTAATTGATTTTTCTGAAATGCTGTAGCAGTAATTAGTTTTTGAAGCATTGTAGTTGTAAAACTGTTGTGATGGCTTGTAATGTAAGATGTGTTGTCTTGCAGGATGGGACAAGTGAGATGAACGTAGGATGACGATGTAGAGGCTCACGGTCTCATGCCCTACCCACTCCGTCCACAAGAATGCCATGTTCCGCGACCAAGTCTGCCAGCTCACGACAGACAGCCATGGCCCGGGCAGCCCCCTCCGACCAGTAAGTGTCATCCATATAAACATAAATGTTCTTATATAGCAAGGATTGCTCAAAGTGCTTTACACTTCACCCCCTGACAGACCTGTTTACACTTCACCCCTGACATACCTGTTTACACTTCACCCCTGACAGACCTGTTTACACTTCACCCCTGACAGACCTGTTTACACTTCACCCCCTGACAGGCCTGTTTACACTTCACCCCCTGACAAGCCTGTTTACACTTCACCCCTGACAGACCTGTTTGCACTTCACCCCCTAGTAGACCTGTTTACACTTCACCCCTGACATACCTGTTTACCCGTCACCACTGACATACCTGTTTACACTTCACCCCCCCCCCCCCCCCGACAGATCTGTTTACACTTCACCCTCTGACAGACCTGTTTGCACTTTATCCCTGACAGACCTGTTCATTCCAATGCCACCTGAACTTCTCTGGGAAGCTTGGTGTCTCACATGCACCAAACTGGGAAGCAGCTTTGGCTGATACCAGGGAGGAGCAAGGGAACAAGAACCACTGGGTTCAATATAGAGACCACCACTGTGAGTCCGTGATGTTAGAGAAATACTACTGTCTTAGTAGTGTTAATCCTCTTCACTGTATCTTTGTGCAAATATGGTGCAGTCTAATCATCTGTACAGTTCCTAATTGGACAAGAATGAAGGAATTGTAAAACACAAGTATTTTTCTTAAATAGGGCAGACAACATTGTATATATTTTTACCTATGCCTTTTACATATGCCTTGTTTACATAGAAACATAACAATAACAATTTCCAAAAAATATCCTGGAGGGTTGATGACTATCATGCCATTGTGAGGTGCCTGTGGTTACTGTTAGTTATTACACTTGCAAGTGATTAACAATCTTTCTACTGTGTAAATAACATAACTTTCTGTAATACCTGTGTTTCACTGAGTGTTCTGTCACTTACTAGTAGCTTACTAGTAGCTTACTAGTAGCTTCTCTGACTGCTTTCAGCTACACTAACACTCGAACGGTCATACCACGACAAAAACCCAAAACTTCTCCCAAGAACAAGTGAGTACTAGTGCTTTCTAGACTTGTTTCAAAATATGTTTTGATTTATGGAACATAATGTTCTACATTATGTTGTATGGTGGAAATAAATTTTTCTTATTTAATTCCTCATGTTTGCAATCAGCAATAACATGTCTAACACCCAGTGGAACACATTGAGGTAGAACTCTTCTGTAAGAATACAAGTACTTCCTGTCGGAGTTGTCAAATACGCACACAAACAGGCATACATGGGGATGATCTCAAGACTGATGTACAACATTACACACAATCTGTCGTTTAACCTCAGACCCTTCCCCTGTCTACATGTAACTTTCAGTTACATCGACTGTGGATACCCGGGAGAATGTTTTTTTGAAAGTATGTCGGTGTACAACGCTTGTCGAAAGAGCTGTAAACTGCTGCAAATTTTGTGTAGTGTCATCATCAGTGTTTTGAGATCACCCCTTACTGCCCCTTCGCAGTACAACATCCAGTCTGACTTCACTGACACTGGAAGGTTTAATTAATCTGCATGATTGATATTAGGAATAAGATTGTTCCTGTCAATGGCAATAAGTATACATCCAGCTGTATCAGTACAGAAAAAGTTATTACAAAATTATTTATCCAAGTTAAAATATTCACCCAGGTACACTGGCACTGGTGTGTGTTTGTTTAATTCAAACACTGGTTGTCTCTTCGTTTTTGTTTCTCTCTCCCTTGTTTCTGACTTGCTTTCCCACACACTTTTCTATAGATTGCTCTTGATATCTCGCTCTCTGTCTACCTTGTTCTCGTCCATCCATCCGTCCGTCCAGCTTTGCAAGAGAATACAAATTTTGTAACATTTTTGTTTGGTAATGGAAATATGTGAATGCCATATTGCCTGTGTTTTGATTTTCTTCCTGTGTGAAGTATGTTCTCGACTGCTGCATGCATATTCATTAACACTTCCTGTGAATGCCACAGCACTGCGTGTAAAGGAGATCAATAATTTACTGTGTGCAATCAAGCGTGGCTGTTTCCGGCTGATGTGAAAGCATTCTGTCATGGTTCAACGATTCAGTGTAGGTGGTAGTGATCTTAAATTATTTTGATTGTTATCATGGCAGATTTTTATCCGCTTTTTGATGAACACCTTTAGTCTGGTTTAATTAGTTTCTTTTGAAATACAGTATTGTGTGAGGGACTGTCGTTGAGCACATTAAATGGATGACATATTTACTGTCATGTATATAATCTGGGTATTTTAACTTAATATCGTCAACTCATTTGACCCAGATGCAAAAGGATATCATTCACTGATTCATTGGGTTATTTTCCTCATAATCCACAATTTATGACTGCCTTTTCACATAGAAGTTGACAGTTGTCCTTAGAAGACCAACTCTATTTGCACCTGCAACCATTACTTATCAGAAGGAGCTTATAGCATGCATTTACCACCATTAGGTTATTTACTGCCACTAAGAGTTCCTAGTAACCCTCGCAATAAAATCAGTGTGTGTATTCTAAACTGGTAAATATTGAAATTTATAGCTGAAATTATGCAAGTATACAGCAGAATAACATATGAAATGTTTATCTGCAAAACATTTTGTTATTTTGTGGATAAACACTATATATTAAGAGTGGATTGTTGTGCTACAGCCAGAGAGTACTCAAGAGTAGATCTTCATTATTTCTTGAAATGGAAATGGTTGAGAGTATTACTTACTGCATCCTGCACCGTTAGTGAAATGGTTGAGAGTACAACTTACTGCATCCTGCACCGTTAGTGAAATGGTTGAGAGTACAACTTACTGCATCCTGCACCGTTAGTGAAATGGTTGAGAGTACAACTTACTGCATCCTGCACCATTAGTGAAATGGTTGAGAGTACAACTTACTGCATCCTGCACCATTAGTGAAATAGTTGAGAGTACAATTTACTGCATCCTGCACCGTTAGTGAAATGGTTGAGAGTACAACTTACTGCATCCTGCACCATTAGTGAAATGGTTGAGAGTACGACTTACTGCATCCTGCACCGTTAGTGAAATGGTTGAGAGTACAACTTACTGCATCCTGCACCGTTAGTGAAATGGTTGAGAGTACAACTTACTGCATCCTGCACCGTTAGTGAAATGGTTGAGAGTACAACTTACTGCATCCTGCACCATTAGTGAAATGGTTGAGAGTACAACTTACTGCATCCTGCACCATTAGTGAAATAGTTGAGAGTACAATTTACTGCATCCTGCACCGTTAGTGAAATGGTTGAGAGTACAACTTATTGCATCCTGCACCATTAGTGAAATGGTTGAGAGTACAACTTACTGCATCCTGCACCATTAGTGAAATGGTTGAGAGTATTACTTACTGCATCCTGCACCGTTAGTGAAATGGTTGAGAGTACAACTTACTGCATCCTGCACCGTTAGTGAAATGGTTGAGAGTACAACTTACTGCATCCTGCACCATTAGTGAAATGGTTGAGAGTACAACTTACTGCATCCTGCACCATTAGTGAAATAGTTGAGAGTACAATTTACTGCATCCTGCACCGTTAGTGAAATGGTTGAGAGTACAACTTATTGCATCCTGCACCATTAGTGAAATGGTTGAGAGTACAACTTACTGCATCCTGCACCATTAGTGAAATGGTTGAGAGTACAACTTACTGCATCCTGCACCGTTAGTGAAATGGTTGAGAGTACGACTTACTGCATCCTGCACCGTTAGTGAAATGGTTGAGAGTACAACTTATTGCATCCTGCACCATTAGTGAAATGGTTGAGAGTACAACTTACTGCATCCTGCACCATTAGTGAAATGGTTGAGAGTACAACTTATTGCATCCTGCACCATTAGTGAAATGGTTGAGAGTACAACTTACTGCATCCTGCACCATTAGTGAAATGGTTGAGAGTACAACTTACTGCATCCTGCACCGTTAGTGAAATGGTTGAGAGTACAACTTACTGCATCCTGCACCATTAGTGAAATAGTTGAGAGTACAACTTACTGCATCCTGCACCGTTAGTGAAATGGTTGAGAGTACAACTTATTGCATCCTGCACCATTAGTGAAATGGTTGAGAGTACAACTTATTGCATCCTGCACCATTAGTGAAATAGTTGAGAGTACAACTTACTGCATCCTGCACCGTTAGTGAAATGGTTGAGAGTACGACTTACTGCATCCTGCACCGTTAGTGAAATGGTTGAGAGTACAACTTACTGCATCCTGCACCGTTAGTGAAATGGTTGAGAGTACAACTTACTGCATCCTGCACCGTTAGTGAAATGGTTGAGAGTACAACTTACTGCATCCTGCACCGTTAGTGAAATGGTTGAGAGTACGACTTACTGCATCCTGCACCGTTAGTGAAATGGTTGAGAGTACAACTTACTGCATCCTGCACCATTAGTGAAATGGTTGAGAGTACGACTTACTGCATCCTGCACCGTTAGTGAAATGGTTGAGAGTACGACTTACTGCATCCTGCACCTTTAGTGAAATGGTTGAGAATACGACTTACTGCATCCTGCACCGTTAGTGGAGTGGTTGAGAGTACGACTTACTACATCCTGCACCGTTAGTGAAGTGGTTGAGAGTACGACTTACTGCATCCTGCACCGTTAGTGAAGTGGTTGAGAATACGACTTACTGCATCCTGCACCGTTAGTGAAGTGGTTGAGAGTACGACTTACTGCATCCTGAACCATTAGTGAAATGTTTGAGAGTACGTCTTACTGCATCCTGAACCATTAGTGAAATGGTTGAGAGTATGACTTACTGCATCTTGCATCGTTAGTGAAATGGTTGAATGATATGAGTTGAGAGTATGACTTACTATATCTTGCACCATTAGTGAAATGTTTGAGAGTACATCTTACTGCATCCTGCCCCGTTAGTGAAATGGTTAAGCGTATGACTTATTACATCCTGCACCATTAGTGAAATGGTTCAGAGTACGACTTACTGCATCCTGCACTGTTAGTGAAATGACTACCAGGTAAGGACTAATTCTTTTATAACAATTATCAACAGCTCATGTATTGCTTGATTGCTTTACAGTAACTCCTGTTTATGCTATTAACCATTATTTAACAAGCTAGATCAGATCTCTCATACTTTCTTCAAATAATGTGGAATTTAGTCAATCTTATATTTATAAAATGTTTAACTAACATTTAAGGAGTTTTTAGCAATCTAGAAATAAACTAGCCTCATTCTTCTGCTGCCCCAGCAACCTTTTTTATGAAAATAATATTGGCTTAGGTTTTTCAAAATATGAGTGAAATTTTTTTTTTTTTCTAGAGAAGTAATTGTGGATTCAAAGAACTCCTTGGTCCTTGTACTGGTGTCTTCAAATAACACAACTTAAGCCCAAGTATTGTGTGGAGTTAATAACACAGAAGCTATAAGAATATGGACAGGGGAGATAAGCTATAAGAATATGGACAAGGAGATATTGGATACTACAAGAATATGGACAAGGAGATATTGGATACTGCAAGGATATGGACAAGGAGATATTGGATACTACAAGAATATGGACAAGGAGATATTGGATACTGCAAGGATATGGACAAGGAGATATTGGATACTACAAGAATATGGACAAGGAGATATTGGATACTGCAAGGATATGGACAAGGAGATATTGGATACTACAAGAATATGGACAAGGAGATATTGGATACTGCAAGGATATGGACAAGGAAATATTGGATACTACAACAATATGGACAAGGAGATATTGGATAATACAAGAATATGGACAAGGAGATATTGGATACTACAAGAATATCGACAAGGAGATATTGGATAATACAAGAATATGGACAAGGAGATATTGGATACTGCAAGGATATGGACAAGGAGATATTGGATACTGCCAGGATATGGACAAGGAGATATTGGATACTGCAAGGATATGGACAAGGAGGTATTGGATACCACAACAATATTGTGCACCAAATACCTTCCTGTCTTTGATGGTGTTTATCTGATACTGATAATAACAATATGTTGTTTACCAAACTTATCTTTATGATATGTCAGAAGTGTTTTGTTCCACTGCCCCAACCAACAGTCACACTCAAGCCTATACTCTGCCTTCTGTGCACATCGGTTTACAGAATAATCTGGCTTTAATGGATTAGGTTAATCTGAATGCTGCATCTAGAACCAAATTAATCTTGCACGATTTAATTGACTAGATGATGGACCAGATATAAAGTATGTTTATATGCAATGAATGTATTAAAACATAAAACTGCTTACAATCAGCCTACTGTGTGTTCTTGTATGTTCTTGCTACCAATAAGAACAACACATTTAAAAAAAAAAAATTTATGAAGCACACACAGCAGGTTATATTTATTTTATATTTTTCTGCATTCTGATAAATACATACGTACGCAGTCACACATACATATGCATGCATTTACCCTGCACGCATGTGTGCATAGTTGCACACGCACATAGATACATACTTGTCTTAATCTGAAGTTTACCAAGCTTTGCTTTGAATACACTGCATGAGTTTACAGTATAATAATAATGTACACGGCCTGTCTGTATGTTAGTCTAGTGACCTGTCATGTGGCCACACTGTGCAGTAATAATAATGTACACAGCCTGTCTGTATGTTAGTCTAGTGACCTGTCATGTGGCCACACTGTACAGTAATAATAATGTACACGGCCTGTCTGTACGTTAGTCTAGTGACCTGTCATGTGGCCACACTGTACAGTAATAATAATGTACACAGCCTGTCTGTATGTTAGTCTAGTGACCTGTCATGTGGCCACACTGTACAGTAATAATAATGTACATGGCCTGTCTGTACGTTAGTCTAGTGACCTGTCATGTGGCCACACTGTACAGTAATAATAATGTACACGGCCTGTCTGTACGTTAATCTAGTGACCTGTCATGTGGCCACACTGTACAGTAATAATAATGTACATGGCCTGTCTGTACGTTAGTCTAGTGACCTGTCATGTGGCCACACTGTACAGTAATAATAATGTACACGGCCTGTCTGTACGTTAGTCTAGTGACCTGTCATGTGGCCACACTGTACAGTAATAATAATGTACACGGCCTGTCTGTATGTTAATCTAGTGACCTGTCATGTGGCCACACTGTACAGTAATAATAATGTACACGGCCTGTCTGTATGTTAATCTAGTGACCTGTCATGTGGCCACACTGTACAGTAATAATAATGTACACGGCCTGTCTGTATGTTAATCTAGTGACCTGTCATGTGGCCACACTGTACAGTAATAATAATGTACACGGCCTGTCTGTATGTTAATCTAGTGACCTGTCATGTGGCCACACTGTACAGTAATAATAATGTACATGGCCTGTCTGTATGTTAATCTAGTGACCTGTCATGTGGCCACACTGTACAGCGGTATCTGAGACATGGATCAATAAGCTCCTGTTTGCACCTGTATAGACTTTACTTTCTCTACCTGCCGCGGCAGTGTCCGTGCTTACTTCATTCATTATCTTCCCACACAGTTAATGCTCACTGCATAATCGTATCAGTCGGCCGATTTAACCAAGTCAAATCAATGATGTTGTTTCAATGGTGTCTTAGACAGTTTGTCAGTGTTGCATTGGTAGCCAGGTAGTCTAAGAGACCCAGGCTACCTGTGTGTGATGACTCTTGTTTACCAGCAGAATGTTTTCCATGTGTTGGAAGTCTTCGTATTCATGAAGTGCCTCTATCTGGCAATCCTGTCGTGCACATGAATGTTAATATTCAATGCCAAGTCAGTGGTATGAAAATAACCGCTGCTTATATTGTTATTACACATGTATATTTTATGGCATTTTCCCGTGTCTTGGCATACTGGCTGGTGTTGATGATGTCTTGGCATACTGGCTGGTGTTGATGATGTCTTGGAATACTGGCTGGTGTTGATGATGTCTTGGAATACTGGCTGGTGTTGATGATGTCTTGGAATACTGGCTGGTGTTGATGATGTCTTGGAATACTGGCTGGTGTTGATGATGTCTTGGAATACTGGCTGGTGTTGATGATGTCTTGGAATACTGGCTGGTGTTGATGATGTCTTGGAATACTTGCTGGTGTTGATGATGTCTTGGAATACTGGCTGGTGTTGATGATGTCTTGGAATACTTGCTGGTGTTGATGATGTCTTGGAATACTGGCTGGTGTTGATGATGTCTTGGAATACTGGCTGGTGTTGATGATGTCTTGGAATACTGGCTGGTGTTGATGATGTCTTGGAATAATGGCTGGTGTTGATGATGTCTTGGAATACTGGCTGGTGTTGATGATGTCTTGGAATACTGGCTGGTGTTGATGATGTCTTGGAATACTGGCTGGTGTTGATGATGTCTTGGAATACTTGCTGGTGTTGATGATGTCTTGGAATACTGGCTAGTGTTGATGGTCAAGACATAATACATCACATCAACATTCATCATTGTTATGACCCATTTTGTAATATGTACTGATTTTGTATAAAAAATAGGCACATTTTATAATATGTTTCCATTTTGGAATAATGTCATAGGCCATTTTGTAACAAAACTGTCAACCCAAGTTGTAATAACAATAATGAGCCATCAGAACAAATTAAAAAAAAACATGAATACATCACTGGCAATGGTGGATATAGGTAAAGACAAACCCCTATCCTTCCTAGCTAAACAGACATAATTCTTCTTCAATACTCCTTGTAGTATTTACAGTCTCATATGCCAACAAAACATCCTCGCTAACCAGGGGTAATACTACTATGCTACCTCTGGCAGATAAACCTTCAGTTTATCCCATGCCACGTGTGAATGTGGGCTAAATCCTGTCGTGGTCAACTGTTTCTGGGAACTAGAAGCACCTTGCCAAACTTCAAATACAGTTTCCAGGAATTACCCATCTGACCAATGACAGATATATGTTTATTTGACCAATAGTGACAGAGATAGAACAGTGGCTGGCAAAGAAAAACAAGACAAATGTTTCATGTTTTTGATTTCCTTTGATAAAAACCACATATTATATCAAACGGATGGTCAAATTATTTGTATTTTGGTTAGATCCATTTTTGGGTGCGAGATCCATCCATCCACCCACCCACCCACCCACCCATCCATCTATCCATCCACCCACCCATCCACTGTGGGTCTGTCCATCATCCTTCCACTCCTAGGCCCCCTCCAGGTGTGTTAGAGATGTCTGATTAGTGCTTCAGAACACCCTATCACTGTGCACCCTCAGGCACAGCTGGACGTAGCTGGGGGTAGTCAGCCTCCTCCACCACCTGTTACATAACCATCACTCTTCAGTGTTCAAGCCAGATTACCTGTAGCAGCAAACACCATGGTCAGTTGCAGCAAAGTAATAATCATGATTTGAATACAATCATCAATTATTGTAAATGAATGTAATCAGTTACACAGAGGCTGTAGCTAATAACAAATATGCAAATAGTGTAACTGTAGTTGCAATTATGTGTACTATAGATTAATTATTCGATTTTATTCCTGTTTTATTAAACATTTGCAGGCCCTGACTATTTCCATTCATTTCATTCTGCATTTACATAAAACTGAATTATCCAGATGAGGCATTGATTATATTTTTCTTTTACAACATACAGGTTACACTTTAAAACCAGCATACATATTACACTTTAACAACAACATACATATTACACTTTAACAACAGCATACATATTACACTTTAACAACAGTACACAGATTACAATTTGACAACAGCATACATATTACACTTGAACAACAGCATACATATTACACTTTAACAACAACAACATACATATTACACTTTAACAACAGCATACGTATTACACTTGAACAACAACATACATATTACACTTTAACAACAACATACATATTACACTTTAACAACAGCATACATATTACACTATAAAAACAACATACATTTTACACTTTAACAACAACATACATTTTACACTTTAACAACAACATACATATTACACTTTAACAACAACATACATATTACAATTGAACAACAGCATACATATTACACTTGAACAACAGCATACATATTACACTTGAACAACAGCATACGTATTACACTTTAACAACAACATACATATTACACTTTAACAGCAGCATACGTATTACACTTGAACAACAGCATACATATTACACTTTAACAACACATGTGAACAAGTTAGGGTGAGCTGGTTTGGTGCAGCCACAGTACTTTAGCTGGTGGGTGTTTCAGTTTGATACAAGTATAACGTATAGACAGTCAAGCCTGCACACAACTAAGTTCACCCCCTACAATATTCAAGAGCCTCGGATGACTGTATTTGACAGTGGTCTCTTGTGGTTAGCAGTGGTCTATTGTGGTTGACAGTGGTCTATTCTGGTTGACAGTGGCTTCTTGTGGTTAACAGTGGTGTATTGTGGTTGACAGTGGTCTATTCTGGTTGACAGTGGCTTCTTGTGGTGAACAGTGGTCTATTCTGGTTGACAGTGGTCTGTTATGGTTGACAGTGGTCTATTGTGGTTAACAGTGGTCTGTTATGGTTGACAGTGGTCTATTGTGGTTAACAGTGGTCTCTTGTGCCCTTTTGTTCCTCCTTAAATATAGGTCAGATTATTAAAGAGATAAATAAATTATAGTTACACAGGCTGACCAGTGATATCATACTGCAGAGATGTGGGGTAGTTGTGGCCTGCGTCGATCCACCCACCCATCCAATCTATACATTCATTATACACGGACGTAGGCCCGGTGGACAGTCTGATGGTTCAGTTAATGGTAGTTAGGGACATATAATTATTTTTTATGGCATGTGAATAATGTGCTAGTGATTTTGAGATGGTCCCCCTTCAAGGATTTAAAGAAATAGTTAGGATCTCCAGTGTATGAAGGCAAAGTCTGGTTGGATTAGGATCTCCAGTGTATGAAGACAGAGTCTGGTTGGTTTAGGATCTCCAGTGTATGAAGGCAGAGCCTGGTTGGTTAAGGATCTCCAGTGTATGAAGGCAGAGTGTGGTTGGTTTAGGATCTCCATTGTATGAAGGCAGAGTCTGGTTGGTTTAGGATCTCCAGTGTATGAAGGCAGTGTCTATGAGATAATGCTTAATCTTAATTAAATGTGTGTGGTTACCAGAGTAAATGTTCTCTTTGCAGAGAGAATGAAGAGCTCACTAAGTTGCTGGCTTTGCTCAACAGTCCACCCAGTAAACAAAAGGTATGTGTGTGCACTCTATCTGCTCATATCAGGGGCTCACCCTGAAAGGACACCAACACTACCACGCTAAGTCAAGGTTTGTCAGCAGCAACTGTTTAGTCATTCTAGAATTGTTAATTTTTATACTGTAAAATCTTTTATGAAGCTACTAGATTACCTCCGGAGATAAACGAGGCTAATTCGGCAAATATATATATTATGTATTAAGGCATGTCCCGACACTCTGACGTGTCCCGACACTCGGACATATTGGCCAAAATGCTGAAAATACTATTGAAAATGTCAGCAACCAGCAAGCCCATTAACTCCACTAAGCAGACAACTTTCTCATTCCTTTGTCCTCCTGTGGGCAAGAAATTTGAAGGTGGTCGCCAGTTGTAGTTGAAGTCGCGCATTGTTTGCATTGAAATGGTGATATCTCGACGACCGATTCATTAAATGATTTGAAGTTAATTTCTCTGTGCATAGAAATGAATGTATGAATAAAATGTGCTGTTAAAGTTCAAGCAATTTTCAGAACATGAAACAAAATTCACTGAATGACGAAGAAAATTTCAACTTCAATATGCAGTGCAAAAATCATTCACTTACCATAAGCAATCCTGTGAAGCAAATCTTGCTATTTGTGTTAATTTTGCCCCAGTAAAACAATTATCCAATTCTGAATCTGATGGTTACTATTCAAATGACAAAATTTTTTGTGAATGACAACATTCATAAAAATCATAATTTTTCAGTTAAATATTATATAAAACCAACACCACAGCAACACTCTAAGGATAGCAAAACTCATTCATAAATATATGCTTAGGCCTTAGCAGTATGACCATGCTAATAAAATACAGCTCAAAGAAACACTGAAACTTTCGATGGACCATGCCGCGACCAACATGACCAGATTATCCATGAAATATGACTCCATCAGGTGGTCGTCTTCCAACCCTCCATCTCATTGACACATTGCTTGTCGTCAGATGATAATGTAGCGATAATGCATCACAGAGGGTACGATTGATACTGTTGGCATCAAAATCAGTCTCCTGTAAGTGAACCAGATGTAAACACTAACTGTCCTGTACTGTACCCCTGGGGTGAACCAGATGTAAACACTAACTGTCCTGTACTGTACCGCTGGGGTGAGTCAGATGTAAACACTAACTGTCCTGTACTGTACCGCTGGGGTGAGTCAGATGTAAACACTAACTGTCCTGTACTGTATCGCTGGGGTGAGTCAGATGTAAACACTAACTGTCCTGTACTGTACCCCTGGGGTGAACCAGATGTAAACACTAACTGTCCTGAGTCAGATGTAAACACTAACTGTCCTGTACTGTACCCCTGGGGTGAACCAGATGTAAACACTAACTGTCCTGTACTGTACGGCTGGGGTGAGTCAGATGTAAACACTAACTGTCCTGTACTGTACTGCTGGGGTGAACAAGATGTAAACACTAACTGTCCTGTACTGTACCCCTGGGGTGAGTCAGATGTAAACACTAACTGTCCTGTACTGTACGGCTGGGGTGAGTCAGATGTAAACACTAACTGTCCTGTACTGTACCCCTGGGGTGAGTCAGATGTAAACACTAACTGTCCTGTACTGTACCCCTGGGGTGAGTCAGATGTAAACACTAACTGTCCTGTACTGTACTGCTGGGGTGAACAAGATGTAAACACTAACTGTCCTGTACTGTACCGCTGGGGTGAGTCAAATGTAAACACTAACTGCCATGTACTGTACCCCTGGGGTGAACCAGATGTAAACACTAACTGTCCTGTACTGTACCGCTGGGTTGAGTCAGATGTAAACACTAACTGTCCTGTACTGTACCCCTGGGGTGAACCAGATGTAAACACTAACTATCCTGTACTGTTGAGTTGGTGGGGATGGGCAGATAGTGTGTGCATTTTGGCAGAATCGGTGTGAAGCATTTAGAATCAGGTTCCACTTATTCCAATGCTGGAATTTTGAAACAATTATGGCCATGTATCATCATTGCAATGCTCTGATGTCACAAAGGCATCAATTGTCAATGTGTTGTTTGATTGTCAGCTACTCTTAGCATACATGCAGCATACAAACCAGAAGATTTGTAGTTGTAAATGGATTTAAAGCTGAATGGGATGTAAAAATTTGTAGATACCTTCTGCACAGAAAGATGGCACTAGTAAACCATCCAGTGGCTCCCTCCAGTGGCCAGTTCCTCAGCCTAAGAATGGAGAGCAACAACAGCAGGCGACCGAGGCATTGGCCCTGGAACGATTCAGGTAATGAAGTATGAAGGAATAAGGCAGTATTGTAAGTTGATCAACAACAACAGTTGCTGTTTATTGCTTCTTGTTCATTTGGATTGATCACTTCATTTCAGCACTTGCCATATTTTTGTTTCGCAGTTGTCCTGATTAACAAAATATGGAGTTAACAAAAGGTTGAAAACCTGTAATTACCTAAACTGTTTCTGTGCTATATAATGACATGACTAAGCGGTATAAATGAATATCTGGTAATAAACAGTGATGGAAGTACGTGAGAGAACATTAAAACAAAATAATGCAGCCTACTTGGACTCCTCTACTCAGGAGTGACCGTGGTCATTTTAAACCCTCCTGCATGTGGACAAGGGATTTCAAGATGATCACCAGTTGTGCTTGCCTTGTGTTACTTGCAGAAAAATGAGGATATCTTGACAACCGATGCATGAAACGATATGAAATGAATTACATAGTACAACAAAATTACTGTTTGAATAAAATATGCTGTTAAAATGGGTGTGTTACAATTAATTAATGTAATCTTCTGTCAGTATGCAACGATGCCTAGTTGTGTGTTCCAGCCTGGCGTATCAGACGGAAAGAAACTTCAGTAAACAGACTCAGCAGAAATACTTCACCGAGATCTTCACAGCTCTCATAAAACGCAGGTTTTCTAGCAGGTAGGATGACATGTCATGGTAGTAGATGATTGCATATAACCTGTCAGAGTCTGACAGTATTAGCTTGACAGAGCTCTCAACATCCTCTTGGTCCCTGTGTCAGCGTCAGTCTGAACTGCCCCCTGGTGTCATATGGTTGTCACATATCAGCAGTTACTTGACAATCACAGCAAGGTTGTAACCCCCATCTCTGTTGATCGTCACAATGTCACAGATAAAAAGTGACAGTTTTGGCGAGAGAAGAAAACTTCTGGTGCAGAAAGTTAAGCGAGGGCATAGAGAGGCACCATGGGAGCAACAGAGACAGCGTTTACAATCTTCCCCCAATACTCATGGAACTGCTGTCGTGTGAAGTTGTTTCATACCTCATGCTGCAGCGACTGGATACAGAGGGCGCCACCAGAGAACATCCTTCGGGTGGTCATGTGTCTTCGCATCCTGATGAGAGACGTGGCCTACCAGAAACACTTCTCTGACCTAGACGGCGTCAACATCCTGGCTGGGGTAAGAGATGCACATATAGATGTGTTACTGATAGCCGAGATATTGCCCAGTATTGAAGCTATACTGACCTTAAGGTCACCATAATATGATACCTCCAATTAATTTTCTTTTTTACCTTTGAATTGTATGCTTTTTTAATAGAAAGGTACAAATTTTCAAAATACAATGGTAGTTATTGTAAAATGTAAACAAGTTGTAAATATCTTTTAACTGAAACATGAACATATTAGGTTTGTTTGTATACACATTGTTTATCTCTATGGAAAATAAATCTCTAAGAATAATCCTACTTCATATTATGTTAATTTTCAGGTTTATAATGCCTACTTGCTAAAATTTTACTTTTAAGTATAATAATTAATATTCAATTGCTAGTTCTTTAAAAATGTCATTATTCGGAAAGATTCAACAGAGGAGTTTACAACACTTAACATTTCTTTTAAGTAAGGTGTCATGACTAATTCAGCTCAATGAAATGGTGATATGTAGTGACATTAGACGAGTCAGTGTTTCATTTTATTAAAAAAATTCCTGGAAATTAATATCTCAAGGAGGTAATATTTTGTGAGAAACATATTACAACATTTTCCCCTGCATGTGTTTACCTAAGTTATTGTAATTGTTGACAATTGTTTTTCAGCATTTAGAGAAGGCGACAGACAGTTACATGGCCTATGGAGATGGCCCCTTTGTAGTGGACATTCTCAAAGAAATGACCAGTAAGATTTATTTTTTGTCTAGTGTAAAATGTATTGATTATAATTTATATCTGTGATTATGTACTGACTTATAACAATTTCAGTCAGCTTACATCCCAAACCTTTGTAATGGGTAATTATAAAGAAATGTAATGGTGATATACTGAAAATGTACTTTGGTAATAAGTGGAAGAATAACAGGTCAAAATTTAAGTGCATTGGATATAACCTAGCAAATTAAAAACTTATCTAATTAAAGCTCACTGGATTAAAGCTGCCTACTCAGTTCATTTAGCTGTGAATTCATTGATGTTCAGACCTGTAGCGTGTAGTTAATCTAAGTAATATGTGTCGTCAGTTTAATAATATAAGTTTTGGTAGAATCATCAAAAGAATTTAGTAAAAGTAAATAGCCTTAATATAGAGGCAGGCAACAACTAACGTGTTGTAGTTGATACTAGATAGGAACTAACATGTTGTAGTTGATACTAGCTAGGAACTAACATGTTGTAGTAAATACTAGATAGGAACTAACATGTTGTAGTTGACACTAGCTAGGAACTAACATGTTGTAGTAAATACTAGATAGGAACTAACATGTTGTAGTTGATACTAGCTAGGAACTAACATGTTGTAGTAAATACTAGATAGGAACTAACATGTTGTAGTTGACACTAGCTAGGAACTAACATATTGTAGTGGATATTAGATAGGAACTAACATATTGTAGTGGATATTAGATAGGAACTAACATGTTGTAGTGGATACTAGATAGGAACTAACATGTTGTAGTGGATACTAGATAGGAACTAACATGTTGTAGTTGATACTAGATAGGAACTAACATGTTGTAGTTGATATTAGATAGGAACTAACATGTTTTAGTTGATACTAGCTAGGAACTAACATGTTGTAGTTGATACTAGATAGGAACTAAAATGTTGTAGTGGATACTAGATAGGAACTAACATGTTGTAGTTACTACTAGATAGGAACTAACATGTTGCAGTGGATACTAGATAGGAACTAACATGTTGTAGTTGATACTAGCCAGGAAGTAACATGTTGTAGTTGATACTAGATAGGAACTAACATGTTGTAGTGGATACTAGATAGGAACTAACATGTTGTAGTTGATACTAGATAGGAACTAACATGTTGTAGTTGATAATAGATAGGAACTAACATGTTGTAGTTGACACTAGATAGGTTTGCTTTTTTTATGAGACGGATCTGAAACAAGACGAGCAAAACATTGAATTCTGGAGGCAGCTTTAAGGCTCATGGAATAAACATAACTTTAACAATCACTATATATCTTGAGTGTACATAACTTTAACAATCACTATATATCTTGAGTGTACATAACTTTAACAATCACTATATATCTTGAGTGTACATAACAGTAGATTTAACAATCACTATATATCTTGAGTGTACATAACAGTAGATTTGCTCTCAACTGTTTGATGTATCATGTTTCAGATATATTCCAGAAGTTGTCTTCTTTGGTTCAGCAGAGACAGTGTATTGTGGCTTGTGGGGCTACAAAGGTTTGTTCAACTTTATGTCTAATGCTAAGATGGAAGCATAGAATGTGTTTCAGTGAGACATTATCAAGGACAAATTCAGTCTTAATCATTCCCAGTAAAAGACAACAAATTAATGACAGGTTTCAATAAATAATTTTCTATATGATTATCATGGTTAACATTTGATGTGAGTTTAGACCCAGCTCAACAATTCTCTCAACATTTTATATGTTGCTATATTAAATACATTTTAGTCTAAGCATCTTAACAATAATTTGGGTATATAATTACTTTTGTTTATCATTAGTAATTTTTTATTTTATTTTAAAGTAAAAATATAGTGAATTATGATAATAAGAACAGACTTGCACTGTCACATGATTTGTGAGGTGTGTCACATGACTGTCACATGACTTGTATGTTGCAGAGTCTGGTGCTGTTGTTGAATGCGAGTGATGTCATTGTGCTGCACTGCAGTCTGCACGCACTCATCAGTCTCGCTCACAGGTCTGCCACATATTTTTTACTTGAAATTCTTTTTGGGGCATAAGACTGCGGTGATCCTTGTCCAGTTTATATCTTTGGTCACCTGTTTATGTTCCACCCCAGTTCTTGTCTTACTTTCTGCATAAATCTGTATAATTTTTTGTTGGGTTAAATGGCCTGTAACATTCCGATTCTGATCAAGTGTCACTAACTATCAGGCTACGAAATGTTCCTGCAGCGAAACAAAGTCCGATTTTATTTCACCAGTTTGGATCAAATGTCGCCATCTTTCAAGCTATAAAAGGTTTATACATCATACCAAGTCTCTGACAGGTTTCGCATATAAAATCTGTATAAAAACGGGATACTTCCCAGTACCTTCCAAAATCAGTATTGCATGTGGAAAAAGCATACGATATGGCTGGTTTGACATCAGTGTAACAACTTACTTGGTCAACAGGTAGCGCTACTTGTATCACTACTAAATTTAGCTTTTACACATTTTCAATATCTGTCACACTGAACATGTTGCTATGAAAGGTTTACATGTTAGTTAACATTGTCTTATCATAGTGGGGAATTGTTTTTCAAACATTTTAAGAGACACATTAAATAGCATGCTTATGTACTTCCATGTGAGTGTGTGTGAGCATGGGTACATGCTTGCATGGGTACATGGGTACATGCGTGCATGGGTACATGCGTGCATGGGTACATGCGTGCATGGGTACATGCGTGCATGGGTACATGCGTGCATGGGTACATGCGTGCATGGGTACATGCGTGCATGGGTACATGCGTGCTTGTGTGTGTCTTATGATATATATGCATGGAATTGTTTTTCAAACATTTTAGTGTGTGTGTGGGGGGGAGTGGGCTTGCAAAGTACCTGTTATATATGATCCATCATTCACGTTGTACAGTTGAATGTTTGTGTTTACATGTTGCAGTGCTGAGCCTTGCAGTCACGTTGTGCAGTTGAATGTTTGTGTTTACATGTTGCAGTGCTGAACCTTGCAGTCACGTTGTGCAGTTGAATGTTTGTGTTTACATGTTGCAGTGCTGAGCGTCTCAGTCACGTTGTGCAGTTGAATGTTTGTGTTTACATGTTGCAGTGCTGAGCCTTGCAGTCACGTTGTGCAGTTGAATGTTTGTGTTTACATGTTGCAGTGCTGAGCGTCTCAGTCACGTTGTGCAGTTGAATGTTTGTGTTTACATGTTGCAGTGCTGAACCTTGCAGTCACGTTGTGCAGTTGAATGTTTGTGTTTACATGTTGCAGTGCTGAGCGTCTCAGTCACGTTGTGCAGTTGAATGTTTGTGTTTACATGTTGCAGTGCTGAACCTTGCAGTCACGTTGTGCAGTTGAATGTTTGTGTTTACATGTTGCAGTGCTGAGCCTTGCAGTCACGTTGTGCAGTTGAATGTTTGTGTTTACATGTTGCAGTGCTGAACCTTGCAGTCACGTTGTGCAGTTGAATGTTTGTGTTTACATGTTGCAGTGCTGAGCGTCTCAGTCACGTTGTGCAGTTGAATGTTTGTGTTTACATGTTGCAGTGCTGAACCTTGCAGTCACGTTGTGCAGTTGAATGTTTGTGTTTACATGTTGCAGTGCTGAGCCTTGCAGTCATGTTGTGCAGTTGAATGTTTGTGTTTACATGTTGCAGTGCTGAGCCTTGCAGTCATGTTGTGCAGTTGAATGTTTGTGTTTACATGTTGCAGTGCTGAGCCTCGCAGTCACATTGTGCAGTTGAATGCCATTGAGATGTTACTTCAGATTCTCCAGGACTACGACACGTTGTCAAAGAAGTAATGGCATTATGTTATCACTGTCTCTGTGTTATAGATATTTGAATACTTGTTTAATTGTCTTCATCGTCAAAGTGACAAAAACCTATTAAGATACCCCACCAACTTTATTGACCTTATACATCCATATAAATATACAGGACCAAAAAAAATTTACTCATACAATGCAATGTAACTTACCTTATTTGTACTTCAAATGATGTGTTCTTTGGTACACATTTGTCTGATGGAAAGTTTCGGATGATTATCTTTAGCTCACCTGATCTGTCACCCCCAGACTTCTATCTGTCACCCCCAGACTTCTATCTGTCACCCCCAGACTTCTATCTGTCACCCCCAGACTTCTATCTGTCACCCCCAGACTTCTATCTGTCACCCCCAGACTTCTATCTGTCACCCCCAGACTTCTATCTGTCACCCCCAGACTTCTATCTGTCACCCCCAGACTTCTATCTGTCACCCCCAGACTTCTATCTGTCACCCCCAGACTTCTATCTGTCACCCCCAGACTTCTATCTGTCACCCCCAGACTTCTATCTGTCACCCCCAGACTTCTATCTGTCACCCCAGACTTCTATCTGTCACCCCCAGACTTCTATCTGTCACCCCCAGACTTCTATCTGTCACCCCCAGACTTCTATCTGTCACCCCCAGACTTCTATCTGTCACCCCCAGACTTCTATCTGTCACCCCCAGACTTCTATCTGTCACCCCCAGACTTCTATATGTCACCCCCAGACTTCTATCTGTCACCCCCAGACTTCTATCTGTCACCCCCAGACTTCTATCTGTGTGGCTTTATTAAGGGCGATGTCAACCAAGGAAGGCCACAACCTATAAATCACCTCAAAAAAAAAATCTGACAAAACCTGTTTAATCGCAGCAGCCGAATGTATAATTTTCAAATGTTGCACATCTTCTCTGTCTCTAGCTTTTAATATGTTGTATTTGATTAAACATTTCAAGGTCGGTATGTTCTACTTCAGATATTTTGTAATAAACATATTGAATGTTATAAAATGTACATATTTATTAGCACTAATTAATAAAAAAATTTCTTTAGCAATGTATTATGAAACTAGGTATGTATATACTATATATTTGTATTTATCACTGACAGATTGGTGGCCACTTTGCTGCGTCTGTTGTGCGCTGATGCACAAGCGAGGGAGATGGTTAAAGCCTATGATGGCATCGCTCTACTGCTCAGGTACACACAATTGTCGTTTCTTCTTTGCTACCACTCTACCTCTCAGGTTCACAAACTTGAAGTGTCTTCCTTGCCATTGCTCTACTGCTCAGGTACACACACGTGTAGTTTCATCCTTGCCATTGCTCTACTGCTCAGGTACACACACGTGTAGTTTCATCCTTGCCATTGCTCTACTGCTCAGGTATACATATTTGTTGTTTCTTCCTTGCTCCTACTCTGCTGCTGAGGTTCACAAACTTGAAGTGTCTTCCTTATCATTGCTCTACTGCTCAGGCACACATACTTGTAGTTTCATCCTTGCCATTGCTCTACTGCTCAGGTACACACGTGTAGTTTCATCCTTGCCATTGCTCTACTGCTCAGGTATACATATTTGTTGTTTCTTCCTTGCTCCTACTCTGCTGCTCAGGTTCACAAACTTGAAGTCTCTTCCTTGTCATTGCTCTACTGCGCAGGTACACATTGGAACATTGTGTGGTTTCCCTTTCAGTTTACTGCATAATGACAATGTGAAACTGCTGTGGAACATTGTGTGGTGTCTCGTACAGCTGTCATCTGACCAGGAGGCCAGCAATGACACCCGACAGATGGGAGGAATCCCTCTCCTACTTTCCTTGTTGCAGTAAGTTCTCAAGTGCCAGATGCACAAACATGTGTTCTTGCTGACAAACTCCTGGTATTTTTGTCTGGAAATTCTCATGTGTTGATGCTGGTTTCAAAATAAACCTAATAAAAAAGGCTCGAACATAAAGTATAATAAACATGTGGTAGATTCTGGATTCTGGATACGAGAGATCATCTTGTTTATGGCATCAGATGATCTTCTTTATGACACGAGATGGTCTTCTTTATGACATGTGGTGATCTTCGTTATGACATCCGATGATATTCTTCATGACATCTGACACAGTTGTTTGTTGTTCGCAGTGAACGCAGCTTTGTGTCGGACCGGTCATCGACAAGTGACCTGTCCAGCTCCGATCCCATGACTCCTCTTGAAGAGGTAAGGCTACTGTCATAGACCCTCTGATGACAGTTTTAGCATAGTTGACGTGTAGCGCCAGGACAAATGTGACAGGAACATTAAAGGACACTTAAGGATTAAGACATAAAAAATCATTTCAGTACATGTAGACAAACGTAGTTGTTGTTTTAAGTGTACAGCTTTCATAATTATTTTCACAATTGCCAATGTTTTGGATGTTCTATCTGCATACATTTGTCATGTAGGAATTGGGCATATGGAACAAAGAAACCAGTGCATTTAGTTTCAAAGAGCCACTCTCTGTGAAACAGGTGAGAGGTTTTGTGGCTAACTCACTAACACTGTGTGATTGGCACCTGTCACTCATTCTACATATGTCAATCAACATGCTTTTCTGTGATTGACATGTCACTGTGCTGGCAGATACATTTTATTCTTGAGTGACTTATCTTGGTTTAACATAAAATTGACACCATATAATTGACACTTCATATTAATCTTTTATTAATTTTTCACAATCTGTTTTATCTTTTTCTTTGTAACATTTCGACAGTTTTCAGCTGTCTTAATCCTACGAGTGACCAATGATAAATTTCCACAGTGTACACAAATTGGAGTTATTCATAAGGGTGCTTTTAAAAGATCACATCGGTAATAATTATCATACAAATATGATTGAGGTATAATTTTGTTGCTAAAAAGAATCTTTATTATAATAAAATTATAAAAACCACAGCACATCATCTTATCATGGGGATATTACTATTTGAATTTCATCAAAAAAAGAAAGCAACAATTACATTTTTCACCCTGCTACTAGATAACTACAGAGTGCCTGTATGTCCCTATATCCAATAGGGAAAATGTAGTCATACATATGAGCTACAAAATAAAACAAAATTTAATCAAATATTTTTAGAACTTTTACTTGTATGATTTATTCCAACACTGGACTATACTGATTCTGACAGGCCCATTGGTCCCGTGTCGTTTACCGTGGCAGTGCGGGTTGTCGCAGCCGGCGGAAATCGTGATGGCAACTTGCTGATATTTACCCAAAAAAAGCTGTCTGAACTAGTATAATAACATGATTCACTAATGCTGGCATTCAATTTGCTTAAAAAGTGACGCGGAAACATGAAATAACCTGGCCTAAAGTGAACTGACACAGAATGAAGTGAGAAAACAAAATGGCAGATTAGTAAATAAAAAGCCCAGACAGCCCAGACAACAGGTGTTTGTAACGACGATGCTCATTCACTGCATATAGCCCGCTCACTCATTCACATATATTTGAATAGGCCAATCATAGAGCTTTCCAGATGTATAACATGTTACATATTTAGATACTATGAATGGAAATGTAAATTTATTCTGAGGAGTGTAGTAAAAGCAGCATTAACTATGCTCATGAGTAAATATGAAACACAACGAAGAGTGATTCAGCTTTCCACTGATAACATTTGTTCCCGTGTGAGTTACTGGTGATGAAAACGAAAATTGTTACTACAGAGTGATGTCAAAATCAGCCCAAAATCAACCGGAACGCTTTTCACACTGATCGTGCAGGCTGAATTCGGCCCAGTGGTCACTCCTAGGGTTAATAATACTGACTACAGCTAGATGACAGCATGGTAGTCATTATATGCAGTTGATGTTACTGGTATGAGCCATGTATTAGCAGTCAGTCTGATAAAGAAAGCTGTGAAAATTTTACAAAGAAAATAGGTAAAATTTATTGTGAAAAACAAGTAAAAGATTAATACAATCACGACTCTGACGGATCTCTTAACAGTTACACACAACACTTTTACACTGGTCTTTTGATTGATACTTCACAAAGAAATATTTAGTTTGAATGATTGACACATGTCATTCACATTATAGTTATGCATACATAGGAATAACTGGTAGGCACATTTTATCATACATGTAACTGTTGTGCATTAATTACATATTTAGAATATGGTCAGAGAAAGGGTAGCCCAAGACTGTCAGAGAAGTGTAGGGTCTCTCCATGAGGATGATTTCTGAATGAAAGGAAGACCATGGTCTGGGAGGGTCTAGCATGAGAATACACACTATCCATATATCAGGGAAATGTAGACGTGTCATTGTCATTTAACCTCAGTCTTCCGACTCCCCTACGTGAACTTACATCATCCTGTGATAACCAGTGAAAATTCCTCATCTCTGATGCTGTAACCATCACATGTCATTCATATTGAGTTGTTATTACTGCCTGCATGCGCTCAAAGTAAGTATCCTTGTGAACCGTTATCAAAGTCAGCATCCTTGTGAACTGTGATTAAAGTCAGCATCTTTGTGAACTGTGATCAAACTCAGCATCCTTGTGAGCCATGATCAAAGTCAGCATCCTTGTGAACCGTGATCAAAGTCGGCATCCTTGTGAACTGTGATCAAAGTCAGCATCATTGTGAACTGTGATCAAACTCAGCATCCTTGTGAGCCATGATCAAAGTCAGCATCCTTGTGAACCGTGATCAAAGTCGGCATCCTTGTGAACTGTGATCAAAGTCAGCATCATTGTGAACTGTGATCAAACTCAGCATCCTTGTGAACTGTGATCAAACTCAGCATCCTTGTGAGCCGTGATCAAAGACGGCATCCTTGTGAACCGTGATCAAAGTCAGCATCCTTGTGAACTGTGACCAAAGTCAGCATCCTTGTGAACTGTGATCAAAGTCAACATCCTTGTGAACCATGATCAAAGTCAGCATCCTTGTGAACCATGATTAAAATCAGCATTCTTGTGAACCGTGATTAAAGTTGGCATCCTTGTGAACTGTAATCAAAGTCGGCATCCTTGTGAACTGTGATCAAAGTCAGCATCCTTGTGAACTGTGATCAAAGTCGGCACCCTTGTGAACTGAGATCAAAGTCGGCACCCTTGTCAACTGTGATCAAAGTCAGCACCCTTGTCAACTGTGAACAAAGTCACCACCCTTGTGAATTGTGATCAAGGTCGGCATCCATGTCAACTGTGATTAAATTCAGCACCCTTGTGAACTGTGATCATAGTCAGCACCCTTGTGAACTGTGATCAAAGTCAGTATCCTTGTGAACTGTGATCAAAGTCAGCATCCTTGTGAACCGTGATCAAAGTCAGCATCTTTGTGAACTGTGATCAAACTCAGCATCCTTGTGAGCCATGATCAAAGTCAGCATCCTTGTGAACCGTGATCAAAGTCGGCATCCTTGTGAACTGTGACCAAAGTCAGCATCCTTGTGAACTGTGATCAAAGTCAGTATCCTTGTGAACCGTGATCAAAGTCGGCATCCTTGTGAACTGTGACCAAAGTCAGCATCCTTGTGAACTGTGATCAAAGTCAGCATCCTTGTGAACTGTGATCGGAAAATAAACACAAAATACATGGATGTTCAATGCTAAGAAAAACAGCTGCTAACCCCCCTCCCAACCCCCACGCCCTCCCAACCCCCACCCCAACAAAATCTATATTGTGTAGTGTCAAATATCAATGTTTTGAGATCATCCTTGTGCAGTTCTATTTTCAACTGTATCTTACATTTACAAATGAATTCCAGGGAAAACATGAAACAATTCTGGAAAAAGGGGAGTTCAGCTGATGTGTTATAATTCCTGAACACTTAACTGTGGCATTTATTTCATCACAGAATTACTGCTTGCTGATTTCTTTGTGTCATGCTTAACCTCCGTGTCTTACAGCCTACATGCTTCAGATGCTTGAAGAAGTCAACAAAACCAATGTTTTGTAAACACGCAACTGTTAAAGCTGTCTCCTTGCTTCAGTTCTGATGCTTGAAGAAGTCAACAAACCAATGTTTTGTAAACACACAACTGTTAAAGCTGTCTCCTTGCTTCAGTTCTGATGCTTGAAGAAGTCAACAAAACCAATGTTTTGTAAACACACAACTGTTAAAGCTGTCTCCTTGCTTCAGTTCTGATGCTTGAAGAAGTCAACAAACCAATGTTTTGTAAACACACAACTGTTAAAGCTGTCTCCTTGCTTCAGTTCTGATGCTTGAAGAAGTCAACAAACCAATGTTTTGTAAACACACAACTGTTAAAGCTGTCTCCTTGCTTCAGTTCTGATGCTTGAAGAAGTCAACAAAACCAATGTTTTGTAAACACACAACTGTTAAAGCTGTCTCCTTGCTTCAGTTCTGATGCTTGAAGAAGTCAACAAACCAATGTTTTGTAAACACACAACTGTTAAAGCTGTCTCCTTGCTTCAGTTCTGATGCTTGAAGAAGTCAACAAACCAATGTTTTGTAAACACACAACTGTTAAAGCTGTCTCCTTGCTTCAGTTCTGATGCTTGAAGAAGTCAACAAAACCAATGTTTTTTAAACAAATGGCTGTTAAAGCTGTCTCTGCACTTAAATTTTTCGCTTGTCTCATTACAGACTCATTTTGTAATTAAGTCCAGTCTACCAGGTAGTTTGTATCGATTACAACATGCTAGATCAATTGTACAAATGCGTTATTTAGTTTTGTTGAAATCATCAGACAAACTATTATTTAATTAATTTTGGTTTGGCTGAACTAAAATTCGTAAAAAAAATGGCAATCGTGCCCCACCTCTATGTACTGTAACATATGGATATTCACATTTTCTCAAATTAATTCTTTAAAAAAATGTCTCAACAAAAGTGTGCAATTTTTTTAATAAAGGGACTATGTACATTACTATTCGCACGCTATGAACAACAACAAACCTGATACTCAGTAGGCTCAATGAATTTAAAAGACAGTTTTAAATGTTACTTTTACTGTGTGATAAAGTGTTGCCCGTGTTTGAAGCTATAAAAGTCTAAGATGGCTAAGATTGTGTGTTTTGTTTGCAGGCTGAAGAACTAAAAGAACACCAGTTCTCACTCAAGTCAGGTTAGTCCTCAGTCGTTGTTTCTCAATACAAACCACATGTGAGGGATGGGAGGAGCTTTTCCAGGATCCTGAAACATTAAAATTAAACAGATAACAGTCTAATTATATTAACTATTTGTGGTTCACTAAAACATTTGGGCGATGAAGATGCTAGAATAGATATATTTTATACTATATAATGTGATTTTATGATGAAAACGATCAGACCATATTGGTGGCACTGACACTGAGGTGACGTCTGTTGCAGCATGCTGTGCCTGTCTCACGGAGCTCGTGCTTAATGACACAAATGCCCAGCAGGTGGCTCAAGCCAACGGCATCTATCTACTTGCTCTACTGATTCTGCCTTCATTCGACTCAAAGGAGTTAACAGACAGACAGACAAAAGCACTCCATACTCTACAGGTGAATAGTTCTTACAGACAGACAGGCACAGACAGACACAAACAGACAGACAGACAGGCGGATCAAGACACTGCATACACTACAAGTGAATAGTCCTGATAGGCAGATAAAGACACTGCATACACTTCAAGTGAATAGTCCTGACAGACAGACAGATAAAGGCACTTCATGCACTACAGGTGAATAGTTCTTACAGACAGACAGGCACAGACAGACACAAACAGACAGACAGACAGACAGGCGGATCAAGACACTGCATACACTACAAGTGAATAGTCCTGATAGGCAGATAAAGACACTGCATACACTTCAAGTGAATAGTCCTGACAGACAGACAGATAAAGGCACTTCATGCACTACAGGTGAATAGTCCTGACAGACAGACAAAGACACTGCATACACTACAGGTGAATAGTCCTGATAGGCAGACAAAGACACTGCATACACTTCTGGTGAATAGTCCTGACAGACAGACAAAGGCACTGCATGCACTACAGGTGAATAGTCCTGACAGGCAGACAAAGGCACTGCATGCACTACATGTGAATAGTCCTGACAGACAGACAAAGGCACTGCATGCACTACAGGTGAATAGTCCTGACAGACAGACAAAGGCACTGCATGCACCACAGGTGAATAGTCCTGACATACAGATAAAGGCACTGCATGCACTACATGTGAATAGTCCTGACAGACAGACAAACACACATGTGTGCCAATCCGTATTGAAGATAAATCTGCACAATGTAACATTTATTGATGCCAGTAACTGTACGATGTTTCAGGCCAATGCCTTTCGGACGCTGCGTTTCCTCTTCAGCATGGAACGCAACCGCAAGTTGTTCAAACGTCTCTTCCCTCCACATCTCTTTGAGATGTTCATTGACATCGGCCACTACCAGAAGGACATTGCTGCATACCATCCTCTGGTGGACAAATTACACACCTTATCGGTAGGCAGATTAGTAATAGTTGGAGTAATGTTTTGCTGTTAACATTTCCAAGCTCTTGCTAAAGTATTCCTTCAAATTTGTTTGCTGGGAGCATAGGCTATCAACAAAAGTTCTCCACTGAGTCTTGTTTTGTGGCATCATTTTTATTTCATTCCAGGTGTAGCCCATCTTCTTAGTTTCTACTTCTTCAAGGTCCCACTACCAGGTGTTTCTAGGCTATACTCTTTTTCTCTTCCCTTTGGGGAACCTTCGGAGGTTTGCACTATGTGTTTGTCATCAAAATATTTTCAAATGTCCTGCGATATCAACCGCTTACAAAGTTATTCCTCTATATCTGACATGTAAAGTATTTAGCTATTCATATTTTCAAATGTCCTGCGATATCAACCGCTTACAAAGTTATTCCTTTATATCTGACATGTAAAGTATTTAGCTATTCATATTTTCAAATGTCCTGCGATATCAACCGCTTACAAAGTTATTCCTTTATATCTGACATGTAAAGTATTTAGCTATTCATATTTTCAAATGTCCTGTGATATCAATCGCCTGCTTACAAAGTTATTCCTCTATATCTGACATGTAAAGTATTTAGCTATTCATATTTTCATAAATTATTCTTGCATTGTATTGTTAAGGTGTTTTAAATGTGAATTAAATTATGAAAAACTTAATTACAAAAACAAAATGTTATCCAATTTAAATTATACTTGTACATTTGTTATTAAAATAATGGGTTAATAAGAACCCATTAGATTATCACAAATTTAGTTTCGTAAAATAACAGAAACTGATGATGCATTTGACTTTTGTGATTATTGAAATTATTTATTCATTTGTTTAATTCTTGCAGGTGGATACATTGGATGAAATAAATGAATCGATTCAGGCGATCGACCAGAACAAACCCCCATCTCACTACATAGGTGACTACGCTGTCCTTGACTTGCTGGGGTCAGGGGCATTTGGTTCCGTGTACAGGGTCAAAAAGAAGACTTCGGGTCAGAGTTACCTCGCCATGAAGGAGGTATGTGTCATATAGGGTAGTTACACAAAAGAGGTATGTGTCATATAGGGTAGCTACACTAAAGAGGTATGTGTCATATAGGGTAGTTACACTAAAGAGGTATGTGTCATATAGGGTAGTTACACTAAAGAGGTATGTGTCATATAGGGTAGCTACACTAAAGAGGTATGTGTGTCGTATAGGGTAGCTACACTAAAGAGGTATGTGTCATATAGGGTAGTTACACTAAAGAGATATGTGTCCTAGGGTAGCTACACTAATGACGTATATATGTCATATAGGGTAGCTACACTAAACACTAATTTTATTGATTAAAGGTCCTTCCGCAATACTTTTTTTACTTGTTTTGTTTTAGATTTATTTTGCGAAAAATTAATCTCATTTAATTTTGATGAAATCATCGGACAAACTATTAAATTATTTGTTATCAGATCCATTCAACAAACCTGATTTGTGATGGACGAGATGAATTGAGGAAGGACCTTTAAATGATATGACAGTTGACACTAGTTGCCATCTGATGTAATGTATATACCAGCCTAATTAACCTGTGTACACTATTATGCTGTTACAAATTAACATGTAATCATATTTGATGTGAGTATTGATATGTTGTATTGTTAGTACTTGCTATATTGTTAACATTTCTTAGTTTTGTCTTCTTGCATTTGTAGAATTGTTAATATTTTATTTGCAATTTACTGTAAACACTAATTGATGTAAAATAAAGATGATTAATGTACTTCATGTTGGTCAGTAGCCCTGTACAGTAGACATCTTCCAGGTCTTAACACAGGCCTCTCTGGATATGATTCAATGTTTTTGACATTGTATGTATGTATGATTGATTGATAAAAATAAACTATTCTTACAGATCAACACGATGAACCCAACCTGGGGGAAGACATCGAAGGAGCGACAGAAGAGTGTGGGAGTTGTCATCAGTGAACTGACCATCATCAGAGAGCAGCTGAGACACCCCAATGTAGTTCACTACTACAAGACATTCGTGGAACGTAAGTTCTTCTAGAGTAGCATCAGCCTCTGTAGGGGATCCAGATCATTTACATAGATCAGTTATACATTTACTGCCCAATGCTCGTCCATTCCACACACTCAATGTCTGAACACAGACATTGTGTACAAGGATAAGCTAACTCTAAAAGACCCTATCCTTAAGTGTTGGTTCAAATAGCACAAACATTGCTTGTGTAAACCAGCCTTATCATGTAAACCTGTGGTGAGAAAGAACAAAGTGATCATGTTTCTTATTGCTTCCATCATCTAGTTCTGATCTACTTTTTGTTCCCAGAGTTGTAGCTAACATTTGGACTAAAGTTTTCTTGGTTGGTGCACCAACATTTTGGAATTCACACCCTGTTACTGTTAGATCATGTAATTTCACTGTCGTCTGAAGACATATCTTTAGCAGCGCTTTCCCTCCTTAGCTCCTAGCGCATCCATCGCTCTGTGGACAACTTTGACAACTTATTGCTTCCAAGATTGCTATATTTGTTTTAATGCACCACTGAACTTGGATTCTGAGGATTTAGACAGTTTCTTTCTTATTATTGTTGTTGGTGTTGTTATTGTTGTTGTTGTTATTATTGTTGTTGTTGTTATTATTGTTGTTGTTATTGTAGAAGAGAAGCTGTACATTGTGATGGAGTTAATCGAAGGTGTGCCACTGGGAGAACACTTTACTTTCCTCAAGGAGAAGGGAGAGAAGTTCTCTGAGGACCGCGTCTGGAATGTATTTATACAGGTGAGAGGACTGTGTCTGGAATGTATTTATACAGGTTTATGTGAAGTCCAGCTAGGCAGTCTGAACGTGGGAACGATGAGCGGGAAAGGAGTAGAGGTGGTGGAAACGATGGAAAGAAGGAGACTGGAAGTATAATGCATCCAGGAGACTAAGTAGAAGGGAGACAGAGCAAGGACGATGATGGGAGGGTACAAACTACTGCACGCAGGAGGAGATGGAAGAAGTAACGGAGTAGGCATCATTGTATCCGAAGAGATCAGTAAGACGATGGTCAGAGTGGAGAGATGGAAGGGGCGCATAGTGATGGCATGGCTGATAATTAGGAAATGGTTGATGTGTGTTATGTCTGTGTATGGGCCACAGCGGGAAGGACGGAGGCAGAGAAAGAGGAGTTCAGGGATGCTTTGGAGAGGATGATAGGATTGGTGGAGCTGGAGGTGATGTTGTGTATTGCGGGAGACTTCAATGCACATGTTGGAGTAGTGGAACCAGGTGAAGAGGAGAGTGTTGGCAGGTATGGATGGGGAGCGAGGAATAGAGAGGGTCGAGCTCTGATGGAGCTGGTGGCGTGAAATGGGTTAGCAGTGGCTAGCCTTTTCTTCCAGAAGTGAGAGAGCCACAAGATCACATACAGGAGTGGGCAGCACAAGACAGAATTAGATCTAGTGATAGTCCGGAAGCAGCAGCTATGGAAGATTAAGGATTGTAATGCTGTGGCTGGAGAGCGTGTCACGACACAGCACAAACCAGTGGTGTTCGTTGTGCGTATGCAGAAGAAGAAACAAACTAAGACTGTGGGCCGCAGGACTATTAAGTGGTGGAGGTGCAAAGACGACGTCGCTGTTGAATACAAGGAGCGGGTGACGGTTAAGTATGAAGAGCTCAGTGAAGAAGTTGGTGGTTTGGAGGAAGAGTGGAAAAAGTACAAAAAAGCATTTGTGGGAGCTGCAGTGGAGCTATGTGGAAGAACATCGGGAAAGGGCGGAATGTCAAGGAGTAGTAACCAAGGATGGTGGACAAGCGAGATTGCAGAGGCAGTATGTGAAAAGATGGAAGCCTGGAAAGAAATTGAGAAGACCAAGGAGAGTGGAAATGAACCGGATGCAAAGATGATACACACATACGGGCAGAAGAAGAGAGCAGCAAAAAGAGCTGTTGATAAGGCGAGGAGAGATATGGAAGCAGATGTATATAGCAAGCTAGATGAGGATGGTGGAAAGAAGATGATATACAAAATGGCCCGAGACAGGGATGAGAATATTAAGGACGTGAAGGGTGGGACGATGATGAAGGATAGAAATGGGAAGTTAGTGACAGAACAAGAGGCAGTGCTGAAGGTCTGGGAAAGCTACTTCAAGGAGCTACTGAACCAGGAAAGAAATAACAATGATCTGGAATTACCATCATATGTAGAGAGGAAAGTGGAGTTAACTGATATTACGGATATAGAGATGCAAACCGGGATGAAAGGGATGAAGAAGGGAAGAGCACCTGGTATCGATGAGATGCATGTGGAGATGGTAATGGCAGCGGCGGAGAGCGGAATCAGCTGGACAAAGAGGCTGCTAAATACATGTATGAGGCAAGGTAAAGTACCAGAGGAATGGCGGACAGAGCTAATAGTCCCAATATGGAAGAAGAAGGGAGATGTGCAAGACCCAGGGAAATACCGAGGAATCACACTTCTAAGTCAAATCATGAAGCTGCTAGAGAGGATCCTGGATGTTAGGATCCGAAAGAAAGTAGAGCAAGAATTGGGTGAAGAACACCAGGGATTCAGAAAGGGCAGAGGGACGACTGATGGGATGTTTGCATTAAGACAAATGGTAGAGAAGAGGTTGGAGATGCAAGGAAGAATGGCAGTGGGATTTGTGGACCTGGAGAAGGCCTATGACACAGGTGATGGCAACAGTGAGATGGATGGGAGTGCCAGAAGCAGAAGCCAGGATGGTGGAAGCAATGTATGAGAGAACAAAAGGAAGAGTTGTGGTTGGATCTTGGTTGTCAGAAGAGTTTCCAGTTAACATCGGTGTGAGGCAAGGAAGTGCCCTTTACTGTTTATCATGGTGATGGAAATAATCAGCAGAAAGATCAGCACGAAGGATATTCAGAGGAAGATGATGTATGCAGATGATCTGGCCATAATAGCAGAAAGCAAACAAGACCTACAGGAAGTGTTGGAGGAATGGAAGGGGGTGTTCGAGAAGCATGGACTGAGAATGAGCTTAGAGAAGACAGAAGTGATGTGGGTTGGACACCAGAGAGAGGAATTGAACATCAGGTTGGATGGTAAGGAGATTAAGCAAGTGGATGGCTTTGTGTACCTTGGAGGAATGGTTACGGAGGATGGGCATTCAGCGGCAGAAGTGCAAAGTCGGACACAAGCGGGAGCAAATGCTTGGAGAAAGGTAGAGGGAGTCATGTTGGACAGAAAAATTTCAAAAAAGCTGAAAGGGAAAGTCCTGAGAACATGTGTTACACCAGCATGCCTGTATGGTCTGGAGACAGTGGCGTTGACAGAACAACAACAACAGAAGCTGCAAGTGTGTGAGAATAACTGGGTTCGGCGAATAACAAGAACAAAGAGGGTGGACAGAAGAAGGATGAACGACTTAAGGAAAGAGGTTGGGATGCAATGCAGCCTAACAGGAAGATTGGTGAGAAGCAGGATGAGATGGGCAGGCCACTTGGTAAGAATGGATGCAAGCAAACTAGCAAAGAGAGCAGAGGTGGAAAAACATCAAGGACGCAGGAAAAGGGGAAGGCTACAGCTGAGATGGGAGGACTGCGTGAGGAGGGACATGAGAAGATCGGGGGAGGATGAAAGATGGAAAGAGGGAGCGGCCAATAGAAAACTATGGAAAGAAAGAACAGAAAGAGTGGCTCGACAATATTTTACCTGACCCTCACCCCTATACAGCAAGGAACAAGGAGGAAGAGCACAGGTGAGAGGACTGTGTCTCGAGTGTATTATACAGGTGAGAGGACTGTGTCTGGAATGTATTTATACAGGTGAGAGGACTGTGTCTCGAGTGTATTACATAGGTGAGAGGACTGTGTCTGGAATGTATTTAGATAGGTGAAAGGACTGTGTCTGAAATGTATTATGCAGGTGAGAGGACTGTGTCTGGAATGTATTTATACAGGTGAGAGGACTGTGTCTGGAATGTATTTAGATAGGTGAGAGGACCATGTCTGGAATGTATTATGCAGGTGTGAGAACCGGGTTTGGGATGTATTATACAAGTGATGTACAGGTGATGCACACGTGGTGTGCAGGTGACGTATAGGTTACATACAGGTGATGTACAGGTGTGTGTGTGTGTTTCAGATGGTCCTTGCCTTACGTTACCTGCACAAGGAGAAGAGCATTGTCCACCGAGACCTCACGCCCAACAACATCATGCTGGGAGAGAACGACAAAATCACCATCAGTAAGGCACACTTCTCCTTTCTCACCAGTAACGCTGACTCCCTGATGAACAACTAGCACATGTTGTATAGTTCACAACATGGGCACACAGTAGTGACCAGTTTCAGAGTCTACCTACTGCCGTTTTGAAACTTAAGCAATTTTGTCTTTTGGAAGAGACACTAAAAGTCAAAAGGCCCTTCTACCTGGTGGCTGTGCCAGGGGAAGGGGTAAATATGTGATGTAGTCATGGACTCACAAACTGTAACACTTTGCCAGTTATGTGTAGTCTGGACCCTGTAACGGCCAAAACTAGCTCTGATACGAGAGCAACGTGCCATGAGCACCTTGTGTAGGCAGATACCATCGTTTTATACGACACCATTGTTATTATCCTTCAATTCTTTATGAAAATATTTGGCAACATATCTTAATAAGGTGTACTACAAGTTGTATCCACAGAAACTTGCCTTTATTGTTTGTAGCGATGTGTTGTAACCACATGGTAACTAGCTTTATTTCTTTGTTAAAGTATTTTGTAACCATGGCAACGTCGACATGTTTCAGCTGATTTTGGTTTGGCAAAGCAGAAGCAGCAAGACAGCAGTAAGATGACATCAGTGGTCGGCACAATCCTCTACTCCTGGTGAGTCGGGCCACTTCTAACACTTATAGCATCTCATCTAGTCATCTGGAGAATGGGTCCCATGATAGTTCACCATATACCTACATCGGGCCACTTCTAAAACTTGTAGCATCTCATCTAGTCATCTGGAGAATGGGTCCCATGATAGTTCACCATATACCTACATTGGTGTCTGTCCTGCATAGTTTGTTCAAGTTCAAAAACTATTATCCCGAACTGGTCTCCCCAGTCTTCCTGGTCTCCATGATCACCCTGGTCTTCCTAGTCCCCATGGTCTTCCTGGTCTCCATGGTCTCCCCAGTCTTCCTGGTCTCCCTGGTCTCCCCAGTCTTCCTGGTCTCCATGGTCTCCCCAGTCTTCCTGGTCTCCCCGGTCTTCTTGGTCTCCATGGTCTCCCCAGTCTTCCTGGTCTCCATGGTCTCCCCAGTCTTCCTGGTCTCCATGGTCTCCCCAGTCTTCCTGGTCTCCATGGTCTCCCCAGTCTTCCTGGTCTCCATGGTCTTCTCTATCCATGCCTTTAGTGGCCAAGTACCCAGCTCTGCCACCACTCTACTTCTGGAGCAGTCTGAGTGTCTGAGATGTTTGGTGTTTCTGTGTATAATTCTCTATTTGTCACATGTTGACCCATACAATACCTATATAATGTCGTACAGTTTGCCAACACTAAGGTTGGTTATTATCTGGGATTTTAAAAATTATTTCCTTATTCCGCAATAACTCATTCCCAAATGTATATTTGTTTGCTTTTTTTTATTGACATGACTTGTAGTGTACATGACTTATAGTGTACATGACTTGTAGTGTACTTGACTTGTAGTGTACATGACTTGTAGTGTACATGACTTGTAGTGTACATGACTTGTAGTGTACTTGACTTGTAGTGTACATGACTTGTAGTGTACATGACTTGTAGTGTACATGTGCATGCTGTGCAAACTAACTTTGCAACTTATATGTTAATCCTATATCCTGAGTAACAGTTCATTTCATATGTTGATGACAACATGATTTGACTGTAAATTACAGTGTTGATATGTTTGTTTGTTATAACGCATGGAGTATATATGTTATATTGAGTTAATTGATGATGCAACAAGATCTAGTAATGTGGTTGACTGTTGAAATGAAGAAGTTGCTATATTTGGTATAAATAAGTACTACAACATATCAATTATAATTAACAGTTATGCACATTCTTTGAGTCGTGTGAACAAATACAAGTTTTCCTTTCCTTTGTGGACACAGGTATTTGTTAGGGTTCTTATCTACTTTTTGTTCCCAGAGTTTAAGCACACATAGGAACTAGAGCTTTCTCGGTTGCTGCACCAACTCTTTGGAATTCTCTCCTTGTTAGTGTTAGGTCAGTAGAAAACTTAATACAGTTTCACCATCATCTACAGACTTATCCTTTTAACCTTCCTTACCCCCCTTAGCCACCCAGTGCTTACCCCCCATAGCCACTTAGTGCTTACCCCCCTTAGCTACCTAGTCCTTACCTCCCTTAGCCACATAGTGCTTACCCCCTTAGCCACCTAGCACATTCACCCATCTGTTGACAACATTGCATACTGATTTTGACATTCCCTAACACTTTTGTCTTTGATGTGTCTAGTAGCTAGGCTTTGATTTCTGAGAATTTAACTGTGATTGCAGTTTTCTAATTGAATTGTTAAATAAGATTATGTATTTGACAGCCCTGAGATTGTATATTTGACAGCCCTGAGATTGTACAGAGTCAGCCATATGGAGAGAAGGCAGACATATGGGCCGTTGGCTGCATTCTCTACCAGATGTGTACCCTAACCCCACCCTTCTATAGCAACAACATGCTCTCCCTAGCAACCAAGGTCAGTACCATATTGTCGTGGTCATGGAACACTAATGTCGCTTACTGCATGTAACTAAATTATGCTACTGGATTACTGCATGTAACTACATAATACTGGATTACTATATGTAATTAATTACATACATCTGGATTGCTGTATGTAGCTTATTAAATATTGTGGGGCGCAGTGGCATAGCAGTTAGAATGTTAGGCTCTCAATCGAGAGAACCCGGGTTCGAATCCTCTTGCTTCCAATCCAAAGCTTTGGCAATTTCATTCATCCCACGTTACCACAGTTCACTCAGCTGTATAAACGAGTACCTGGCTACAGATAGAGGTGGATATCTGAAGGAATAGTCTTCGCACAGTAATTGCAGCATGGCTAAATGCTTCCCAGAGAAGTTGAAATGGCGTTTGAATGAACAGGTCTGCCAGGGGGTGAAGTGTAAAGCGCTTTGAGCAGTATCAAGGACTGGATACCACACTATATTAGAACGTACCTTTATATAAAGTTGCCTTGCTGTAACTAATTTATACCTCTGGATTATGTAACTAATTTACCCTCCTTGTGAACCAGTATATGGTCTTTGTAGCAAACAACAAATGCATCTTCATTTTTTAAATTGGCATATTCACTTCAATTGACTCTGTATACAGTCTATGTACTGCTTACGAATGTGTTGTTTACTGTGCATAGTTGTTCCATTTAATTGTTTATATTTCAGATTGTTGAAGCAGAGTATGAACCTATTCCTGAGGGTGAATACTCAACGAAAGTTGTGAGCACAATCAAAAGGTAACTATCTCTGTAACACCTTGGGGCATTCACCCCATGACTATCTCTGTCGACTTCCTCACATTTCTCGTATCTATTCTCTGATTTACTTGTGTAAAACTTTCTTCAAGTATGTTATGCCAACCCCCCACAATGTTTTCCTCAGGTGTACCACAATGTTATCCTCAGGTGTATCACAATGTTTTCTTCAGGTGTACCACAATGTTTTCCTCAGGTGTATCACAATGCTTTCCTCAGGTGTATCACAATGCTTTCCTCAGGTGTACCACAATGTTTTCCTCAGTTGTATCACATTGTTTTCCTCAGGTGTATCACGGCTGACCCAGAGATGCGTCCAGACATTGTGGCACTTGCGGCTCACATCTCTGAAGTTCTCCTGCTGTACATGGACAGTACGCGACGCCAGCACATCAGCACGGAGAAGAGACTGGAGAGAGAACGCAGACGCACACAAAGGTACAGCTGTCTCTCCTTTCTCTCTCACTGTCACCCACTCAGTCTCCTCCAAATAATTACACCCTAGTTTCTTATTATCAATAATAATAGTGCTTTTCTGCAGCTGCTAAATCCAAAGGAAGCTGAGCTCAGAGGCAATACAAACCAGAATAGTTAAGTATAATTATATATTCACTTAGTGTAACCTCAGCTTCTCTTTCTTTCGACCTACAATTTACATTTTAAAATTTTTTCATTTTATCATGATATACGGTAGTACCTGCTATGTCTGGACACTTTCTCAATGTACGGACTGTTTTACCATGTTAATGTCTCTCTGGTGAGGGAACACCTGGTTAACGCAGACAGCGGATAGGATATTTTGGTTTTCTGTCCCTGATAAGGTGGACAGTAATAATTATTTTCGTGATTTTTTTCTCGAAATATTTTATTACCAAAATGGCGATGGACAAACAGCGTGGTATGTAGTGAGAAATACAATGTTATATCGCGGATTCGGATATAAGGCTGTTGGTCGTGGACCCCGATTTTCTGCCGCCGGGGGAAATACCAAATGGGCCTGCTTAAACCTACTTAGAATTGCTTTGACAATTCTCAAGAAATAGGTGAACAATGTCAATGAACGAGTATCAACCTTGAATGGATAGATGATCTGGTTTCTTGGTTATTAATATTAAGCATAATTACCTCTCAAGAAACTTGATGTTTGTTCTGAATAATTCATTTTGTGAAAAACAGCACACAGTTTGTAAAGAAGATCAAAGAGTAGGAAGTTCCACCAGGGAGGAAAATGGTGTCTTTTGATGTGACAGCCCTGTTCACGAGTATCCCGGTGACAGAGGCGGTATCAGTGATAAAGGAACGACTAAACCAGGATACAACACTGAAAGACAGATGTGAACTATCAGTAAACCAGATCATCACACTGTTAGAAATCTGTCTGAACACCACATATTTCATTTATGATGGAGTATTCTACAAACAGAAGAAGGGAGCAGCCATGGGTTCACCGGTCTCTCCGATAGTGGCAAACCTATACATGGAACATTTTGAAGAAAGAGCCATCAGAGAAGCACCTCATCCTCCAGACATCTGGTTGAGGCATGTAGATGACACATTCACAATGTTACAAGAGAGCGAAGTAGAACATTTCACACACCATCTGAATTCAATGTACGAGAACATTAAGTTCACGGTAGTACCAGAACAGGACAATATGTTAGCCTTTCTAGACACGTGTGTATGCCTGAATGATGATGGATCAACCAAGGTCAAGATATATCGGAAGGCAACCCACACGGACCAATATTTGAACTGGGATTCTAATCACCACCTAGAACACAAACGATCAGTGGTCAGGACACTCCTCCAAAGGGCAGAAAACCTGACAACAGAAGAAGAAGACAAGAACACAGAGGTGGACCACATCAAGAAAGTGCTGAAAGCAAACGGTTACAAAACTTGGATGTTTAACACCACACAACCAATGAGAAGGAAGGAGAACACCACCACAGAAACCAGCAGAAGACAACATGCCATAGGTCTGCCCTACATTAGTAAACTATCAGAACAAGTAGCAAGGATTTTCAAGTCCTATAACATCCCGGTTTACCACAAACCTATCAACACCCTGAGGTCACTGTTGGTACACCCAAAAGACAGAACAGCAAAGGCAGCAAAGTGTGGGGTAGTATATGACATACAATGCCCAGAATGTGACCAACACTATATAGGAGAAACAGCCAGAACACTTGCCACAAGAATCAAAGAACATCTATCTTGTCGCCAACCCCTATCAGCTATAAGTGAACACAAACTGAACACAGGCCATCAGTGCTCTATGAAGGACGTTAATATTCTAGATCATGAGGAGAACTGGCACAGGAGAAAAATAAAGGAGGCGATTAACATCCACAGAAAGAAACCTATGCTGAACCGAGACGTCGGCCAGGAGCTCCCACCAGTCCTACTCCAGCTTGTGTCACATGACATTGGTCATGTGACACATCCGTAACTTCAGTCTGCTGAAGAAGACTGCGAGATGCAGTTGAAATTTTCAGAACAAACATCAAGTTTCTTGAGAGGTAATTATGCTTAAGAGTATCAACCTGTTGTTTGTTTGACGCTGTCGCTGACATCAATCACTGATGTTGGCTTCGCTTAGGCAGTTTGAAATTGCAATCGAGATTCGTAAATACGCTTCACATAAGAATCAGATAAACAGCCTTAAATGCAATTTAGTTTGCAGTACTAATATGACACTGGGGTGAAATGGCATGCTTCCAATCTAAACGATGAGAAACCAACATGCCAAATGCCAAACCCAAGGCGCTACCGGTGCGCGAAAATACAAATTTGTCATCCGCATATGAAACGATGAATCGATGCTAAGTGGTGCGTCATAAATTTATACTTCGGTTGAGATCAGTTGAAAATCGAGGTGAAACGATTATTAATTCTGCCTATTGTCGTTTTCTATGTTTAATCAGCTGCGTGTGTCAACTCATATACATTTTTGGCTGTTCAAATCCAGGTTATTATTTTCGATGTAGGCCTATTAGTTCAGTACATCATCATTCCATAATGGTATACATACATGTATTTTATTCAGTTAACCATTAAACAGGGTGTGACATTTAAAAATAATACACGTTGATGCTAGTTGACTCGTTTAATAAGCTCTGTAAACTGCATATTGCCTTATAAGACGGTGCTGCAAGCACACAGTGGCTTCGACAGCGTTCTTGGACTTGCAGCAGGTGGCGGTCGCTGTTGTTGTAGTAGATCCCTGGTGGCAGACATGGGAACACATAACGCGCCTAATTTGTATGTACCTCAGTTATATCTTTACTGTACAACCTGTTTATGTATTATTAAGTTAATTGACACATGCACATGTCTACCATATATGTGTGTAGTACTGAACCCTCCACTCCAGCATGCCTGTCCCTCCGATGAGGGGACACCTGCCATGTAGGGACACTTTTGCTTGGATACAGAAGTGTCCGTTGAAAGCAGGTACTACTGTAGATGTACTCATCCTTGTAATACACACGCCACATTTAAAAACCAGTTAATTTGAAGCTTTGGTTGAATATTGTGTCATGTTGCAGGAACTTCTACGAGGCCCACCAGAACATGCAAGATTACCACCGACTGTTCCTGGTGTCTCAGGAACGCTACGACAAGCTTGTCAACCTTGCCAGCAGTGGAGGCGGCTCCAGCATCAAGGTACCCCTGTCAACCACCTTCACTTGTACACCGGTCAACCACTGTCACTTGTACACCTGTCAACCATTGTCACTTGACACTTGTCAACCACTGTCACTTGTACACCTGTCAACCACTGTCACTTGTACACTTGTCAACCGCAGTCACTTGTACACTTGTCAACCACTGTCACTTGTACACCTGTCAACCACTGTCACTTGTACACCTGTCAACCACTGTCACTTGTGCACTTGTCAACCGCTGTCACTTGTCAACCACTGTCACTTGTACACCTGTCAACCACTGTCACTTGTACACCTGTCAACCACTGTCACTTGTACACCTGTCAACCACTGTCACTTGTACACTTGTCAACCACTGTCACTTGTACACCTGTCAACCACTGTCATGACTTGTGTCATCTGGGTATAGCTTTATGGAGTAGAGGCACTGTTACACTTGTCATATACATATACTCTCTGGGTAGCCATGACATGATTAGAAGAGTTTTCTGGTCAAATATATAGACAGTACAATAGAGTAGAGGGTAGGAGAAGAGGAAGACCGCGACTGAGATGGGTGGACTGTGTGAAGAGAGACTTGGCAGGAGTGGGAGGGGAGGGGAGAATGAGAGCGAGGGATGGGGGAGTGGAGACGGTTGGTGGAGACGGCAGGGAAATGTTATCAGTGATGAAGAAGAAGGGAAACAAAAATCGACGACCAGTATCGGTGCCAGCCTCACTCCGGACTACAGAGGTAAAGAGGAGAGCAACATGTACTGTAGTGAAATAATATATAAATCTGTTAATTGACGAAATAGTGGATAAATCTATTACTTTTTGAAATAACTGATAAATCTACCACTTATTATTGTAATAATAAATACATCTATCACTAAAAGCAGGATGATGCGGAGCTGACAGAGGTGTTCACCGATGCCACCAGAGGGAGTGCAAGTAGAGTAACGGAGGATGGTAGTTCGTGGACGTTGGAGGACGAGATGTGTAGTTCTGGCTGCGAGAGTCGGGGCAGCAGTGCTGGGGTGACAGAGAGGCAAGACCCCCGGGGTGCCAAAGTTCCCCACCCTCCCGCTTCATCGAGAACCTGGCGGAAGCCGTCGCCATCTGGGGAACAACTTGTGCAAAAGCTCTCGCTCGACATACCAAGTATGTGATACTTTTATTGTGGACATGGTTATAATGAGAGATGTTATCTTCTGTTCTTGTCATGATATGTCCATGGTATGTGCTAGATAAAGTAGGTGCTGCCTTTTAATGTGTAACATTAACATAATGTGTATGTCAAGTTGTACGCTAGATGGCGATAGTTGTGTAGATTATCCCTATCAGACAGTAAATAGTAGCATTGAATTGTGTATTATGACCGCAATAAAAGTTTTTTCTAAGGTCCATAATACTAAAACATCACACAACTAGAACTTCTGACACCATGGTATAATTATATCCAAGTCATATTACTAAAGAAGATTTAAATTTAAGATGAAAATTTTAAAAGATATTGTTAATGCAATTGTAGAAACAAAACTTCTAATGAAATCAACTCATTGCTATAATAATACTATTTCGAAATGTCACAGCTGTTCCACTAGTGTAAAACTAAATATTTTTTCAGAACAACTGCAACTTCTTTGATAATTTTGATGCCCTTTGCACAAGAATATTTATTTTTAATAAAGTGTATATAACAATTTAACAAGATTGAACAAGATTGCCATCCCAAACAACAAGTTCCAGATGGCAAGTGGACAAGGAAGCCATTGGCTTATCGAGAGCCCAACAATTTTCTCATCTATGTGTAGCCCGCCCTTATCAGATATCTGTCAATTCTGTTTTTAAACACATTCACACTACTAGCATTAACACAATCATTTGGCAGTTTGTTCCACTCATTTATCACCCTCTGTGAGAAAGAGTACTTCCTCATGTCCAACCTCCTTAACTAATGATGCTTACTGCCTTCTTTAAGTTTGAAGAACATATTCCTATCAACATCTTCATAACCGATCACTATTTTAAACACTTCTATTTGGGGTACAATTAGCTGTTTCTCCTTATACACGATAGTTCTCCTAATTAGCCCTAGAATTTGATTTCCTTTCAAAGTAGCAATCCGACATTGCTCTGAAACTTTCATGTCAGCACGAAATGTTACTCCTAAGTCCTTTTCTTGTGTGGTTCTACCTAGTACAGCACCCCCCATTTTATATTCTTCGTCCATGTTTCCATGTCCTATGTGTATGCATTTACACTTCCCAAAATTTAATAACATTTGCCATTTTTCTGACCATTTAACTAATTTATCTAGATCATCCTGTAAACTTTGTTTATATGTAACCTTAGTAACCTTTCTGAATACTTTTGTGTCATCTACAAATTTCAGTACTTTGCTAGATATGTCACCTTCCAAATCATTTATATATATATATATATATATATATATATATATATATATATATATATATATATATATATATATATATATATATATATATATTAAATTTTAGTATAGGGCCTAATACTGATCCCTGCGATACCCCACTCAGGACAGATTTCTAGTTTGAAATCTCACCATCTACTATTACTCTCTGTTTTCTGTGTGTAAGCCACTCTTCTATCCAGTTGATTACAACATTACCTATACCATGGGCTTTTAGTTTATGTAACAATCTTTGATGTGGCACTTTATCGAAAGCTTTCTGAAAATCTAAGTAGACAACATCCACTGGTGACCCATCATCTACTCACTTTGTAATTTCTTCCAAAAAACATAAGAGATTGGTTAGACATGACCTGGCTTTTAGGAACCCATGTTGAGATGTATTTATTAAATTATGCTTTACAAGGAATTCCACCATGTGGTCTCTAATTAATGTTTCGAGTAATTTCCATACAAATGATGTTAAACTCACTGGTCTGTAATTTTCTGGCTTGTTCCTCGATCCCTTCTTAAATAGCGGTGTAATGTTTGCTTCTTTCCATTCTGAAGGAACTATTCCTTCTTCTAGTGACAAGTTAAAAAAATTTGCAAGTGGTGTACTAATTTGCTCAACAATTTCCTTAAGCAGTTTTGGTGGTATTCCATCAACTCCAGGTGATTTATTATCTTTCATCTTCTTAATTTTCTGTACTATCATTTCAGGAGTTACAAATAACTGCCCTAAATGTTCTGATTTACTGCCCTCAAATTTAGTAAATGGAACTGGAAGTGACTGATATCTTCTGTGGTAAAAACTGAGCTGAAATACTCATTCAGGACCTCTGCCATTTGAAACCCATCTGAAATTATGTTTTCACTGTTGTTTTCCAGTGGTCCGACCTTATCTTGAACTTTCTGTTTACTCCTTACATAAGCATAGAACTCTTGCTGTCATTTTTTATATTATCTGCCAATTTTTTTTCAAAGGTTCTTTTAGATTTTCTGATTTCAGTTGTAGCTAGGTTAAGTGCCTCTTTGTAATTTGCATAGTATTCATCCTTTCTGGTACGTACGCCTATAAACCATCCACATAGTTTGCTTAAACACTATTTTTCTAATAGCTTCTTTTGACAAGTGTTTCTTTCTAAACCGTTTTCCTTGTTTTTTCAAGGGAACAAATTTATCGATGATACTCTCAATTTCATATTTTAGAATATTCCAACATTCATTTGCAGTCTTATTTATCAGCATGTTATTCCAATCTAGCTTTGCTAAGTATTTTCTCATATCTTTGTAGTTACCTTTGTGGAAGTTTCTCCTATATGTTTTTTTATTTTTACTCTCTGATTTTACATTGATGTCAAAATGTATTTGATTGTAGTCACTGCTACCCATTGGTTCATGTATTTTTACATTGTCCACTAATTCGTTTTGTGATGACAAAACTATATCTAATACATTATCTCCCCTGGTTGGTTCTAGCACGTGCTGAGTAAGGAAGCTCTCCTGAATTAAAAATAGAAATTGTTGGTCCTCACCCCCTGTACTCTCTAGAGATTTTCATTGTATGTGTCCATGGTTAAAATCTCCCATTATGAAACATTCCCCTTTACTAACTTCCTTTATAGCATTTTGTATTTTTGTGTTATTCTCTTCGTTTATGTTTGGACTTTGGTAAACTAATCCAATAGTTAATTTTGAATTTCCTGAAACTATTTTACACCAAACAGCTTCATCGCAATCTGCTTCCCTTTCTAATTTTATTTCATAAGCCTGAATAGATTCTTTAACATATAAAATAACTCCCCCTCCCCTTCTTCCTATTCGATCTCTCCTAAACATTACGTATCCTGTCAATCCTAATTCAGCATCTGTTATATCTATGTTGGCTCATGATTCGGTAATACCAATTATGTGAGGGTCAATATCTTCTACCATAATGTTTAATTCGTTTTTCTTATTTACTATACTCATAGCATGTAAACACACACATTTATAACCTGCTTCAGACCTGTTTTTAGGACATTTTATTATTGGTTTGTCTGTACTGGTGGCCTCTTGTCCTGCTTGAGGCATCTCTAAGTAACTCCCCTGCGCTTCTAGTTTATTTGTACAATGGTGATCTGTATGTCGTATTTATTTTTATTTATTTAGTATATTTTAACTTTTTTATACTTTTAGTGCATATATTTATGTATATATATATATGGTTTTGTAGCCCTAAATAATGGTCTCCTAATGGCAGACACAATGTGTGCCCTGTTGGTGTTTAGCACATAGAGCTCACCCATCCACTGCCTTCCTCTGCAGTCAAATGTAGCCGTGACTCAGGGATCGGGTCCCGTGATGTGTCCCCCAACACCAGTTGTACAGAGAGTGCTCTGACTGACACGTCACACAACAAGACCTTCGCCAGTGTCCAGCGCTCCACCAGCACGCCATCACTGGACGGTGTCCGACGGGTGTCCAGCGCTGGCAAGACTCGACCAAGTTAGTTCATAGTACACTCTCTCTCTGTCTCGATATCACGATTTGTGCTCCGAATGGTGCACAGCAAAATTTTGCGTTTAGACAAGCGACGTGTTTAGACACTGACCTAGATCTTGACTCACGCCACTTCTGATTAGAGCTTTGATGAAGGGTGCACCTGTTATCAGTATGGATGCACCTGCTGTCAGTATGGGTGCACCTGTTGTCAGTACGGATGCACCTGCTGTTAATATGGGTGCACCTGCTGTCAGTACGGGTGCACCTGCTGTCAGTTGCTGATTGCCCACTGCTTCAAAATTGCTGCAACTGTTGGCAAATTGGGTCCAGTTATCACATTAGTTGCTACAAAGCCAGGCTATTCTGAAAAGATTTGACTGATAATTCTGCTGTAAAGTTTTAGATTTATAAGTTAATGTTAAGTGAATGTTTGGTCACCAGGTAGCGCCACAACATCGATGTTGACGATCTCGCCCAGGAAAGTGCGACAGATCAGTGACCCAATACTGCAGATGCTGCACCAACTGCACAAGATTATCTACATCACACAGGTAGGTTGGAAAACAAACATATTAGGTTATCTACATCACACAGGTAGGTGGGAAACAAACACATAAGATTATTTACATCACACAGGTTGGTGGGAAAACAAACATTAGATTGTCTACATCACACAGGTAGGTGGGATAACAAACACATTAGATTATCTACATCACACAGGTAGGTGGGAACACAAACACATAAGATTATCTACATCACACAGGTAGGTGGGAAAACAGACACATTAGATTATCTACATCACACAGGTAGGTGGGAAAACAAACACATCAGATTATCTACATCACACAGGTAGGTGGGAAAACAAACACATTAGATTATCTTCATCACACAGGTAGGTGGGAAAACAAACACATCAAATTATCTACATCACACAGGTAGGTGGGAAAACAAACACATTAGATTATCTACATCACACAGGTAAGTGGGATAACAAACACATTAGTTATTGTCAGGTATTTACACCAGTACGTGCTGTGCACACACGTTTTGAATTTAAGATTTAGGCGGTCTGATGAAATATGGAAAGTTTCCTTTCTTAAAAATGTAATAAGATGTAGATTCAGTAAATGGGGTCTCAAGTCTCAAGTGGTTTACTCCAAACTTGGGCTAATGCAGGAGTTTGTGGTGGACTGTGCGCATGCGCTGTGGGTGGTACATTCGATTAAAAGACTAGTATCATTAATGTTGCTGAAATGGTTTTTATCTGATAGTTTTATTTATTTTATGTATAGGATGTTTAACGAAAATTTTTAATAGGTTGGTTGTGTGTATGGATACTGTCGCTGCCTTGCCACATGCACACATAGACAGTCTCCATACCCACACCATGGATAAGTTTACGCTGAGCACTGTGTTTTAAAGGCAGTTTAGGTGAGGAGGTGTGGTGAAAGGGAGTTCCATAATAGCTTCTTGAAATGATTTTGGGTTTTTTATGTTAGTAATTTTTGGTGGAATCATATTCCATATGCGAATGGCTCTGGGATAAAATGAAAAGACCATTGCATTTATACGACACTTGGGGGCTATGTATTGTCCACGGGTTCGAGAGCGAGTTAGTAGGCCTGGAGGGGGGTGATCTTAATAATGTTGTTTAGAATTTTGTAGAAGGTTGTGGCTTGTTTGATAATGCACCTTCATTCGAGGGTTGGCCATCCAAGGGCAGTAATTAGATCTGCTGAATTTGTGTTCCGTCTGTAATAATTTTTAACAAATCTGGCAGAGTGTTGCACTCTTTCAAGGCTTTTAACTTGTGAAAAGGTGTGGGGATTCCATATGGGTGAAGAGTACTCAAATTTTGGCCGGATTAGCATGTTGTAGGCTGTTTGTTTAACTTCGGGTTTACATGGGCCAAGAGTTCGTTTAATCATGCCTAAACATTTCAAAGATTTTGAAGTTATGTCAGTGACGTGATTTGTCCAGGTTAATTTGGAATCCAATTTTACTCCGAGGTATGAGTGGCTGGATACGGTGGATAATGGCTGGCCAGAAAGCGAGTACTTGTGTCTGCTGGGTTTAGTTTTGTTTGTTATTGGAAGGTGGACGCATTTAGTTACATTAAATTCCATTTGTCTGACCATGTTTGGAGTTGACTTAGGTCAGTTTGGAGAATTTCGTGGTCGGTTTTGGAAGAAATTTTACGATATATAATACTATCATCTGCAAAAAGGCGTATAGAAGATTTTATGTTCCCATTTATGTCATTTATGTAGAGTAAGAAGAGGACAGGTCCTAGAACTGAACCCTGTGGGACACCAGATGTGACATCTGTGATGTCCAACAGGGCACCGTTAACTGAGACTCTGTTTGCGGTTGGATAGAAAAGATTTGATCCAATTTTGAGTGTTTCCAGTGATTCCGTAGGAGGTCAATATTGATAGAAGACGTAGGTGAGGCACTTTGTCGAAGGCTTTGGCAAAGTCAAGCAGGATTGCGTCAATTTGGGTCTTGTTGTCCATAGCAGTCATCCAGTCGTGGACTGTCTCAATGAGTTGAGATTCACAAGACAGTCCCGACTGGAATCCGTGTTGGAAGTGGAGAATGATGTTATGCTTGTGCAGGTGTTTCCACATGTTGCTTAGGATGATATGTTCCATTACTTTACAGAGGATGCAGGTTAGTGATATAGGTCTGTAGTTAGCCGGGTCAGATTTATGGCTCTTTTTGTGTATAGGAGTTACTAATGCTTGTAGCCAGTCATTAGGAAGTTTACCTGTGTTGTATGACTGTTGGAAAATTTGGGTGATGATGGGAGCTATCTGCTTTGCTTTGTTCTAGTTTAGATTTTCCAGCTGCTTTATTACGCCATCTATGCCAATTTCGAGAAGGGGGATGTTGGGGTAAGTAGAGGGGGCTATTTGGGGGATGGGGTGCTTTTCTTGGGTAAATACAGAGCTAAATTGGTTGTTTAGGGCATTTGCTTTATCTCGATCATTAATTATTGATTGGTCGTTTACTCGAAGTGTGGGGATGCCAATGTTTTCTCGTTTATTTGCCTTAATAAATGACCAGAATCGTTTTGGATTAGTTTTCAGGCTGTCTCCAATGTGGTTGTTAACATAGTCTTTGTAGGATTTTGCTAATGCTTTAGTTTAGGGAGGTTAAAATCTCCAGCTATGACTACGTTAGAGGGAGTTTTTTGTGATCGATAATAAGATGCAAAGTATATGCATTTGTTTCGTGCAAAGTGAATTTTTGTCCAAATTATTTCACAATTTGAGTTTAAATTTTGGAGGGGTTCAGCTACAATGTTGTCACGGAAGGCTATAAGGACTCCACCGCCATGGACATTCCTGTCCTTTCTGATGGCCTCATAGTTGGGTGGTAGGAAAGAGTATGTAGCATAGTTTGCATCTAATTTAGTTTCAACTAGAAATATGATGTCTGGGTTATTATATTGAATAGTTGCCTTTAGTTGGGTTGCTTTTTCTATGCTCTTAACGCTGTTGGTGTTTATAAAAATTCCTTTAAGTGTGTTTCCTTGGGTTTTCTTGTGGCGTTCGGGGGTTGAAGTGTTTTGTGGGTTTGGGGCGAAAATTAAGCCTGCATTTTGTGATGTGTGGAGTGTTGGGGTACTAAGCGTGGAGCTGTCAGACTGGGTGTTGGTAGAAATGGATTGCTCATTTCTAGATGGAGAAGTGGTAATATTTGGAATTGGGCGCCCATATGGACCAGGGTTTGGGTGGATGTCGCCTGAGAGTGCTATCAGTCTGCTGAGGTACAGATGTGTAACAATGTCTGATTTGAATTTGATTTTGGGTGGGAATTTAATTCGGGGTTTCAAAGTTAGGGCATAATATTTTGGTTTAATTTTGAGATTTGATCGAGATACGCGTTGGCATGTTCCAATGATCGTTGCTATTAGGAGAGTGACGGTGATTATTTGCGTTAGCCCAAGATTAATCCGCATGGAATGTGGGACTAGGTGAGGCGAATATTTCCTAAAGGGACATCTGAATTGGAATACATTTTGTAGCATGGTTTTCTGAAAGTTAGATCCAAATGCAAACAGTGGCGACTTGAAAAAAAGTAAGCTTACTAATGAAATGCTTAGCGATAAAATGAAAAGAACTCGCCCGGACGGCGCCGGCAGTGGGAGTCCGCCATCTTGGAAATTTTGGTTCATGTGTTGCGGTAAAGGGCGTTGTTTTGATTAGTTGCGTTTGTTGTCATTTGGTTTGTCTGGTTCTGCGTGATCAGTGGATTATGTTGAGTTATTGTACCAATTGTGGTCATTTGTTGTGTTGGTGAGCATGTTGTGTTGGGTGAAATGTGTGGAGCAATGTAACGGACTCGTACCACCCCGACGCATGCGCACTATCGGGTGTCATAGCTCGACTGTTAGAGTGCCGCGACGGACTGTCAGTCAAGCTAGAGGAGTAGGGTTCCAGTCTACCTACTGCTGTTTTGAAACTTGGGCAGTTTTATCATTCCACTTTGCCACAAAGTTGACACAAAGGCAGATACCGGCACTATAAGATAACATTATTATTATTCCTAGTGTGACAACAGGAATCTTCCACAATTTAGGTGAGAGTGATGTGGGAGAGAGATGTGGTAGAGAGTGATGTGGGAGAGAGTGATGTGGGAGAGAGATGTAGGAGAGAGTGATGTGGGAGAGAGATGTGGGAGAGAGTGATGTGGGAGAGAGTGATGTGGGGTGGGAGAGAGTGATGTGGGAGAGTGATGTGGGAGAGAGATGTGGGAGAGAGTGATGTGGGAGAGGGCAATTGTAGACATACAGACACACATGCATTACTCGTTTCCATTGCAGGGAATGAAAGAATTACAGTTTGGAGTTACAATAAACATACATATGTGACATAATGCAGACATGTCATTGTCTACAGAGGGGGTTTTACATTTTAAAGTGAACTTTGAACTTGTTGCAGCTTCCGCCCACGTTATGTCACAACCCGCGGAGACGTGTCATTGAACGATTCAAGCGCGCACTCTTTGCTGCCCAGAGCACGTCATTTAACCTCAAGAATGAGATGCAGAAGGTAACATTTATGTGCATTTCAGTCATTGTACAAAGTCTGATCATTTTTATCATAAAGTCGTTATATTGTATGAACTAGATCTATTGCATGTTATATTGTATGAACTAGATCTATTGCATGTTATAATGTGTGAACTAGATCTATTGCATGTTATATTGTGTGAACTAGATCTATTGTATGTTATATTGTATGAACTAGATCTATTGCATGTTATATTGTATGAACTAGATCTATTGTATGTTATATTGTATGAACTAGATCTATTGCATGTTATATTGTGTGAACTAGATCTATTGTAGGTTATATTGTATGAACTAGATCTGTTGTATGTTAAATTGTATGAACTAGATCTATTGCATGTTATATTGTATGAACTAGATCTATTGTATGTTATATTGTATGAACTAGATCTATTGCATGTTATATTGTGTGAACTAGATCTATTGTAGGTTATATTGTATGAACTAGATCTGTTGTATTTTATATTGTATGAACTAGATCTGTTGTATGTTATATTGTATGAACTAGATCTATTGTAACATTTTGACCTCCAAAATGTGTTTTAATTAACCACAATGTTTGTAATATAATTTGACTTGTTCACTTGATGTGACTCTGAAATCATGCCATATGTAACAAGAACATTGCTACTTCCAGTTGCTGACCGGGTCGCGAGAGATCATAGATCTGAACTTTGGCCCGAGTGAATCATCCAAGTTGGCACGGCAAGTGAATGAAGAATATGAAGCCATGGCAATCTCAAATATACCTGGTGAGAACTCTCTACACAGCCGTGCGTTCTGCTAATAAGTAATACAAATCACAGGCTCTTGTACTCATATACATCATTAGTAAGTTGAAACTTTCACCAAATATGCAATTAAACTTTTAATTCATGAATGGACCATTCATTTCACCCATTCACAGCCATGTAGACTATAGTTACCAGCAACATTTTTTCCATTAGCCACAGTTTTTTTCAGTGATTCAATATTCTGTCACCAGGCATAGGAGACTAATAATAACAGCCTGAAAATTAAAAATAGACTTATCAAAGTCTACATTTTCTGAAACCTGATTGAATGAGCTGTCCAACCAACCACAATTTATTTATGAAAACACAGAGTGGGAGCCCAGAGCTTTTATTATTATCACCCCAAAAATGTGTTGCTGCCATGTCTGGGCTGGGGGTTGCCCCTGAAACCCCAAAGGGGGCAAAACAGTACATTTGTTTATGGGAATGGCGCCAAAGTTAAAAAAGTGTCAAATGTTCCCATGAGGTTCCCTGACTATGGAATGACCAATTGCAGCAAATTTAGGTGGGGGTTCCCCCTGCCAGCAACCCCAACAGGTGAGAAAATTGGAATGCACCAAGTGTAATAAAAAAAGTGTCAAATCTTGTGAGGGTTCCCTGGGTGCGGAATGACCATTGCGTGGAATGTTATGAGACTTCTCCACCAACAACCACACTAGAGCACCACACGCCTAGCCCCTCACCCCTAGCCCCTCACCCCTAGCCCCTCACCCCCTAGCTCCTCACCCCTAGCCCCTCACCCCCTAGCCCCTCACCCCTAGCCCTTCACCCCTCACCCCGTAGCCCCTCACCCCTAACCCCTCACTCCCTAGCCCCTCACCCCCTAGCCCCTCACCCCTAGCCCCTCACCCCCTAGCCCCTAAATGAATGAATTTCAAATGAATGAATTACACATCTTCCTCGTCAGTGTTGTCACTGTCCACACTCCATGCATTGTTGGACTCCTCGTCGTCTGTCGACGTCACTCCCATGCTGTCCCCATCGTTCATAGGAGTAGCTGTGAGGGAATCCAAGAGTGCACTTGTTGGATACCAGTCAGGCTCCAAGCTGTTTTCTGTCTCCTTCCATCCATTCCTCCATTCATAATCAGTGGGACTCACCTCACCAGTGGGATCAGTCTGGTTGGTCCTCTTCCAGATACTTGCCACAAAGTGGGCCTTTTGGTGTGATTGACAAGCATCTTGGTGCATGTAGAAGAGCGGCGCAGTTAATCTTCTTTATTCAGGCCAGGAGCTCCTGCTCATTGCCACCACTCATGCGCATGAAGGCCTGCAAGCAGACAAACGAAGTGACTGCAGGAATGTTGACTTCTTCGGACTTGAGTGATCGCAATGCCATCACATGTTTATGCACGGCATCTGCTTCAAACTTGCCTTTTCTGAAGAAACAGGATGTGAAATTACATCCTGTCAGAGAATGAAGCCCCATAAGTGCTTCGCTGTTTCTCATCAAGGTTGGCAGCTAGGTTTGACACATGAATGTATCTTCGGAGGTTGCCAGACCCGTAGCCTAGGATGATGGTTATCCTTTCTGATCTTCCAGCAAGCCCAAGGACCTTATCAGAATGTTTCCAGAGGAAACACTTCTTGCATGGAATGCAATCAGAGTGTCGGCCTCCTCATCTCGACCTTGGAGGTGGCTGGGTTCTTCTGTGTCCACCAGATTGCCCTCGTTGTTCTTCATTTCCATGCACTTACCACCGTACGACACGCACACCGTTCTTCGTCCTGTTATTGACCCGTAGTGCATCTTCTTCCACTCATTCATGAGGAAACGGGCAAATTTATTCTTAAATGCCCTGTTCTTGAGGAGCTACGTTCCGCTCTGACGAATGCATGGTGATTACTTCCTGATCTATGCAGCTTTCACTCGGAATTTTTGATGGGTGGTGATTGGTACTTATCCAGTACCAGGTGGATCTGCTCACCACGAAAGGAACAGACCTTCACCAACAGATCCCCCACGAAAGAAACACACCTTCACCAACAGATCCCCCACGAAAGGAACACACCTTCACCAACAGATCCCCCACGGAAATAACAGACCGTCATCAATGCATATGTGGACTTGCTGCGCTGCAGCATGGTTCCATGTGGATGCCTCCATCAATCACAGCGACGGGAGAGTTGCATCCATAAGCACAACAATCTGTCATTTCTAAAATTGCTGACATTGGTCATTCTGTACTCAGGGAATACCAAGGAAAGATTTGACACTGTTTTTAGCCTAGGAGCAATTCCCATCAGTAAATGTACTTTTTCTCACCCATTGGGGGTTGCTGGTAGGGGGAACCCCCCACCTAAAATTGCTGACATTAGTCATTCCATAGTCAGGGAACCACCCAGAAACATTTGGCGCTGTTTTTTGCCTTGGTGCCATTCCCATAAATAAATAAATGTACTTTTTTGCCCCCTTTGATCTGTGATTTCAGGGGCAACCTCCCAGCCCAGATCCGGCAGCAAAGCATTTTTGGGATGTGGCTCCTGATTGGGCTCTGGGCTCGTGATTTGAGACAGGTACATGATAGTTGCCATGGGAATCAACAATAAAATGTAAAAAAAAATTAATGTATGTTTAAAAAAAGGTTTATTGAAATAAATGCTTGCAGTAGTAGCAATGCTTACACATGGTATGTAAGAACTTACCTTACCTGTGTTGATGTTGCAGGTCTGGGGGTGTATGATACAGAGGCCGGGGACGTCGGCATCACTTATGAACAGATGCAGTCAATCATTGAGAGCGTCCTCGTTGAGTCTGGCTACTATGACATGTCGCGCAACCACAACCACGCACTTCCTCCCTTCACACCAGGGGGTGCTGCAAACGACCTTCTGCACATGGCGAGGTCATAGCTGCAGTCAATAGCATCCAGCAGTTATGATTTATCTGACCATTACAATGATTACATTCTCTGGTGTCCACTGACACTGATAACTGCAGAACTTCCAAGTCTCCCGATATGGTGGGAAAACTCACGCTTTTTGGTAATTTTTTCGAACATCCTCCCAATCTTCCGACTTCATATAAAATGTCCCGCTTTTATCGTGTATGATTTTACAATTTTTTCCATTGATTTTAAAGTTTTTGGCTTTATCATGTTTATCTACATACAATTGTACAGTATAATTTAATGAGGTAGGTATGTAAATAAACTTAATAAATCCCCCAAACAATAGTTAAACCTCCTTGAGAAAAATTGCCCACCATGTGATCTCCTGGTATTTACTTGTGCCAACTTGGAAGTTCTGTCAGTGTGATTTAAAGATGCACTGAATGTGTCACCAAAGCATTATAGGTTTTATCTACCAGCCAGATGTGACACAAGTAATAGACAGTCGTGACACAAGAGCTACCTCTTGAAGTGTTGGCTTTTGGAGGCACAGTTGATAATGGTGCCTTTCAATCAATGCATTGTTATAATGCAGTGGCTAGTCGCCCAACCATTGTGTGAACAACACATATTGCTTATTCACTTAACCACTAATACTTTCTCTGTTGGAAGCAGCACATGGCCCACAACACATGTATGTATGCCTTACTGAACGGTGAAAACAGTTCACCACACATGTATGTATGCCTTACTGAACGGTGAAAACAGTTCACAACACATGTATGAATGCCTTACTGAATGGTGAAAACAGTTCACAACACATGTATGTATGCCTTACTGAACGGTGAAAACAGTTCACCACACATGTATGTATGCCTTACTGAACGGTGAAAACAGTTCACAACACATGTATGAATGCCTTACTGAACGGTGAAAACAGTTCACAACACATGTATGAATGCCTTACTGAATGGTGAAAACAGTTCACAACACATGTATGAATGCCTTACTGAACGGTGAAAACAGTTCACCACACATGTATGTATGCCTTACTGAACGGTGAAAACAGTTCACAACACATGTATGAATGCCTTACTGAATGGTGAAAACAGTTCACAACACATGTATGTATGCCTTACTGAACGGTGAAAACAGTTCACAACACATGTATGAATGCCTTACTGAACGGTGAAAACAGTTCACCACACATGTATGTATGCCTTACTGAACGGTGAAAACAGTTCACAACACATGTATGAATGCCTTACTGAATGGTGAAAACAGTTCACAACACATGTATGAATGCCTTACTGAACGGTGAAAACAGTTCACAACACATGTATGAATGCCTTACTGAACGGTGAAAACAGTTCACAACACATGTATGAATGCCTTACTGAACGGTGAAAACAGTTCACAACACATGTATGTATGCCTTACTGAACGGTGAAAACAGTTCACAACACATGTATGTATGCCTTACTGAACGGTGAAAACAGTTCACAATAAAATATGTTGTAAGTAATGCATAATAGAAAGTGCACAAAGCCGCAATTTTATAATCATAATGAAGTGGATTGTAAGTAGGTGATTGATAAGTAGAGGATAAGATACGTTTTAACCTGACAGCAGTTGGGTGGATGAGAGAGATCGTATGCCTTGTCCATACAATGGTTGGTCGAGTAGCCTTTGCCTTGTTATATTTATTACTTGCCGTTTATAGTCATTGGTGAATGTGAACAAATTTGTTTCCTCCTTGAAATGAATGTTAATTTATAGTTGTATATATTTATACAGGGTTGTGATATGAATTGTGCATTCTGCACATGTCTGTTAATATTATGAAGGAAATGTTTGATAAATAACAGTGTTTTCTTTTACTGAAACCAGTGGATTATGCAGCTCCTGTAGAATGATTTGTTGTACCCCTCAGAGATGCCTTCTGATGTAACAGTCAACTCACATACCTTTGTTCATGTAGATATATGAGATGAGTTATAGCACTGTTAAAACGCATCCACTTCAGTGTGCCGGCCTCGGCAGAAATTGGTACATTAGAATTAAGTTTGAATATTTGCCTGTATTACTACGATTGGACATATATCATTGTTACCAATGGCAAAGTAGGGCATTCCAGAAGGATATGAACTATCCCAAGCAACCAGAATCTCATAATCAAAGTCACATGACACTAATTTCAAGCCTTCAAAGAAAGTAAGTAGCCAATCAAAATACATTTCCAATAAATTGTGATACATTCTCTGTAATGTTTAAATATTGCTCTTAACAGGGATACAAATTAAAGCATGCTCAGCCGTGTCCGTGGTAGTCTTGAATGTCCAGCTATGTCCTGTGTGTAGTTGGGGCACGAACCCTTCAAGCCTAAGTGCTCGTAAAGTTGTAGTTTGAGATGTCATCCAATGCAATTAGTAGTTTTTGTAGTTTGAGGCACCCCACAGCTGTTATTACTGACATTTTCTACTTTGCTATCTAGGTTGATTAATCAAGCGCTAACTGAAGGTAATACCCAGAAATATAAATGAGTCACGCTCACCCTGGCTATCTGACTGCCCTTTACTGACAAATGTGACAAGCACACAAACACTGGGTAGGCGTTGATGTTAGTGGGAAATGACTAACACGTTGTCACAGTAACATGATTGCAATTATTGGCTGTAAATAGTGTTGTAATATTGTGTAAATGTGTGATGTGTAATTGTAATTATAATTAAATTATTATGCACTGTTGTTGCAGTCTAAATGATAGGAATATGTATATTATATGATTACAACATGTATTTATAGGACTGATGTCATGAAGCAGGTTTCCTTGTTTCATTGTGTCAAAAGAACTGCTGTTTGGGGCCATCTTTCTGGTGTGACAGTGGGACTGCAGGTAATGTCTGTCATGGGACACAGACTCGTATTATATCTTCCCATCTCACCCCATTGTAACTATGGTAACATTCCTCTTCTCTTCGTGCTGGTTCGTCATATCCAGTAACATTACTGTTTAAAAATTCAGGGTAGAATTCTCCAGTATGGAGGGTACACTGAGAAGTGTTTCCCATCAGAGAAGAAAATAATTCAGCTGTCTGTCCATATTTAGCCATTGGTAAAACAATATTAAAATGTGAATGAAATTGTAGCATATAATTATGTTTTATCTTGTGTTAATGTCTTCCTAAGCTCTGTCTTAGTAGTATTAATGTGAATTGTAGTATCAGGTTAATTGACGAAAATAGTACTCAGTTGTCAGGTGCAGGTTTTGTAGAGTTGTTTATGTTCGAATACTGCACAAAGTGCCACATGTTGATAAGAAACTTTGCTGTATCACATTAGTCTTACCATTGGTCTTACCATGACAATTCTACAGTACCACCTACCTCATAGAAACATGGTCTTACCATTGGTCTTACCATGACAATTCTACAGTACCACCTACCTCATAGAAACATGTAGTTCTACGATTATACGTGTTTCAAAATTAATTGCATGTGTCTTTGATTCTGTCTTAAATAGAACACATCAGTGGCCAATATGTTACAATGTGACAATGTACATATACAGACGAGTGATCAGACTTGTTTATTTAGATAATAATAATGCATAATGCATTTAATTTTATAAGTAAGATCACAGTATAGTGATTCTATTACGTGGAATCCACTGAATAGACATCTTCCCTAATAAGAATGCTTTAAAGAGGCTCTCGTTCTGTGATGCTAATGTCTACTAAATTATTCACTACTTGTTGCAAACGTCTCGGTTTGGTCTTCTAGACTGACCAGTAAACATTTACATTAGTCTATAAAAAACACTTTTGTGCCTGTCCACAATGGATGAAAATGGGCCAATATTTGGATGTATTATGTGTATTGTAAAAAAACATGTTGATTGTTATATAATGGGTATCATGAAAAACATGGTTATTGTATAATATATCTGTCTACATGTGAATGCGGTTATTGTATAATATATCTGTCTACATGTGAATGCGGTTATTGTATAATATATCTGTCTACATGTGAATGCGGTTATTGTATAATATATCTGTCTACATGTGAATGCGGTTATTGTATAATATATCTGTCTACATGTGAATGCGGTTATTGTATAATATATCTGTCTACATGTGAATGCGGTTATTGTATAATATATCTGTCTACATGTGAATGTGGTTATTGTATGATAAATCTGTGTACATATGAAATACAGTTATAGTATGATATATCTATGTACATGTGAACGCACGCATGTACTTGCATATTGTACATATGGTGTGTGAAGGTTAGATGTCACATTGCACAAGGTACAAATGCCAGTAGAAAACCAGGCTTCCAGGGGAAATATTTCTCAATGGAGTTGGTGTACAAGATTAGCAAGAACTGATCAACATTTGCTACACATGTGTTACAACAGTATTAATGACAACGATCCGTCCTGTAGTTAGTCTACACTGCTATATTTCAATGTGTACTGTACAAATGTATCATATTTATCCAGTATGTGTGATGTTAATATATCCTTCAGACTGGGAGTGTGTGTGAATGGTAAAGAATGGAGAATACCATATTTGCAGTGCAAATAAAGATTACATTTATCTTACATTTGTTTACTATTTTTGCTTATTTACATGTCACATGCGATGGGAGAAAGCACATAATTGACGTGGCTCACTCATATCACACGTACACATATTCCAATAAGTGTCTAGTTACCACAGCCAGATACACTTTTTGTGAATACCGGTCTGTTTCATTTCCGAGAGTGAATGATTACATCAAAGGTACTTGCCAACTCTTACCCATAAGTCTTACGATTTTCTTATATTTTACTGCGACATTCTTTACAGTTTTATGCATTTTGAACAAGGTTATTTTGTATTACGAGATACGACTCGCATTTGTCAAATGGCATTTGAATCTGATCAGTTCAAACCACATCCGAAGACCAACTCTCACAAATATTTTAGAGTGGGTGTGGCAGGAAGACGGAGCTGGAAGGTTTGTCAAAAAAATGCCTCACAAATAGAGTGGAGGTGGGCTAGCTGGGAAATGGGCTCTCCAAAAAGTGTGAATAGTGTGTAGATAGCGTAGTTCAAAATATACCCATTGTAGAACTGACAGGCATTAGATGATCTACAATAACAGTATTGCAGAACTGACAGACATTAGATTATCTACAACAACAGTATTGCAGAACTGACAGACATTAGATTATCTACAACAACAGTATTGCAGAACTGACAGACACTAGATGATATACAACAACTGTATTGCAGAACTGAGAGGCATTAGATGATCTACAACAACTGTATTGCAGAACTGACAGGCATTAGATTATCTACAACAACAGTATTGCAGAACTGACAGACACTAGATGATATACAACAACTGTATTGCAGAACTGAGAGGCATTAGATGATCTACAACAAGTGTATTTTAGAACTGACAGGCATTAGATGATCTACAACAACAGTATTGCAGAACTGAGAGGCATTAGATGATCTACAACAACAGTATTGCAGAACTGACAGACATTAGATTATCTACAACAACAGTATTGCAGAACTGACAGACATTAGATGATATACAACAACTGTATTGCAGAACTGAGAGGCATTAGATGATCTACAACAACTGTATTGCAGAACTGAGAGGCATTAGATGATCTACAACAAATGTATTTTAGAACTGACAGGCACTAGATTATCTACAACAACAGTATTCCAGAACTGACAGGCATTAGATTATCTACAACAACAGTATTGCAGAACTGACAGGCATTAGATGATCTACAACAACTGTATTTTAGAACTGACAGGCATTAGATGATCTACAACAACAGTATTGCAGAACTGACAGACAATAGATTATCTACAACAACAGTATTGCAGAACTGACAGACATTAGATGATATACAACAACTGTATTGCAGAACTGAGAGGCATTAGACGATCTACAGCAACAGTATTGTAGAACTGACAGGCATTAGACAATCTACAACAACATTATTGTAGAATTGACAGGCATTAGATGATCTACAACAACAGTATTGTAGAACTTACAGGCATTAGATGATCTACAACAACTGTATTGTAGAACTGATAGGCATTAGATGATCTACAACAACTGTATTGTAGAACTGACAGGCATTAGATGATCTACAACAACTATTGCAGAACTGACAGGCATTATATGATCTACAACAACTGTATTGTAGAACTGACAGGCATTAGATGATCTACAACAACTGTATTGCAGAACTGACAGGCATTAGATGATCTACAACAACTGTATTGCAGAACTGACAGGCATTAGATGATCTACAACAACAGTATTGCAGAACTGACAGGCATTAGATGATCTACAACAAGTGTATTGCAGAACTGATAGGCATTAGATGATCTACAACAACTGTATTGTAGAACTGACAGGCATTAGATTATCTACAACAACAGTATTGCAGAACTGACAGGCATTAGATTATCTACAACAACTATATTGTAGAACTGACATTCATTAGATGATCTACAACAACAGTATTGTAGAACTGACAAGCATTAGACGATCTACAACAACAGTATTGTAGAACTGAGAGGCATTAGACGATCTACAACAACATTATTGTAGAACTGACAGGCATTAGATGATCTACAACAACAGTATTGTAGAACTGACAGGCATTAGATGATCTACACCAACAGTATCGGCCACTTATGTTCACACTTGTCCATCATTTTGTACACCTTGCCTTTGTGCCAAAATGGGAAAAATTTTAATTGTCACATTTCTTGATTGGATCCAGATATTTAAATACTGTAAATGGTATTTTGCTTCGAATTATACCTATGGTCGACTGGCATTCTTACAAAACTTATGCTACTAGTATTTTCTATCTACTAGTATCCTACTGATGCTGGCTATAAGTGAATATATGTTCCTTTATACCACGGTATCCAGTACTTGGGACTGCTCAAATTGCTTAATTTACACTTCACCCTCTGGCACACATGTTCATTCCAACACCACCTCGAAGCATTCAGCCATGCTGAAATTACTGTGCAAAATTATGTGCTCATATATCCACCTCTGGCTGTTGCCAGGTACTCACTTATACAGCTGATTAAACTGTGAAAATGTGGGGTGAATGAAACCATCAAAGCTTTTAAATGGCAGCAAGAGGCCCTATATCAGCCTCTAGACATATGAAAATGCAACTGGTCAGATCAATTTGCAAAATATACCACAAATGTTTGTTGTTTTATGTTCATTATTGATTATTGTTAGAGAAAAATGTTATCATATATATTCTAGGATTTTTTTGTGTCATTTTACTGATGACAAAAGAAACTGTAGTCATGCACATGCTTATAGACATAGTTTCCCAACAAATTCTGCCTATATGTCGATATTATGATATATGGTGATGGCATATATATATATATATATATATATATACATCTCACCTATTATTTGTATATCAGAACAACAATATATATATTATACTATACTATAAAACCTAACTTCGGTTTTCTGCCAAGAACTGATCGAGTATGACTGACTGGGCTCATTGAGCTGGTGTAAACCTGAGTAACAATTATTAATAAACCCTACCCGGAATAGCATATGCCAGATGGCAAATATGTCAAATGTCGACTATATAAATTCTTTGCTGAAACGATAATTCGCTAACTATTTTGCATCATTATTATTTGCCATGCAGAGGCACCACAGGTTATTTCAGGTAACCTATTGCATTGACCGTAAAGCATCATAAATTGTAGGTTAAAATAAGTTACTTTTGTGCATAGCTTATAATCAACTTATCTGCCTTGCCATCATGAAAAGGTGTGTGTTAAATGTTGTATTTTGCCATGTTCTTTCACGGAATCAAATTTCAAACAAGAAAAAAAATAAGACAACTCTGCATACCTGGTAGGTCATCTTACCTAGAATTGACACATTTAATTTTCTACATAACACATATATAATTATTATTTTATTTAAGCAATATGTATGCAATAAAAATATCAGTTGCTGCCATATTATGTGTTCTTAAGCTTTTTTTATTATTTTTAATTATTATAAAAGGTTAACGTATTAACACATTGTAGAAACATATTTTGATTTATCATATAATCAAGTTACGTTCTTCTTCATTAAAAAAATTATAAAACAATCGTTTTGTTACATCACTGCTGTGTTAGATCTTGTTAAAAAAATCCCTGCTGTTCTATACTGATATCGTAATGCTGAACGTCGTGTAGGATGTTTGTCTTCGGTGCGTTCGCTGATAAGGAGTTAATCAAATATAATTGTGATTGATCTTCCAAGCATCGCGTTGGTAAAATCTCATTTATTTGATGTAAGTTTTAACGTGCTCAAATATAATGTACCTTTGTTACAGAAGCTTATTAGGTTTCTGTAAAAGTGTGAAATGAACCGATCTGTTGTTAAACTTGAAGTAGTAAATGATGTGCTTTAAGTGACACCGTTTTATCGCCCGTTGTTTCAGTTGCCTTTAGAACTTCATGAAAGTGGCAGTGCTGAACGGTTTACTATTTCCTTTACGTCCGTATAATTAGTTAATAGTCTGGTAATCGTGTATTAGATTGACCAAATTTATTTGCGCCGCTAAGCGACATGGTTACGTATTTTCTCGACTACGTAACAGTGTCTGGAATTAGCAAAACAATGAACTGGCCCAGATTTATTTTTTAAATGGCCCAGTTCTATTTTGAACCAGCCCAGGTGACTTCTTCAAGACAGCATAGACAAACTAACAAGTGAATATTTCGACATGAACCCCAACTTCCAGGACACAGACACAAACTTGACTTTTTTGTGAATGGCTGACTTCAATACCATCCTTAGGCTTAGCTGAAACACCAAAGCTGAAACCTACCTGCCCTGGCCCTGGGTAACACGTGAATTGAGAAGAATGCAAAGAAAACGTAATAAACAAAAGCCATAAAAAGGCAAAGCCAACTCGACTAAAGAGTGACTGAGACAAATTTAAGTAACTTTGAAGGCAAGGTACTAAAGCATTGGCAAAGATTATGCCTTATATGTTAACAACCAATTTTGAGACTAAAAAACTAACCCAAAACAATTCTGGCCATTTATTAAGGGCTACTCACAACGCATACGCAAAAAAACCACAAACAGCTGCATTGGTTTGTTTGGAGTATAATTAATTTGGAGTATAATTAATTGAAAAAAATTGAGAAATTAGTAAAATCTGCCATTTGGCTATTCACAGAGCAGTTATTTTAATATTGGAATTTTAAGGCAGCATGATTGGTCGTCATCCTCTGTTTTGTTCTTGGCAAAACCAAAGAATGACAACAAGTTTCTGTCGCATAACCAGTAGCGGATCCAGGGGGGTCTTAGGGGTGTTAAGACCTTCTTGGATACATAGATGGCTCATAAATCTCAGTAGATATTTCACTGGGCCTCCCATGAAAACGCTGTTCATGAATTTTGGGAAAGTTCACATACAAGTTAAATACATAATTGTCTTACTTGATTTACTTATGTCAATAGTCATGAATCACTTGTTCCCTATGGTTGATGTTTTTCTGAAGTGAAAGCCAGCCCTGTTTTGTTGTGTAGCTCTTCCTATCGTCAGTTGAGACACCAGCCATGAATGAAGACACATGTGAGAAGATCCTGGTGACTGGAGGGGGCATCTCCTTCAATAACCAGATTCCTTCAGATTCTTCAAACACTGGTAATGTTGTTGATGGTGGTATCATTCATGGAATCTTTGAACCAGAATTCACAAGTTTAAGATGACTTGAATGAGCTCAAGTGTGACTCTAGCATGTAGTGATCAAATGTTTTTATTACATATTGCTGGTCACTCATTCACTCACTCACTCACCCACCCACCCACCCACCCACTCACTCACTGTAAATACTGGTACATAGTCAGCTGGATTCACAACCTCACTCTACATATTTAAATTCAATCTGTTTTGATTTTATAAATTCCAATTCACACATTTTTTTCAACAATTCCAGTTCAATTCAGAATTGACTGCAGGTCTACTTTTACATTATCCAAGCCATGAGGGATGCACAGTCCCCAGTGTTGAGAGCACGTCCAACTGTTGATCCCAGAACTCTGGAACACAAAGTACAAACCACTACACAAGGGTACCTCTCTTGATTTGACCCAATGTCTGGTAGCAGAGGCAAACTGACTTGGCCTATTCCGTGTTTGTTTGATTGCATGCCCTACAGAACAGAAACCAAAGGGTCCAAATTCCAGAGACTATTACTTGGCCTATTCAGTGTTTGTCTGATTGCAGGCTCTACAGAACAGAAACCAAAGGGTCCCAATTCCAGAGACTATTACTTGGCCTATTCAGTGTTTGTCTGATTGTGGGCTCTACAGAACATAAACCAAAGGGTCCAAATTCCAGAGACTATTACTTGGCCTATTCAGTGTTTGTTTGATTGTAGGCTCTACAGAACATAAACCAAAGGGTCCAAATTCCAGAGACTATTACTTGGCCTATTCAGTGTTTGTTTGATTGCAGGCTCTACAGAACATAAACCAAAGGGTCCAAATTCCAGAGACTATTACTTGGCCTATTCAGTGTTTGTTTGATTGTAGGCTCTACAGAACATAAACCAAAGGGTCCAAATTCCAGAGACTATTACTTGGCCTATTCAGTGTTTGTTTGATTGCAGGCTCTACAGAACATAAACCAAAGGGTCCAAATTCCAGAGACTATTACTTGGCCTATTCAGTGTTTGTTTGATTGCAGGCTCTACAGAACATAAACCAAAGGGTCCAAATTCCAGAGACTATTACTTGGCCTATTCAGTGTTTGTTTGATTGCAGGCTCTACAGAACATAAACCAAAGGGTCCAAATTCCAGAGACTATTACTTGGCCTATTCAGTGTTTGTTTGATTGTAGGCTCTACAGAACATAAACCAAAGGGTCCAAATTCCAGAGACTATTACTTGGCCTATTCAGTGTTTGTTTGATTGCAGGCTCTACAGAACATAAACCAAAGGGTCCAAATTCCAGAGACTATTACTTGGCCTATTCAGTGTTTGTTTGATTGCAGGCTCTACAGAACATAAACCAAAGGGTCCAAATTCCAGAGACTATTACTTGGCCTATTCAGTGTTTGTTTGATTGCAGGCCCTACAGAACAAAAACCAAAGGGTCCCAATTCCAGAGACTATTACTGTGACGTAAGTGTTGTTAATATAAATAGTATATTTGAATCCTGAAAACCTGCAATAAATGTGTACACATTTTCGTCATATACTCTAGTGTGAAGCATTGGTAGAGGACTTTGATTTGTTTATATTATGTAATTGTTCTAGTTTTCACGTGTTTGAATGAGTTATGCATGACCATAAATAAAGTATTCACATCTTGGTATCAACTAAAAGTTTTTGAATAGTGCATGAAATAGAAACTTATTTGAACTATTCTCATGTTATTCCACATTGAACATATAAAGGGTGCTTTATCTAAACAGTGACCTTGAAGTTTGATAATGTATATGTTATGTCCTGTTATAGTGGCATGCATTATAACTACTTCCCCAAATAGCTATTTCTATTCCCTTTATAGCTACTAATTAAGTAGGGAAATCAAGTTGTTCCCTATACAGCTACTTTTGGAATTATCTAACTTTAATCAAATGATACAATTTGATCAACAAATAAATGTCTCCTAGAGGGGTTTTGAACAACATTTCTTTGCTAAAATGTATTGAATTTGTCATGAAAAAAAATTTGAGTATTGATCTTAACCCATTAGACCTCACAACGGCCGCGGCCAGCCGCTCTGTGCAGTCCTGGAACGGCCGTCGCCGGCCGCATACAGGACCCTCTATTAAAAAAAATCCTGGCGAATAACTACTGAACTAAACGCTACCAAATTTTGCCACGCCCTAGTGGATACATTTTGCAAAAACAACAGCTCGTTACGTGCATGTGTTCCCCTTTCGGAAATCTTGATTTTTATAAAACTAACCGTCAGAATTTTATAATGTTTTCAGTGGTGCAAAGCTAACACATATAGCTACATTATCTTCGCTGAGTTACATAGGGTTATACCATGGGATCATTGTCAAATGTCAGTCGCAACTTTCAAAGTTTTAACAAATGTACTATTTTGTCTTTGCAAATTGTGATCAAATGTCAACATTTTATTAATATATCCTATTTCTATGTATGCATGTGGAGAAATTACTACTCTTCAAAATATACACAACTTGTAATTGTCAATACTGAATAGTTTTTTCTACAGATTTTTTAACACAAGGAGGTAAAATCACTCGAAATTTGCCAGAAATCCTGGGAACATGGTGACGTGTTTTAATAAAATCCTGGGGCCTAATGGGTTAAAAAGGTGAGAGCCGCACACCCAATGAAACTTTGTGTTTGTGGGCTCATGTCAGTCCTGGTGCTTGTTTGGCTAGGTGTGTGAGACAACCATGACAGGAGTAGTCACCTACAAGTCACACATTGCTGGGGCCAGACATCTCAAGGTGAGTGAGGACTAACCACAACCATCAGTCCTGTCGTCAAACACTGCTCTCTGTTCAACAGTTGTTTTGTTCTAACCATCCAATGATAATGTGGCAAAAATAATCCCTAAAACAGTCAAATAGCAATAACTCATGAAACTGCTTTTACACCCTGGCAGAACCATTGCTACAGGAAGACAATGATGCCTTGCTACAGGATTTGACTAAAATAAAATTCTTAGGCAGATTGAATAAAAGAATATTAATAAATTAGTCCAATTTACCAATGTTTTTGAGAACATTTCTTTGTAAAAATGTGACCGGGAATAGTGCTTTTCACATAAATAAATGTACATCACATCATACATCATGTTTGTTTAAAAAAACACAGGAATGTCCCTTGAAAAGTAATTTTCTCACTGGTAGAATATTTAACAAACTGAACACATCCCAAATGTTCAGTTTCTTATGTTCAATATAATTATCTGAATCTTGTATTTTGCCTTTAAAGATTTCAGATGTTTATATCAAACATTTGTCATTTATTCAAATTTAGTGACAACTTTTGCTTTTAAATTAATATAGTAAAATTTGATTGGCATTATTTATCATATTAGCTCAAATGTGGCAAAATTTGCATATTTGAAATATAATTTATTGATAATTTATTAATCATAATGCGATTCTTTCCAAGAACTACATATGTAACTTACGAAGAGACTTATAAATAATGAAGTCTTAGTGTTCAGGCAAGGGTTCAAAGGGCATTATCTTGTGTCTGGTATGTGTAATGCATCTTCACACTCTATATGGATCTGTGTGTTTAGCTGTAATTATGTTGTAAAATAATGCCAATTAATAATGTACGAAAAGTCAAATGCAGATTTTCCAGAAACCACGTATGCCATTGGCGATGGTTTCTATGTGTGGCACTGCGAAGTTTGGCTGTTACGGAACATTTTTAAACTGCATGAAATGCAGTTAAGAATGTGCTGTGCTGAGTAAGCAACTGTGGGGCAGATGCCCCCAACTAGTCTTCTCTCACATGTTATTCTTTCAGAACGTAGAGAACATGAAGATTGGCGGTGAGTGGCAGCGGGAAGAGACTTTTGTGATGACAGACAAAAGTCTTACCGCACCTTAGTCACCAGCGTTACTCGCCTGACTCTTAGACTGGCCACTAAAGTCATAGACTTCAGTTGGGACTCATGGTTTTAACCCTTTCACAACATATGCACAGTAACATTTTAAATGGGTTTACATAGTGTTGTCAGTAATACTATTATACTAAGTAGTTGTGTGTGAATAAGATTTGTGGCTAAAGTCATAGTCACTAGTCACACAGAAATAGAATGTGTTTTATTTCCATACAACTAGACAAATATTTTTGTTTTAAAAGGGAAAAATAAGGTATGCGTAGTTAAAGAAGACTGGTTGTGCTTGTGCGTGTGCATGATGTCAAGTTTTAGTTAAATAAAAAAATTTAGATAAATGCTACATATGAGCAATGCTAGTTAAGGACGTAGACTGTCCCGAAGTGTATAAACTTCAGTACACAACTGGTTAGTTAAATGAATTATGCTGTGTAAAACCCTGGCAGGAGTTCTTCTCTGTCTATTTGTACATTCCCGAAAACTTGATCATATCATAGAATGTGTTGTAGCTATGGCAGGGTAACAATGTGATAGCTGTGAAAAGTCATTCATTTAAACATGTAATTTTTTTTTTTTTTTATCGTCATGTGGACAGTGCAGTACATTTTTAATGTTCATGTCACATTAATGTGATTTAATGAAACATATTATTTTTTACTTTATATTACTGATTAGTTGTGATAATTTTTAGTATTGTCAGTACTTAGTAGTTTATCAGGGCTTTCTTGCATAGATTTAGAATACTTTTATTGTGGTACTTCAGGTCAAAGTAACTTTATAGTGCTTATTGAGAGAATGTGTTGTAAGCTAGCATGTTTATGCAGGTGTTGTGAAAGGGTTAATTACTTTGAATTGAATTCTCAGAAATGAGAAGTAGAATGTTTGCTGCAAAACATTTGCGGGAATGTTTCTTGCACATCGAGGGGGAGTGTCTCTCTTCGATGGAAATGTAAGTATGCAGTGTTTACAGTTTCCTGCTCTTGAAGTGATGAACAGACCTGTGTTTGATTATAGAGTATCGGACAAACTCCCAGAAAATATGCAATCATGATTATCATAAGGAGTACAAAACTTACATAAATTTTACTACAATTACTTTAGCTGATTACATTTACTTTAGCTTCCAAGAAAGCTGTTAGTATATAACTTTTAAATTGGACTAATTTATTTCCTATATTATTCAGATACATATTCTTACTCGGTTCTGAAGAGTGAAAACTTTGGTGGTCATGTTATGATAAAGTTATACAATCTTTCTGGGAATAAATAGGTCCTTTGCTGGCATTATGATTGCATCGTAGATGTAATTTTTTATTACACTTTACCTGTAATAAATTACAGTAAGTTTTGGTTATTGTCGTAATCAAACCCAGGTCTGGTGATTAAGTGCATTGAATTTGTTCTACTTTGAAGGAAAACTGTTTTGCACAGAAATGCTGGATCAAATAACCTTCTGATGATATTTATGAAATGTAAGTGATGTGTCACATTTACATTTTACGACTACACTGTGATAAATATACATATTTATCACAAAGTGAATGATAAAACATATATTTTGCACTTTTGTATACCAGCATTTCAATTAAAACAAGTTTTGTTTCTATTAAAGAAAACTATTCCTTGTATCACTTTAAGGCATTCTATCTGGCAAATCCTTTGGACAGGTTTGGTATACAGTAAAACCTGCCTTAGCCACTACATGGGTTTATGAAACGTTTCTCTGGTAAAGTTTTACAAATGCCAGTTTACACAAACGATTTGTCCTGCAATTGGTCGAGCGTTTACACGAGCAACGTTTCTAGACACTCCTAGTGCGGTATATTAACTCATGTCAATCCCGACTTGAGCTTTGATGACAGTTCGCGACACGTACACCAGCTGTCGGTTGCAGCAGTCGCTGATTGGCCACTGCTTCAAAATAGCGACCGACAGTTGGTGGAATTGGACCCAGCCCCAATTCAAGCAACACTGTCTTAGCCACAAATTGGCCTCACTAATCAGTCTTGCGCCCTCACGGGGGTGTTTTCATGACCAATTCTTGCACTGCGACACCACACGACAGCGTGTTGGCTAACTAATTGAGCAAATACGCGCTCATGTAAATGGGCCTTTAGTCTTGTGATGTTGTCAAAGTTGTGATGTTATTCTGAACTATGCTCAGTTAAAGGTGCCTCATGAATAAACATTTTTTGCTTGTCTCATTTCAAATTCATTTTGCGAAAATTCAAACCTACCTAGTATCCACTACGACATGCTAGCTCGTTTGTTCAACTTTTGTATGTAGTTTTTGTGAAATCGTCAGACAAACCATTAAATTATTTAATTCTGCATGCAGAATTTATTGAAGTGAAAATGGAAACACTGAAAACACTGAATTTTTCCCTTTTGCACTTTGTCATGTGATCGGCGAGAGGGTGGAAGTCACTCCCATAATCAGCCTTGACCCCATAAAGTGTTCACCGTTTTGAATATCCACCATTTTGAGCCTTTCCAGATCTAGCAACTAAAGTAAATTCTTTCGATAATTTTAACAAAAATATGCACTTTTGAATTAAACCGACTGGATATTACTTAAACTATTCACACACTACATACATGTACTAGGACATCAACGAACCAGATTCGCGATAGTCTAAATGAGTTGAGGATGCAATTTTAACACAGTTTGATGAACCCAGTTGTCAAATTTTTCATGCTGAATAACAATTAACTTTGACAACAGCAACTGTAATGATATTGTTAATATGTGTACTACTGGTTTCTAATGTAAGTGATGTATAAGAAATAAAATATAATTGTTCACCTTGTCCATCTACTGCCTTCCATTAGACATTCCGAGCATTATATTTTATCACAACAAGCTTAAGAAGTAATTGATCATTCAATTACACTTGCATTTTACTTAGATTATGATTACATAAGAGTAATGATTACTGTTGACATAATCTTTGATAGTTGCAAAAGTCTTTCCATGTGACATTGAAGAATTCATATCATAGCACAACATTGACAAGTTGTGCAGTGTCATACTGGTTGGAATACTTCTAAATGAGGCTACCAAGGATGTCACAGGACTCACTGTCCTTAGTAGATGTGTCTTTCGCTATTCTTTCAATATTACTAGATTTCAGATACATACATGGAACTCTTGCTTAAATATCTCCTACAAATGAAAATCTCATATGCCACAAAGCTGCCATTTTGTAGCATATCTGCTGACATCAAGCAACTGTGAGGCTTGTTAAAAAACTGTGTTGACGTAGCTACCCTTCCATTTAATTGAACCAGCTATGTGACAATTTACCCCGCCCCGTGGAAAGACTGGTGATTGTAAGTGGGGTTGTGGGATGAAAGTGGAATTAACCATGTTGTATGTTCCCCACAGCTCCACGGGAAACGGGATCCATGAAGAGGAAGACAAAGAGTACCCTCCCTGAGGTCATGGGCACTAAACCAGGGCGCGATATCTTCCCCACTACAAAGGCAATACTTGAGAAATGCAGCAAACCACTCATAGGTAACCCTTGCATGTGATTTATGCATCTGTAAGCGAATGATTATATATTTTTTATAATTAAAACTCCTTCATCAATTAATAATAATAAAACTTCTTTTGCACTTAAATCCTAAGTTACCAACAGAAGGATGGAGTTAAGGAGGGGGAGGGTAAACACAGAAAGATGTCTTCAGATGCTGATGATTTTATATAATGTTTTCTACTGACCTAACACTAAGAGGGAGTGAATCCCAAAGAGTTGGTGCAGCAACAGAGAAAGCCATTGAGTTATTTGGGTATTTCTTTCCCATTCCTTGACTTATCTAGGCAGTGGAAGAGAGAACTGTGACCGGCTATTCTGCAGCTTTGCCATTCTGGTATGGCATCAAGCCGGGCGCTGTCAAAGATGCCAACGAACTATTTTATACAATGGTAGCCCACCAACCAATTATATAATCGAACATCAACCATTTTGGCCAAATCTATGATCGATTATGAAGATCAAACCGATTGCCAATGTTAATGTGGATGGATGGTGTCTCCATCTGTTTATAGGCATGAGTTTTATCACTGAGTGTCAGGTGTCTGATGGCAACTACGAGCCCCGCTACCTCTGTGGTTTGTGTCAGGGCAAGTGTGACCCCCGAACTCTCTTGTCCCACATCCTGGGAGGCAAGCACAGGATCGCTTATTTTGTGAGTAGTCAGTGGCGCCCTCTGTCAGACAGTTGTGTCATTTTACCATTCTTCTTTAGTTTGTCCTTAGAATTCTTTATGATGTAATTGAACAATGCTGGTCTAAATGTACTGTCACGTTATTAAAACCAAATACAGTAAAACCTTATTACAAATTTTGTAAGTCTGTATTATCCAGAGTGTATGTGGAATTGAAAAGGTTTTACAAATTTTAGTTTCTAAAATGAAGATTTAAAAATGAGGAATTTAAAAAATGGGAAAATGGGAGTGGAAAGGCACTGTCGCATGTATTGTGAAATTGTTTCTTTGATAGACTTAGAATATTAAATATTGAAAGCCAAAACTAAAATATGCTGATATATAAGTCAGTATGCCAGTGTGATATAAAAATCCTCACCCCCCCATAATCCTGAAATAAACACCCTGGGTGTGGTTTTCATAAAGGAATATTCACCCCCTCTGTTAAATTTGCACATCTTTCATGCCATACATTTTATATTAATTTGTTAAACAATTAAACATTTTGTTTAAATACATATCTTAAGATCTGTGAATAATCATGTATTAATTTGCAAATATTAATTAAAGTATTCTGAATTGGTAAAATGTGCAATATATTTGCCTACATGCTATAAAATGTATACAAAGCAGAACTACTTAAGTCTAGTTGTAAGAACACATAATTAATTTGAGGTTGACTATTTCATGGATGGAGTGAAAATGTCATAATGAAATCCTCACTCTGGGGTGAATATTTCATCGGTTGAATATTTCATCTCTCATTGTGCCTGCTAAATGCATTGTTGCAGAAGGAGAAATATCCTGAGTATTATGGCGAGGTGTTCAAGGATAAGACCATGCGCAAATCCGAGGTATCACCCATCATTGAGAGATGCGCCCTCCTAGTGGAGAAGGCAGAGGGTCGCCAACTCATGAAGACCATTATTGACAACGATATCATCGAGAATTGTAAGTATCGAGTCAAATATTTGACGTGCTATTGAGCCAAAAGTGAGCCATTGTCCCAAACAGTTTCCACGTAACATAAAATCATCAATCACACCTTCAAATGATTTAGCATCATTTGAAAAATTTCTTTGACTTCCATGTAAGGCAGTTTTGTATTGGTAGCTGTTTTGGCACCTTTGCTGCATATGAAAACGTGGCCAAATCCCAGTTAATACATTGATTAGCACATGTTGAAAAAGGTCAACAATGGCCAGGTCTTCTAGTGTCAGTGAGCAGGTGGTTTTGTCAAAGGTAATTGACAGTTTAGCAGTCTATAGCAGATGTTTTTGTCAAATGTAAATGACAGTTTTTTATGCATCTTAAACTATAGCTACCTTCCCAAAAAAAACTTCAGATATTTATTCCAAATTGCATTTCCACCATAAATCTTTGGTGGCCCTCATTCTGATAATGACTTTTGCACATCCCTATTCACGATTATGCTTAAAGCCTAGCCTAGCAAAGCGTGCATAAAATTCGAAGTTAAAGAGATGAGCGATCACATGATTTAGTTATGTCAATGATGATATTGGTTTATGTTCAGTCAGTGATTTCTGTGCAGTGCTTCAGTACTGTTTCACTCGCGTTGCTACAGCAAGTGATGACAATGTAAATTTTCCAGAATAAAAAGTATAATATAAATTTTTTTAACCCCTAGCGACAAGTGATACCGCAGAATCATCTTCGAATTCATCTCTTTTGGAGCAGTTTAGCGACACCAGTAGCCTTTGACTTTGAACTTATTTACTTTCTGACTGAACCATGAAAACGATCACATAGAGCTGCCAAGCTTCTCATATATATATATAAATATATATATATATATATATATATATTTATACCATGCTGATGCTTAACGGGAGACTCGGGTCGGGTTTGACGGATTTTTTACAATAAAATGAATTTCGAGTTGTTGCTATTTCCGTGTATAAATATTATTCAACTTGCCATTCATGTAAGTTGCACTGTCGAAATAAACACATTTCTGTCATTCCGACTATAAATGACCACCTTTGAACCATCTCGGCGACAAAGGAATGGGGAATGCCACGACGATTCGCCGGACATCACCACGTGATGTCGGATTCCCTCAAATCAAGCGCTCTAATTGGTTGTAATACTAATTTCCATCCTCTGACGTCAGCTTGAAATACCAGCTACGTTCGATTCGATCGACTTTTTTATCCCATGAGTTTCGTTCATTTATATCGCTTTGTAAAACGACATTATGCCGTTTGGTCGAAAGCGAGTGGGCGGTTACGGTACTGGGAGGCAGCGAAAGTTTGCATTGTTGCAGTTAGCGCGCGATGCGAAGGCATCGAGTGTTGAATTCGCCAATGAACCTGTGGCGACAACTTCGTCTTCTTCGACCATCACCATGGTGCCAGCGAGAATGGCACGCAGTGTAAGTTTAATTCTGATATTTCATATCTTCACTATGATAGTGCATATGATTCAGATTTATATACATTTGTGTTTTATCCAAACATCGTTAGCCTTTGTGGCATAACTATTACTGTATAAACGATTTGACGCTGATCTCGTTCATGCTGTTGATGTTCGTGGTTGTGTTGACATTCAGGCCCAGGGGCCATCCAGGCACATCAGAAGCAGAATTGTGACTATGGTTTATTATATTACTACAATTTGCCTTGGTAATTATCGTATACTTAGCCTATATACACACACGCGCGTGGGTGTGTGTGTATAATATGGCAATGCCAATAAAGTAAATTGCATTCAATGCCATACCCCTGCATACGTAGTAGTAAGGGGGGGGGCTTTTGTTGTTGAACATGTCTTGGATACTTTTTTTCTTCATGAAATACATTTATATTGTGTATTTTTTCCAGGCATCAAAGCGGTCATCAACAGTACCAGCTGATACGTCTCGGAGACTATCTGCCAATGAACGGAAGTTTGGTTATGCAGATCTTCTGGAAGAGATAGGTGTCCCGTGATTCCTGGTTGAGGATGAGACAGATCCTGATGGAGATCTTTCAACAGTACTTGTACGCTGTGCCGTGTTGCCATCACTTGTTGCGAACCTGCCATGCACGTTGTGTAGGAAGCATACACTCTCCATCCGAGCTGTCGACCGCACTGCACCCTCGGCATGGTGTGTGGCCTCGAGACTTTCTCCACCAGTTGCGACAAGGTCATCAATGAAACTCTGTCATCAGACTATCGATGGGACTCAGGCGACGAATGTCCCGTTTGTCGTGGTGAGATCAGCTGTGTCGGCAACGATATACATGGGTGTCGGGTACTCAGGACTTGTGTGAAATTTATTTTACAATGCCAATGACTCTTAACTTTGCCTTTTGATAGATTATACATTCAGTAATATGTATGCAAAGTTTCAATCATCTAGGTTGCTTTTCAGATGTTGAAATGTATGTGCCAATGTACATAAACTTTGAACACGATTTTCTCAAAAACATGTTTTCCCTCACACCTACTGCCTCCCGTGTCACTTATCTCTGCTATTGTTTGACAGAATTGCTTGAAACTTTCTACAGTGTTTCTTGATAGCATGCTCTTGAAAATTACGTAGTAACTTTTTAGAAAATATTACTTATATTTTATATAATGAACCATCAACGTAAAATTTCATGATGAAAAAATACATTCAGATGTAAAAAAATCATGAAAACAAAAGTTTTTTGAAAACTTGGAAAGTCAACTGACTGTTTTCATTGGGGTTATGTGGAGTAACTACACACCAAATTTGAGTCCTCTAAATCCAGTGGTTACTGATATAAGTCACACGCAACATTCAATCCAAGATGGCTGCATACCGTGGGAAAATATGTATGAAACTTTCTGAAAAAAATTCACAGCATTACTGTTACCTGGACTTGCAATCTATGAAAGTTTCAGCTCCGTAGGTTCAGTGATAATGAAATAAGAAAATAAAATGTGTTTAGACCCAAGCGACGCCTTAATGGCAGAACCCTGAGCTCGTTTGCTACAGGAACACACAGAGTGATTGTTGGTAAAGGTCATTTAATAATTGTACCAAAAGAAAATAATATGAATCAATGAAAAGTAGCTTGGCAGCTAGCACAAACATGCTCATCAAGAACAATACAATAAAATATAATACATGTATATCAAATGAGATATCGCTTAGTTGCCAATACAAAGTTGCTCATTGAGAAACAATTATTAAATGACAGAAGTAGAAGTAGCAAAGGTGGGGCGGTCCTTTGTCCCACCACATAAACATAGAATATCATCATCATAACAATGCTGTACAACGATCAACTAACCAGTCAAATATGCATCTAAAAATTAAGGGTTATGTACCACAATCCCCATTGGGATTCTCATGAAAGAAAAATTCAGTTGTTAAAAGTTTGTCGTACAGCATACATATTGCTGACCAATACATTGTGTATACAAGTGAATACAGACTATACGCACTAAACCTTCTAAAAACCCTATGGGAAAATTATACATGAAGGAAAGCGTTAACGCACAATTGTGATTGTTTATCACAACCAAATTAGGAACTATAGGAGTTGAATGTATACATACAATACAGAATCATAACATGGTAAGCAACACACGAACAATGGAGGTAGACAGGGGAGGTTGGTGGGAAGAAAAACTTCCAATGTGATGGCTCTGCAAAGTACGTCTAGCGTGACTCAGAGTTCCAACACAAAGGGAATGACTCTCGTTTGCTACGTGATCACCTAGCGTCATTTGACCACGAACCGTTTCACGTACTGCGGACTGTTTCCCAGGTTGCGGACTGAAGATCACAGACTAACACTACCGCAACAATTAAACCAGTCATTTTCACCTCACATTGTATAAACACTATTTTGACGTGTAAAAATATTCATTTATACCCTGCTGATGCTTAATGGCAGAACCCTGAGCTCGTTTGCTACAGGAACACACAAAGAGTGATTGTTGGTAAAGGTCATTTAATAATTGTACCAAAAGAAAATAATATGAATCAATGAAAAGTAGCTTGGCAGCTAGCACAAACATACTCATCAAGAACAATACAATAAAATATAATACATGTATATCAAATGAAATATCGCTTAGTTGCCAATACAAAGTTGCTCATTGAGAAACAATTATTAAATGACAGAAGTAGAAGTAGCAAAGGTGGGGCGGTCCTTTGTCCCACCAGGCCTCCAGTAATAGAGGCCCAACCCCCACCCCAGGGCATATACCCATAAACATTTGACGTGGGCACACATTACTGTTACTTCCAAATAAAGATAAAATTAAACAAAAACTTGTCATATCCTATGCCTAGCTTCACGGAGCTAGGCGTAGAAGATATAGCTAGCTTTTGTTTTCGTAATTTGTTATCGTTACATGGAAGTAAGAGTAATGTTTGACCACGTGATGTGTATATGTATAGTAAATACATCAGAAGTTTGGTGGCTTTAGGTGGTCGTTTTAATGGTTAGGTCAGAAAGTAAACATCGCAGTAGCAGGAGTAGCGCTGACGGGTGGTGTTGATTTCGACCCTCGGAGAATTCGGCCCTACTGCCATGTTATTTCAGTGACTGATGTGACTCGCAAAATCGACTCAGTTCTAGCTAGTAATGGATTAGCCTTCACTTGTTATTCCTGTACTCGTCAACAAAGAGATGCCAATTTCAAGATACTGTTGAAGCACAATGCTTTGTCTGTTTCAAACAGTGCGCAAGTATAAATAAAAGACCATGCTTCACATTAAAAATGATCTGACGAAAAACACTGTATAGATTAAAGACCCTATGCAGGTGGCTCCGTTGTGTTCACAATACAATATCGCTTATCACTGTCATTGCTCTGTATTTGATTTAATAAAAAAATATGGGGAGAATTTGATGAGAGGAAACGCTTGAAAATCTAAATTATGGAAACAAGATATTATGATAATTGTAATTTAATTTATTTAAATTATTCAACTGTATATAATATTATGGTTTTTTGTTTTATATATTATATTTTATATATGAATTTTAAGGAATTTTAAGTTCTAATGATCGTTTCATTGACTGTATGTTAACATAGAACAACATAGCTTGCTGATAAGCGCAGGAAAAATATGCGTTACCAGGGGCAGGCCAGTAGAACAGAGTATTATTTGGAATTATTATTAATGGAAATTATGGAATTCTAGTGAATTTTTTTCAGTGTCATGGAAATGGAAATATACTACAAGACATCATATAATATGATTTCAAGCAATTGTTGTTGTTATTCCCGTTAATGATTTTGTTTTGTTGCACCTCTCAGGTTCCTCAGGATATAGGCGCCATATTATTATTAATAAAATGAATATATATAAACTAACATTTTATTAATGTTTTGAACAAGGCGTGTTATTGTGTTTATAAGATCCTGCTTTACAAAAGGTTATTGAAAATAATTTTTTGCTTCGATGATTCAGTAAGAGTTACAGTGAAAGCAAATGAGTTGGCCCATATGAATGCATTTTAAATTGTTCGATAATTACATTTGTTACATAGGGACAATAGTAGGTCTGTAGTCCAATGTTTATTAAACGCTTCAATGTCTATGTGAGTTTCTGCACTCTACTGTGTTTGCAGGTTTCACTAAGACGAAGGCGGATGATTCACACAGAGGCAGAGGGAGAGGAACCAGTTCATTTAGTCGAGGTTGGTTGTCTCTCTATACTATGCATAAATGCCTGGTATATTATTGTGTAATTGTGCATCTTTTGGCAATGTTTTGTTCCCTGGAAAATGGATTCTGAACACGGATATGCCCACGTTAATTTAAATACATCACAGATTAAAATTTCTAGCAGATGGATGCCGACATACACACATGTCAGTGACTGTAGGATCCCTTGCACATGTCAGTAACTGTAGGATCCCTTGCACATGTCAGTGACTCTAGGATCCCTTGCACATGTCAGTGACTGTAGGATCCCTTGCACATGTCAGTGACTAGAATCCCTTGCACATGTCAGTGACTGTAGGATCCCTAGCACATGTCAGTGACTGTAGGATCCCTTGCACATGTCAGTGACTGTAGGATCCCTTGCACATGTCAGTGACTGTAGGATCCCTTGCACATGTCAGTGACTGTAGGATCCCTTGCACATGTCAGTGACTGTAGGATCCCTTGCACATGTCAGTGACTGTAGGATCCCTTGCAAATGAAGACATAATATACAGTGAAACCTGTCCATAACGGACACAGCTGGGACTATGCATTATGTCCGTTATAGGCAGGTGTCCGTTATGGAGAATTTGATTAAGTGGATACACATTAGGTGGCGCCATTATATTGTGAATGGTATTGTCGTGAATGGTACACATCTACAGTTGATAAAACAATAGCTGTTTTTAATACATGTGGGCCATAAACTTAGTTGGTGAAAATGTCATTAATCACAATCACATAGTGTTACTACATTTCACTGCATGGAAACCAGGTGGCGTGTGGGACCCTGATCGGTCCCATGTCATCACCATTTTTTTAACCCCTCTACGAACAAATGATTAATCCGCAGGTTCAGCTGGCCTGATTCGTGGGATTGTCAATGCACTTTGACCTGTCCGCAAGCGACAGGGTGACTATGAATGGTTGGGTCCAAATTCCCTGTCTGTTAAGGACAATTAGCCGACAGTGCAAACTAATAGCAAGTCATTCGGGACTTTCAAAAGTGTCCGTTATGGACAGGTGTCCGCTAAGACAGGTTTTACTGTAGTTGCCTTGGATGTCTTGATGGGAATTATTGTTGACTTTCTGGAGAGAGAAAATGGAGTTTGATGATTTTGTCCAGCAGTTTGGTAAAACAATAAATATTAACACAGTTGATTTTCAGAATATTCAAAATACAAATTGGCGAACAGCATTAAAAAGGTCAACATTGTTGCCAGTGGAAATATAAATAGTGATCTGTGCCCATTTGTTTGATTTCTATAATTGGTTTGAGATTGCATATGATTGCATATGGAAAACGTTTCTCCTCTTCCCCACTAGGGTCACTTGGCTGGTTTGTGTGTGTAACTCATACTTGGTTCTGTAATAACATTATTAATAATTTATGTTTGAGTAAAATCATCTGACACAGATTGTTTTTCTTTTGCAGGCTTTTCACAAACGCTACCCAGGGGAAGGGAGCAAACATTTAACAGTCGGGGAAGTAGAGGTGGGGCTATGAGTAGCCGGGGAAGTAGGGGTGGATTCAGCAGTAGGGGACTGGGGAATGGGAGCAGTGGAAGGGGGCAGCGGGGAGGAGGGGAGAGGGGAAACTACAGCAGTAGAGGGCAGAGAGGGTTTGGAGGGAGGGGTCAGGTTAGGGGATCACGTGGCAGGGGACAGAGGGGAAGCTTCTCCCCATCTCCGAGGGGTGGGTTCGGAAGAGGGAGAGGAAGAGGACAAATGAAGCAAGAGAGTTATGGATGGCCAGGGTAAGTGGATACATCAGTAAAGATACAAAGTCTGACTGTATTTATCATAACACCAACTATATAATAAAGTAGTTTCTCACTATGTTCCCTCATATCTCCATCAGTTTTGCATGTTTGCGGCTGAATTTTTGTAGACATGCCCAGCAGGCCCTTAGCCAGAAATAAACTGTTGCCAGTCTTGAACTTTACACGGAAGCCATTCGCGCATATGACAGCCATTATTGGCCCAATTGTTTTTTTCGCTGGCAAGCCAATGCTGGTTGATAGCCATTATTGGCCCCTTTGGTTTTTCTCTGGCAAGTCATTGCCACTTGAGCCAAAAACAGTCATTATTGGCTGAATTAGGTTTTTTTAATTTCAGGCCAAGTCCAGTGACATGATAATGAAAAATACGAATAAATAAATGAAGGCTTTGAAAGTAATACATTGAAACATAACAAAACAGATTACTTCTTTGATCAAAACAGCAATCATCCAGATCCAGTATTGCCTTCTGGACAACAAACAATATGAATTTACTAGACTGAGCGCAGCCTTATTGTTCGTGGTTTGCCATTTGAGTTTCCTTTCAGCAACCGGAAAACTGATTTCGAAGTTGACCATGATCGCGCATGGGCCACTGCTAAGAGTGCTGGTGGTGGGTGACAGTAGCGTCTCAGTTACTAGGCCTAGGATAGGCACATCAACGTTGTGTATCTCCGCCACTGGCACCGCAGCCCTGGACTGTTTAGGGACAGTCGATGGAATGCTGTCCTTGTTCACGTTTATGAAAAAGGCATTGATTGTCGTTAAATTAAGTTGATATATCGCATATTTTCACTCGCTTTGCAAGTGCCATTTTGACTCTCACTAGCCTTCGTGGAATTTGGAGAGAGATGATGTGTGTGACAAACGGTGGCGCCACAACACGGAACCTGGATTATCGAAGCTACGACAGCCGGGTCACGGAATTGTAGACACTGGGAAAGCCCATAGAAACGCGTTTCTCAACCAGAAAAGTACACAATTACAATAAATAGAGATCGGCGTTCCCAACACTGGCCACCATATCATCCGCTGATGGAGTAAGCACCATGAGTACCATATCTAGGCGGACACTGCACTACATAAGACCAAACACTGACTCTGCTGATGAAGCAAGCACCATGAGTACCATATCTAGGCGGACACTGGCACTACATAAGACCAAACATTGACTCTGCTGATGAAGTTAGCACCATGAGTACCATATCTAGGCAGACACTGGCACTACATAAGACCAAACACTGACTCTGCTGATGAAGCAAGCACCATGAGTACCATATCTAGGCGGACACTGGCGCTACATAAGACCAAACACTGACTCTGCTGATGAAGCAAGCACCATGAGTACCATATCTAGGCGGACACTGGCGCTACATAAGACCAAACATTGACTCTGCTGATGAAGTTAGCACCATGAGTACCATATCTAGGCGGACACTGGCGCTACATAAGACCAAACATTGACTCTGCTGATGAAGCAAGCACCATGAGTACCATATCTAGGCGGACACTGGCGCTACATAAGACCAAACATTGACTCCGCTGATGGAGTAAGCACCATGAGTACCATATCTAGGCGGACACTGGCGCTACATAAGACCAAACATTGACTCTGCTGATGAAGCAAGCACCATGAGTACCATATCTAGGCGGACACTGGCACTACATAAGACCAAACACTGACTCTGCTGATGAAGCAAGCACCATGAGTACCATATCTAGGCAGACACTGGCGCTACATAAGACCAAACATTGACTCTGCTGATGAAGCAAGCACCATGAGTACCATATCTAGGCGGACACTGGCGCTACATAAGACCAAACATTGACTCTGCTGATGAAGCAAGCACCATGAGTACCATATCTAGGCGGACACTGGCACTACATAAGACCAAACATTGACTCCGCTGATGGAGTAAGCACCATGAGTACCATATCTAGGCAGACACTGGCGCTACATAAGACCAAACACTGACTCTGCTGATGAAGCAAGCACCATGAGTACCATATCTAGGCAGACACTGGCGCTACATAAGACCAAACACTGACTCTGCTGATGGAATAAGCACCATGAGTACCATATCTAGGCGGACACTGGCGCTACATAAGACCAAACATTGACTCCGCTGATGGAGTAAGCACCATGAGTACCATATCTAGGCGGACACTGGCGCTACATAAGACCAAACACTGACTCCGCTGATGGAGTAAGCACCATGAGTACCATATCTAGGCAGACACTGGCGCTACATAAGACCAAACATTGACTCCGCTGATGGAGTAAGCACCATGAGTACCATATCTAGGCAGACACTGGCGCTACATAAGACCAAACATTGACTCTGCTGATGAAGCAAGCACCATGAGTACCATATCTAGGCGGACACTGCACTAAATGAGACCAAACACTGACTCTGCTGATGGAATAAGCACCATGAGTACCATATCTAGGCGGACACTGGCGCTACATAAGACCAAATACTGACTCTGCTGATGGAGCAAGCACCGTGAGTACCATATCTAGGCAGACACTGGCGCTACATAAGACCAAACACTGACTCTGCTGATGGAATAAGCACCATGAGTACCATATCTAGGCAGACACTGGCGCTACATAAGACCAAACATTGACTGCTGATGGAATAAGCACCATGAGTACCATATCTAGGCAGACACTGGCGCTACATAAGACCAAACACTGACTCTGCTGATGGAATAAGCACCATGAGTACCATATCTAGGCAGACACTGGCGCTACATAAGACCAAACATTTACTCTGCTGATGAAGCAAGCACCATGAGTACCATATCTAGGCAGACACTGGCGCTACATAAGACCAAACATTGACTCAGCTGATGGAATAAGCACCATGAGTACCATATCTAGGCGGACACTGGCGCTACATAAGACCAAACATTGACTCTGCTGATGGAATAAGCACCATGAGTACCATATCTAGGCAGACACTGGCGCTACATAAGACCAAACATTGACTCAGCTGATGGAATAAGCACCATGAGTACCATATCTAGGCAGACACTGGCGCTACATAAGACCAAACACTGACTCTGCTGATGAAGCAAGCACCATGAGTACCATATCTAGGCGGACACTGCACTACATAAGACCAAACATTGACTCTGCTGATGAAGCAAGCACCATGAGTACCATATCTAGGCAGACACTGGCGCTACATAAGACCAAACATTGACTGCTGATGGAATAAGCACCATGAGTACCATATCTAGGCAGACACTGGCGCTACATAAGACCAAACACTGACTCTGCTGATGGAATAAGCACCATGAGTACCATATCTAGGCAGACACTGGCGCTACATAAGACCAAACACTGACTCAGCTGATGGAATAAGCACCATGAGTACCATATCTAGGCAGACACTGGAGCTACATAAGACCAAACATTGACTCAGCTGATGGAATAAGCACCATGAGTACCATATCTAGGCGGACACTGCACTACATAAGACCAAACATTGACTCTGCTGATGAAGCAAGCACCATGAGTACCATATCTAGGCAGACACTGGCACTACATAAGACCAAACATTGACTCTGCTGATGGAATAAGCACCATGAGTACCATATCTAGGCGGACACTGGCGCTACATAAGACCAAACATTGACTCTGCTGATGAAGCAAGCACCATGAGTACCATATCTAGGCAGACACTGGCACTACATAAGACCAAACATTGACTCTGCTGATGGAATAAGCACCATGAGTACCATATCTAGGCGGACACTGGCGCTACATAAGACCAAACATTGACTCTGCTGATGAAGCAAGCACCATGAGTACCATATCTAGGCAGACACTGACGCTACATAAGACCAAACATTGACTCTGCTGATGGAATAAGCACCATGAGTACCATATCTAGGCGGACACTGGCGCTACATAAGACCAAACATTGACTCTGCTGATGAAGCAAGCACCATGAGTACCATATCTAGGCAGACACTGACGCTACATAAGACCAAACATTGACTCTGCTGATGGAATAAGCACCATGAGTACCATAACTAGGCGGACACTGGCGCTACATAAGACCAAACATTGACTCTGCTGATGAAGCAAGCACCATGAGTACCATAACTCAGCAGACACTGACGCTACATAAGACCAAACACTGACTCTGCTGATGGAATAAGCACCATGAGTACCATATCTAGGCGGACATTGGCGCTACATAAGACCAAACACTGACTCTGCTGATGAAGCAAGCACCATGAGTACCATATCTAGGCAGACACTGACGCTACATAAGACCAAACATTGACTCTGCTGATGGAATAAGCACCATGAGTACCATATCTAGGCAGACACTGGCGCTACATAAGACCAAACACTGACTCTGCTGATGAAGCAAGCACCATGAGTACCATATCTAGGCAGACACTGGCACTACATAAGACCAAACACTGACTCTGCTGATGGAGTAAGCACCATGAGTACCATATCTAGGCGGACACTGGCGCTACATAAGACCAAACATTGACTCTGCTGATGGAATAAGCACCATGAGTACCATATCTAGGCGGACACTGGCGCTACATAAGAACAAACATTGACTCTGCTGATGGAGTAAGCACCATGAGTACCATATCTAGGCGGACACTGGCGCTACATAAGACCAAACACTGACTCTGCTGATGGAGTAAGCACCATGAGTACCATATCTAGGCAGACACTGGCACTACATAAGACCAAACATTGACTCTGCTGATGGAGTAAGCACCATGAGTACCATATCTAGGCGGACACTGGCGCTACATAAGACATTATTAGTATTATAAATGATTTAGCATCAACTAGACTGATTGTTGTCATTGTGACTGCAGGGACAGCTACTGGGAGCAGAGTGCCTATGGTGACACGGGCTATGGTGACATGGGATACAGTGACGTGGGTTATGGTGACACGGCATACGGTGACAGTGGATATGGCATGCTTGGTAAGCTTGTACCTGTCAGTTCAGTCTTACACAATTCATCTTTTTGTAATCGCAGAGGTTCCAATTCTTCCAGTTAGATGTGATATCTCCCAAATATAGAGCAGAATTAAAAGTCCATAGTGTGACATTTTGTAGTATTTACGTGTGTTTACAAACAGGTGGCAGCACCAGCAGTGAACATACCAGTGTTGCACATCACACGTATAAAATTAGTGTTGGACATCATCTTCATGGATTCGGCTATTGTAACCGCAACTATAAATTTATTACAGTATTTACAGTATGCAGAGACCAAAAGATCGTAAGTTAAGATCAATATTTAGGACACCCAGATATGAATAGGTGAGCTGAACATCATCAAAATGTAACACCAGTTACCGTGTAATTGCCCTGATGAATAGGTGAGCTGAACGTCATCAAAATGTAACACCAGTTACCGTGTAATTGCCCTGATGAATAGGTGAGCTGAACGTCATCAAAATGTAACACCAGTTACCGTGTAATTGCCCTGATGATAATAACACAATGTTTTTCTAGCCATGCATCTTACCGCTTTGGCCATTCCAAGTTAAGTAATGCAAGGGCAAGGCATCGCTAGATGTTGCTTGAACTACCAGTATTACGTATTCCAAGATATTGACTGGCAGTACCAAGTACCAAGGTACAGATGGATATTTCTGTGATATCCTGAAATCTTTTAATGTTGTTGTTATGACCGTCACGAACTACCAAGTTACCCCATCTAGAGGATGGGTAATCGTGAGTGGTTTGTTTGTTGAAAATCAATATATATGCCGTGAATATTGATGTTTTCATGAGAATTTCCATAGTATCGCAACCACATGATTCAGTCACTCAAATACATGATGATGTCATTAGTAGTAGTTTGGCAGACTTGTGTTTTTGAGCCCATCCTTATGGCTTGTGAATGTCCAAGTCAGAATTTAGCAGCATTCCTACTGTGTATTCATTGCCACATGCATATACATGTGTACATATACATGTGTACATATACATGTGTACATATACATGTGTACATAAGTATGAGCCACTGAGGTGACTAACAGTTATGATACAACGTCTGTGACGCCTACATTTTAAGTGACATGAGCTGGGATGCACAACAAACCAGAGTTGTTAGGCATGATATGAAGACCAGTGATGTGCAAGAGGCATCACCAGAGGGTTTAGGCTGGAAATGCAATTTCAATAAAATATGTCTTCGAGTTTTTGCAGAACGTAGCTATTGTTTCAGATGATTCCAAGGTGATGTAGAGTTTGTGAGCTGTTGTGAGAAATTATATAAGCTGCCTGGTGATATTTGAATCTAACAACAGAAATGATCTGAGTTGCCTGGTGATATTTGAATCTAACGACAGAAATGATCTGAGCTGCCTGGTGATATTTGAATCTAATGACAAATGATCTGAGCTGCCTGGTGATATTTGAATCTAACGACAGAAATTATCTGAGCTGCTGGTGATATTTGAATCTAACGACAGAAATGCCAGAAAGGTTTGATTGAATTTGAATATCTAAGGTTTCAAACTCCCTCTGCAGTTCATTTAATCAAGTTCACTGATGTTCACATCTGTACTTGGATAGAATGCTGCCAGTTCATTTAATCAAGTTCACTGATGTTCACATCTGTACTTGGATAGAACGCTGCCAGTTCATTTAATCAAGTTCACTGATGTTCACATCTGTACTTGGATAGAACGCTGCCAGTTCATTTAATCAAGTTCACTGATGTTCACATCTGTACTTGGATAGAACGCTGCCAGTTCATTTAATCAAGTTCACTGATGTTCACATCTGTACTTGGATAGAACGCTGCCAGTTCATTTAATCAAGTTCACTGATGTTCACATCTGTACTTGGATAGAACGCTGCCAGTTCATTTAATCAAGTTCACTGATGTTCACATCTGTACTTGGATAGAACGCTGCCAGTTCATTTAATCAAGTTCACTGATGTTCACATCTGTACTTGGATAGAATGCTGCCAGTTCATTTAATCAAGTTCACTGATGTTCACATCTGTACTTGGATAGAACGCTGCCAGTTTATCGGTTAATTGTTCATCATAGTTATTCACAATACATTTGTGATTGTATCTTGTGTCATCCATTCAGGCAGTCGATACTACGAGGAACAATACTACCATGATACAGGTCATCAGAAGTATCCCTCTGGCAGGGGTGGATACGCTGAGCCCAGGTACAGACCCTACCCCAGGGGTCGGGGCGGGGTTGATCCACATAGCCACCCCATTGGGCCTGGTGCCCCATCTCAGCCGGTAGGTCCTTGTCTCCTCCTTTCCATAGAAAATTTGCACTCATAACTGAGCATGTGCAGCAATACTTAGTTGTAAGGGATGAACATAGATCTACTAAGAAAATGGAGAAAGAAATCAGCTCTATTATTATGAGGAAATGCTTATCAAACAAAATGTATCATGTTTCTTTATAAAAATCAAAGAATTTGCTATCTGCAAACATCAGATAAATATGTAAACCATCTGTTCAGACTGAAACTGCAAATGCTGGATGTGAATCTTGCTCAAGACCTTGTCAAAGTAGACTTACAAAATAAAGCCAGCAACAGTGTGAGAACCGTGTAAGTCGACAGTGTTTCTGTAATGTGTTGTATGTTTGCAGCCTGTCCCCACTAGGGTCAACAGTGTTTCTGTAATGTGTTGTATGTTTGCAGCCTGTCCCCACTAGAGTCAACAGTGTTTCTGTAATGTGTTGTATGTTTGCAGCCTGTCTCCACTAGGGTCAACAGTGTTTCTGTAATGTGTTGTATGTTTGCAGCCTGTCTCCACTAGGGTCAACAGTGTTTCTGTAATGTGTTGTATGTTTGCAGCCTGTCCCCACTAGGGTCAACAGTGTTTCTGTAATGTGTTGTATGTTTGCAGCCTGTCCCCACTAGAGTCAACAGTGTTTCTGTAATGTGTTGTATGTTTGCAGCCTGTCTCCACTAGGGTCAACAGTGTTTCTGTAATGTGTTGTATGTTTGCAGCCTGTCTCCACTAGGGTCAACAGTGTTTCCGTAATGTGTTGTATGTTTGCAGCCTGTCTCCACTAGAGTCAACAGTGTTTCTGTAATGTGTTGTATGTTTGCAGCCTGCCTCCACTAGGGTCAACAGTGTTTCCGTAATGTGTTGTATGTTTGCAGCCTGTCCCCACTAGAGTCAACAGTGTTTCTGTAATGTGTTGTATGTTTGCAGCCTGTCTCCACTAGGGTCAACAGTGTTTCTGTAATGTGTTGTATGTTTGCAGCCTGTCCCCACTAGGGTCAACAGTGTTTCTGTAATGTGTTGTATGTTTGCAGCCTGTCTCCACTAGGGTCAACAGTGTTTCTGTAATGTGTTGTATGTTTGCAGTCTGCCTCCACTAGGGTCAACAGTGTTTCTGTAATGTGTTGTATGTTTGCAGCCTGTCCCCACTAGGGTTAACAGTGTTTCTGTAATGTGTTGTATGTTTGCAGCCTGTCCCCACTAGAGTCAACAGTGTTTCTGTAATGTGTTGTATGTTTGCAGCCTGTCCCCACTAGAGTCAACAGTGTTTCTGTAATGTGTTGTATGTTTGCAGCCTGTCTCCACTAGGGTCAACAGTGTTTCTGTAATGTGTTGTATGTTTGCAGCCTGTCTCCACTAGGGTCAACAGTGTTTCTGTAATGTGTTGTATGTTTGCAGCCTGTCCCCACTAGAGTCAACAGTGTTTCTGTAATGTGTTGTATGTTTGCAGCCTGTCCCCACTAGGGTCAACAGTGTTTCTGTAATGTGTTGTATGTTTGCAGCCTGTCCCCACTAGGGTCAACAGTGTTTCTGTAATGTGTTGTATGTTTGCAGCCTGTCCCCACTAGAGTCAACAGTGTTTCTGTAATGTGTTGTATGTTTGCAGCCTGTCCCCACTAGGGTCAACAGTGTTTCTGTAATGTGTTGTATGTTTGCAGCCTGTCTCCACTAGGGTCAACAGTGTTTCTGTAATGTGTTGTATGTTTGCAGCCTGTCTCCACTAGAGTCAACAGTGTTTCTGTAATGTGTTGTATGTTTGCAGCCTGTCTCCACTAGGGTCAACAGTCTTTCTGTAATGTGTTGTATGTTTGCAGCCTGTCCCCACTAGGGTCAACAGTGTTTCTGTAATGTGTTGTATGTTTGCAGCCTGTCCCCACTAGAGTCAACAGTGTTTCTGTAATGTGTTGTATGTTTGCAGCCTGTCTCCACTAGAGTCAACAGTGTTTCTGTAATGTGTTGTATGTTTGCAGCCTGTCCCCACTAGAGTCAACAGTGTTTCTGTAATGTGTTGTATGTTTGCAGCCTGTCCACACTAGGGTCAACAGTGTTTCTGTAATGTGTTGTATGTTTGCAGCCTGTCTCCACTAGGGTCAACAGTGTTTCTGTAATGTGTTTGCAGCCTGTCCCCACTAGAGTCAACAGTGTTTCTGTAATGTGTTGTATGTTTGCAGCCTGTCCCCACTAGGGTCAACAGTGTTTCTGTAATGTGTTGTATGTTTGCAGCCTGTCTCCACTAGGGTCAACAGTGTTTCTGTAATGTGTTGTATGTTTGCAGCCTGTCCCCACTAGGGTCAACAGTGTTTCTGTAATGTGTTGTATGTTTGCAGCCTGTCCCCACTAGAGTCAACAGTGTTTCTGTAATGTGTTGTATGTTTGCAGCCTGTCCCCACTAGGGTCAACAGTGTTTCTGTAATGTGTTGTATGTTTGCAGCCTGCCTCCACTAGGGTCAACAGTGTTTCCGTAATGTTTTGTATGTTTGCAGCCTGTCCCCACTAGGGTCAACAGTGTTTCTGTAATGTGTTGTATGTTTGCAGCCTGTCCCCACTAGAGTCAACAGTGTTTCTGTAATGTGTTGTATGTTTGCAGCCTGTCTCCACTAGGGTCAACAGTGTTTCTGTAATGTGTTGTATGTTTGCAGCCTGCCTCCACTAGGGTTAACAGTGTTTCCGTAATGTGTTGTATGTTTGCAGCCTGTCCCCACTAGGGTCAACAGTGTTTCTGTAATGTGTTGTATGTTTGCAGCCTGTCCCCACTAGAGTCAACAGTGTTTCTGTAATGTGTTGTATGTTTGCAGCCTGTCTCCACTAGAGTCAACAGTGTTTCTGTAATGTGTTGTATGTTTGCAACCTGCCTCTACTAGGGTCAACAGTGTTTCTGTAATGTGTTTGCAGCCTGTCCCCACTAGAGTCAACAGTGTTTCTGTAATGTGTTGTATGTTTGCAGCCTGTCCCCACTAGGGTCAACAGTGTTTCTGTAATGTGTTGTATGTTTGCAGCCTGTCTCCACTAGGGTCAACAGTGTTTCTGTAATGTGTTGTATGTTTGCAGCCTGCCTCCACTAGGGTCAACAGTGTTTCCGTAATGTGTTGTATGTTTGCAGCCTGTCCCCACTAGGGTCAACAGTGTTTCTGTAATGTGTTGTATGTTTGCAGCCTGTCCCCACTAGAGTCAACAGTGTTTCTGTAATGTGTTGTATGTTTGCAGCCTGTCTCCACTAGAGTCAACAGTGTTTCTGTAATGTGTTGTATGTTTGCAGCCTGTCTCCACTAGGGTCAACAGTGTTTCTGTAATGTGTTGTATGTTTGCAGCCTGTCCCCACTAGGGTCAACAGTGTTTCTGTAATGTGTTGTATGTTTGCAGCCTGTCCCCACTAGAGTCAACAGTTGTATGTTTGCAGCCTGTCTCCACTAGAGTCAACAGTGTTTCTGTAATGTGTTGTATGTTTGCAACCTGCCTCTACTAGGGTCAACAGTGTTTCTGTAATGTGTTTGCAGCCTGTCCCCACTAGAGTCAACAGTGTTTCTGTAATGTGTTGTATGTTTGCAGCCTGTCTCCACTAGAGTCAACAGTGTTTCTGTAATGTGTTGTATGTTTGGAGCCTGTCTCCACTAGGGTCAACAGTGTTTCTGTAATGTGTTGTATGTTTGCAGCCTGTCCCCACTAGGGTCAACAGTGTTTCTGTAATGTGTTGTATGTTTGCAGCCTGTCCCCACTAGAGTCAACAGTTGTATGTTTGCAGCCTGTCTCCACTAGAGTCAACAGTGTTTCTGTAATGTGTTGTATGTTTGCAACCTGCCTCTACTAGGGTCAACAGTGTTTCTGTAATGTGTTTGCAGCCTGTCCCCACTAGAGTCAACAGTGTTTCTGTAATGTGTTGTATGTTTGCAGCCTGTCTCCACTAGAGTCAACAGTGTTTCTGTAATGTGTTGTATGTTTGGAGCCTGTCTCCACTAGGGTCAACAGTGTTTCTGTAATGTGTTGTATGTTTGCAGCCTGTCTCCACTAGGGTCAACAGTGTTTCTGTAATGTGTTTGCAGCCTGTCCCCACTAGAGTCAACAGTGTTTCTGTAATGTGTTGTATGTTTGCAGCCTGCTGGAGGAAACGAAACTTCTGAAAGTTCAGCGCTGCTTAACCTGGTAATGGTTTTCATCCATAAGTTGTAACAAAGAGCAGTGTGCAGTAAACCCATGATCAGTGGCCACCTTCCTTTACTGACCACTTCTCTACTGGACTACAACCACTGCTCATAAACAACCAATGTGACCAATGGTCATTTTGAATTTTACCACTAATATTACCAAGCAAATATTCACAAATAAAATAAAAGCTATGTAGCCCACAACTAGATTCTATGACATCAGGCTCTCCACACTTTCGCAAGCTACCCAATCTAACGATCAAGGTCAAATATTTTCATGATTTTAACAAATATATGCACTCTTTTAAACAAATTTTAAAATCAATGAACCTGATACACAATGGGCTAAATGAACCTGATACATGATGGGTTAAATGAACCTGATACATGATGGGCTAAAATGAACCTGACACATGATGGGCTAAATGAACCTGTTACATGATGGGCTAAATGAACCTGATACATGATGGGCCAAATGAACCTGATACATAATGGGCTAAAATGAACCTGATACATGATGACTAAATGAACCAAATACACGATGGGCTGAATGACTTGCAGAGGCAGTTTGAAGCGTAGCTGAGTTGAGTATGTGGATGTGTACAAGTTGTAGTCAGAATGAGATGTCACCTGTCCACAGGCGAAGTGTCTCGTGAGCAACGAAGACGAGGCCAAGGCCGCACTACAGATCTCCAACAAGCTGGCTGAGGCTCTTCTCGAGTATCACCGTCGCAAGGAACCGTCACAGGTTTGTCTCCACTGCCACCTCCTTGTCGTCACCCTTCATATTTTAATGCCCCACTCTGCAAGGAACTTTGCCGTTCTCTAAAAAAAATTACAAAACTATGGAGGAGTGGCACACACATAATGTACAGAACAGTTGAACATGCAAGAGGTTTAGATGATTGAAAGGTGCAAAGTCTGACCACTTCTATTGTTATATAGTGTAAACATCTAACATTGTGTTATATATTGTAAACATCTAACATCGTGTTATAGTGTAAACATCTAACACGGTTATATATTGTAAACATCTAACATCGTGTTATATATTGTAAACATCTAACATCGTGTTATATATTGTAAACATCTAACATCGTGTTATATATTGTAAATATCTAACACCGTGTTATATAGTGTAAACATCTAACTTCGTGTTATATAGTGTAAACATCTAACATCATGTTATATATTGTAAACATCTAACGTCATGTCATGTAGTGTAAGCACCTATCATTGTGTCACATAGTGTAAGCATCTAACATCGTGTTGTATAGTGTAAACATCTGACATCGTGTGATATAGTGTAAACATCTGACATCATGTCATGTAGTGTAAACATCTAACGTCGTGTCATATAGTGTAAACATCTAACATTTTAGCTGCCCAAATGTGTTAATGAACCACATTTAAAAAATAAATTTTGACTGTTATATGTTTAATTGAGTATTTTGAGTGAATATAATGTTTACATTGCATGTGGAGGGAACATCATTTTACATGTGTTAATGTTATGCACATCACGTAATCTTGTGAACGCCCAACCCCAATAACCTTAATCCAGGTATTGGACATTGTCGACAGCTGTTTGTGAATATACTCAAGGGCAAGGTTGATATTCATAAACAGATAGTGGTTTAGTTTTAAAATTTCATAATTGTGATTCATTAAAACACACGCATTGAAGATGCTAGAATAGATATAGTTTGTGCTAGATAACATGATTTAAGATAACAATGATCCAACTTTGTGCATTGCAAAATTGTATAAAAAAATTGTAAAGTTGAGCTAGCATGTCATACTAGATACTAGGTAGGTTTGATTTTTAACAAATTGAATTTGAAATAGATGGAAAATAAACGAATTAAGGAGGGACCTTTAATGCAATAGATTATTTAGTCATGCCTTACAGTTGGGCCCGGCCTTCTGTCAGGGGTACAATTCTTTCTCAAATGTTCCTTATGGTAAGGCATGCTCTGTCTTTCCAGGTGCACTTTTGTTTCATAAATCTCACGTAGAAAGGCACATTATGGTATGTTTGTTGTGGTTGAGGTAAAAGTGTAACTAGAGTGGGGGAAATGAGGCAACATGACCTGGGTGGTATGCTACAGAGAATGTGTCTGTCACTGTAGGCTGACCATGGACCCAGCGGCCACGGGAACAGTGTCCAAGGCAACCCTCAAGGTGATATGTCGGGGAACGTCCAGGGCGGCACAATAGAAACCAATCTCTGTGGCTATGCCGCCCCTGAGGTTGACTACAACCATGGCTATGGTGGAAATATGGGGGGAAATATGGACTATTCCTTGACTGAAACCATTGAAGCCCCTGCTCAGCCGTTCACTGGCGACTACAGCTATGCACAGCCGTGGTAGAACCATATAGAACCTGACCTTGGTTATAGGACCCATGTATGATGTTGTTCTCATTGGTTGTCGTTGTGACACTAGGTGGCAGCACTGCCAGGAGATTCTATCAGTGACTGCTATAAATTCAATGACGGTTTGCTACTGTTAAGACAGTGTTCAGCCGGTGTGCAACGTGGTTTATTTCGCAATCGTTACACACCACTTTACTCTTTGTAGCGCCCCCTACCTGCAGGATATTGCGATACATAGTGCTGATCTATCTGAAGACAGATGTTCCTATGTTGCCTCTCATCATGATTTATATAAAGTCTAACATTTGTCTAGAATATGTTGAATAAAAACTTTTTTGTCAAATAGGTTATTATAGATAATTTCTACCAGATAAACAATGATTTGCCGTTGTTCATGTATTTTATTCCAGTGTAGTTGGCATTATTTGGAGGTGTTCTAATGCTCACTAGTAGAAACAAGTGTGTGTAATAACATGGGACACTATTGATTTTAATGTTAGCAAAGTTTCAAGCGTGAGCAAATAACATTTGAAATATGGAGTAGTAAGATTGCATTAAGACTGAAATAAATAAACCTGTGGTTTTTGTTGACTTTGGATATATTCCTGTTGACTTTGAGAGTCGTATCTTTGTGGGGCGCGGTAGTTCGGCGGTTAGTGTACCCGGCTGTCAGTCGCGACGACCGGGTTTTGAGTCTACATGCTGCCGTTAGACAATTTCATTCTCCCCACGTTGTCTTTGTCTTTCGGAAGAGAGCAAACGCCGTTGGTCCCTTCTACCTGGTGCCTATGCCGGGGGAAGTAAAAGGTCCCACACAGGGGATGAATGTGTTACTTGTCTCCATTTCAGATTATCTCGGCGATGAAGACTCGTTCACAGTTCACTCAACTCTATTTACAATGAATACCTGGCTATAGGCAATGGAGGCTGTGTGTGTGCGTGTGGGGGTGGGGTGGTGGTGGTGGTGGTGTGTGTGTGTGCGCGCGCGTGTGTATAGGTATATAAGTATTTTAACATACAAAGTGGCTATATATCAGTGGCGTTAATGCAACCCTCTTGCACGGAATATGTACTTTCCTGTCGGATGAGTACTTTATAAAATAGGGACTGTCCCTGGCACGCGCTAACGGTTGCATACTTACATTTGTTTAGAATACAAATAAACTGATGTTTGTCTACGTTGTTGTATGCTCAACCATCAGAAATGCTGTATCGTACGGATTTGTTTCAAATTTACTGGGAAATATGCCATGATACAGTACATATTGTTGGGTGTCCAGAGAAACACCGAACGATTTTCCGAAGAATTGGGATGACCTAGAAGCATGTTGTAAGTCAGCACAGAGCGATGCGTCGAGGCTGTGTCGTAGCTTCAGACTGAGTCCGTTTGAGCCGCACTGTCCACAATCCTCTGCGTCTCCTAGCATCATTGCCAGGAGACGCAGAGGATGTCGCACGCGGTAAGCAACTCGCAAATGTCACATTTCGTAAGCTGCTGTTCTGTGTGATTCAGACGGACTCGTATCAGTCTGAAACTGGCTCTTGAACTTGGGGTCTGACTCAGACGACGTCCACCGCTCACGGACGATGAGCACAGACGCCTTGCATCATCGGTACCAGTGCCAGCCGATCAGCCGGCACGTCCGGTGAGCCCGGTGCTGAGTCTTCGGTCACGTGCTACGTTTACTTCAACCCAGGGGCAACTTTGGCGGACGACCGCGGGTGATACTGCTGGCAACACTGACAACAATGACAACACTGACAACACTGGCAACACTGGCAACACTGAACAAGGACTTAAAACATCGAAAGAATTGACTTGAACCTTGGATCGAGTAGGCCGTTACGAAAGTGTTGTAGTAGCCTACACTGAGCCGGACCACTGTTGCCCTTTATCACCGAATTTTTATTCAGCCGCACCACTATTAATTTAATTGTTTGATCTAATTTTAAAACCAACGAATCGGATAGTTTGAGAATAATGCACTGAACTGACCAACTGCATGTTAAGGCCGCTGGAAAACCCAATTTGCCCAACTCAACTAGGGCGGGCAAAATGAAAACCGGTCGGGCAAAAAGAGGCGCCGTCTAATTTGCACGCAAATACTTACAAATAGAGCAACATAAATAGAATTGTCCGGCATAGACATGTATGCGCGAGGGTACAAGTATCACTAAGTGCCTATTTTGCCCGGCTTTCCCCTAAGTCCACGTGTGCCTCTGAACATAATTTTAGTCCTTAATGACGTCGCTTTATAAATATAAGTTATTATTAACGACACGGTTAACACACCCGTTGTGTGGTCCTCGGTTTCATGTTATTTCTTCGGGGTAGTTCACTTCCGGTTCCTAGATATTTCACACGTTTTATCCTGACGCTTTCACTCGCACCCACCACTGAGCGACTCACTCCCGGGTTCATGTTATGCGAATAACGTTCCAGTGTTTTCGACAAGGTATCCCTCTAAAGGATACTGCTCACCCTGAAATAGTCATGAAAGAACATCTGCGCGGATTACGACATTTGTGCAGTGCACATATTTTAGATAGTCGCTGGCTGGCAGTGTACGTGTCAGTGATGTCAGGATGCCCGATGTACGTGTCAGTGTTGTCAGGATGCCCGATGTACGTGTCAGGATGCCCAGTGAACGTGTCAGTGATGTCAAGGTGCCCGGTGTACGTACGTGTCAGTGATGTCAGGATGGTCGGTGTACGAAGACAGAATCCGGTTTGTTTGGGCGACAAATGACGGGCATCTTCCATGTGGATTATCTCGAAAACTAAATTGTAGGAGTTGATGAAAACGACGATGTCAAGTCAAACTTACAGTTTTTATTAAAACCGAATCGTAATTTTGTGCACGGAGTGGAATTGCCTGACTGACTTTTAGTACTCCTTTCAGTGGGAACCATGAGCGTCCGCAAGGGGCACCCCCTGCATCTGGAATATATATATATATGTATATATATATATATATATATATATATATATATATATATATATATACTTATATATATATCCCTGGTGGGAACATCAATAGTGAATTGTCTGACTGAGTCTTAACATGATTTTCAATGGGAACATGAATAGTGAATTATCTGACTGACTCTTAGCAATAGTTTCAATGGGAACATCAATAGTGAATTAACTGACTGACTTTTATCATTGGCTTCAATGGGAACATCAACAGTGAATTGTCTGACTTTTTGTATTGGTTTCAAAGGGAGCATCAAGTGTACACCATTGTACACCATTGTTGTGCTGTACAGGTCAGATTCAATCCACGTGCACTTCTACTGTGTACATTACTAAATGCTGCCTTAGCCAACCACTCGGTTGTTTGGGGTATAATTACTTAAGACTTAAGCTCTAAGTCGCCATCGCATATAACAAGCGACGGGACTGAGGAGGTAGTCAGACACCACTCGCCTTAATATTGTTAACAACACTTGAAGTATTGGCATCATTTGGTTCAAGTAAATACGTTCTTGCAAGCGTCTTCAAAAGACCAACAGCCGTTAATACGATTATCAAAGAAGCACTTAGCATAATCTCCTAAGATTAAGTTGTTTCGTGCGTGACATGAATATTGTTAACCGCATTAAAAGCTATGTAGGTCATAATATAGATCACATTAAAGCTATTGAAATATCTACATGATACCGTGTATATAAAAAGCATATTCGGAACAACATTACTGAATCAAACTCTAACGAAATTATATTTTAAAACGACGTGTTCATCCTCAAAGTTCCTTTTATTTGATTAAGCTAATTAGTATAGGCCCAACGCTGCACTGCCTTAGTTGTTCTTCTTACCACTGATCTATATCGCCACATGTCCCCTCCATTTGTCGTCGTCCTGCCTCCTCCTCCTTTCTAATATTATTTTATAATGCGGCTTCTCTATCTTAATTATGGTCTGGCCGTTTCCCGGAGGCGTCGTTGCCTCCCCGTCTCTGGTCTAGTTAGTGGTGGGGCCGCACCCAATGACCCGCCCACATCACCCACCTTCTTGCTATTATTCCTGTTAAGCTCAGCTGCGCTCAATCTCTTCCCCCAGGTCATCAATCTCTTCCCCCAGGTCATCAATCTCTTCCCCAGGTCATCAATCTCTTCCCCCAGGTCATCAATCTCTTCCCCCAGGTCATTCATTTAAAATAAAACATGTCGGCTCTGTATTTAGACGACATTTTACTGTTATATTATGTGCCAACTATGTAATCAATTCAGGTTTAACTAAATAATATATGTATTAAACATGTTTTAAAATTGTAATATTCAGCTATGTGGGAAAGTCTGGAAGGGATATTTTTCATGGAATAACAACTAGGAATATGACTTAGGAATTATCTCGAAGCACTGCCCTCATTTGTTCACTCCCTATGTCTAAATAAATATAATTATATAATTATGCATTAGAAGAACACAATTAGACACGATTAATAAAAATCAATTATAGGGAAAGTGCAATGATTTTCGTTGGATGATTTATTGGTATGTAATTTTTTTTCGTAAAACTAGCTTATTTTATTTCAATGGACAAAATATATATGTTCGAAAATATTCTGAGATTGAAGGTCACGGTTACTAAATAAATAAATAACATTCTTCACTGGAACTGAACAAAAAAGATAACGTGGTTTTTAAACCAGACGGTAAATATATACTACACCAGCAATGATTAAAACATGAAGACTATCGTTGTTATTTTAGGTGTACTTTAATATACAAGAGTTCAGAGAATTAATTAATTATAGGCCTACGAAACTCTGAACTAGCTGTGTATAGGCCTATGACCAATGTATAGGCCTATGACCAATGCATAGGCCTATGACCAATGTATAGGCCTATGACCAATGTGTAGGCCTATGACCAATGTGTAGGCCTATGACCAATGTGTAGGCCTATGACCAATGTATAGGCCTATGACCAATGCATAGGCCTATGACCAATGTATAGGCCTATGACCAATGTGTAGGCCTATGACCAATGTGTAGGCCTATGACCAATGTATAGGCCTATGACCAACATGTAGGCCTATGACCAATGTATAGGCCTATGACCAATGTGTAGGCCTATGACCAATGTATAGGCCTATGACCAATGCATAGGCCTATGACCAATGTATAGGCCTATGACCAATGTGTAGGCCTATGACCAATGTGTAGGCCTATGACCAATGTATAGGCCTATGACCAACGTGTAGGCCTATGACCAATGTATAGGCCTATGACCAATGTGTAGGCCTATGACCAATGTATAGGCCTATGACTAATGTGTAGGCCTATGACCAATGCATAGGCATATGACCAATGTGTAGGCCTATGACCAATGTATAGGCCTATGACCAATGCATAGGCCTATGACCAATGTATTCGCCTATGACCAATGTATAGGCCTATGACCAACGTGTAGGCCTATGACCAATGTATAGGCCTATGACCAATGCATAGGCCTATGACCAATGTGAAGGCCTATGACCAATGTATAGGCCTATGACCAATGTATGGGCCTATGACCAATGCAAATCGTTGCACATTCCTTTTAATATTGTATTCTATGCAACGTTTTGTATCCCAAACATATGTCTATGTGCTTCATGTATGTGCTTCATGTATGTGCTTCATGTATGTGCTTCATGTATGTGCTTCATGTATGTGCTTCATGTATGTGCTTCATGTATGTGCTTCATGTATGTGCTTCATGTATGTGCTTCATGTATGTGCTTCATGTATGTGCTTCATGTATGTGCTTCATGTATGTGCTTCATCTATGTGCTTCATGTATGTGCTTCATCTATGTGCTTCATGTATGTGCTTCATGTATGTGCTTCATCACGACGTGGAACACCTTTCACTGTTTTTCACATTAACGTAGAATGTTGACCCTCGTATTCTGTAGAAAGCTGATTCCCTTCCTATCACACAGCTGATTCCCTCCTATTACACAGCTGATTCCATGCCTATCACACAGCTGATTCCCTGCCTACCACAGAGCTGCAGCGCTAATGCGTCTCAAGTGAATATACCTACCAATTTCAGACCGTACCCTCGGGGCAAACTGCTCGACGCAACGTTATAGTAACCGTCTGATGGGAACAACATTTAGTCTTTTTCAATCAAATGGGCGATGTTGGTATTTCACGTGCTCTGCGAACTTTAGACGACTTCACAGATAACCGGAGCCTTTTACGACGCATGGGTTTTTCAACAAGTCAGATACACGTGTGTGTGAAAAGTGACATTTTGACGGCACGGTGTCTTTGAACCGTATTTGCCGTCAGTGCTCTCGCTCATTCTAATGTAACCGAGAACATAGAAAACATTCAACATTGCAGCGTTTAGATGCTAATTCGCTGAACTGACAAAACACTTTTTAGATGAGCTAGGGCGACATATTGATGAGATGATGGATGCTAGTCAAGGATGCTGAATTCCCTGCATTCCTCAGATCTTGTTGGCAACCCAACCAAGCCTGAGTTATTCCAGTCGTACTGGTGGTGACTTTTTCAACGCTAATATTGTTTAATTTGTTTGTAAATTTACCATTTAGCTTAGATCTGCTATGCAAGCGCGATAAATTTACAATTACAATAAAATGTTATCACGGAACCAGCGTCCTGTGCGTTCTTTCATCCTGAGCCGGAGACCCATAAATGTAGAGACATCAGGTAAGCTTACATATCATACGAGGAATGGAGGGAGGGTGGGGGAAGGGGAAGAGGTTGGAGAATGGAGGGAAGGTGGGGGAAGGGGAAGAGGTTGGATAATGGAGGGAGGGGTGGGGGAAGGGGAAGAGGTTGGAGAATGGAGGGAAGGTGGGGGAAGGGGAAGAGGTTGGAGAATGGAGGGAGGGGTGGGGGAAGGGGAAGAGGTTGGAGAATGGAGGGAAGGTGGGGGAAGGGGAAGAGGTTGGAGAATGGAGGGAGGGGTGGGGAAGGGGAAGAGGTTGGAGAATGGAGGGAGGGGTGGGGGAAGTGGAAGAGGTTGGAGAATGGAGGGAGGGGGTAGAGGTTGGAGAATGTAGGTAGACAAGAAGACTGGACACAGCGTCCTCCCTACCATCCTCCCTGCCATCATCCCTACCATCCTCCATGTCACCCTCCCTATCGTCCTCCTTGTCACCCTCCCTACCGTCCTCCCTGTCACCCTCCCTACCATCCTCCCTGTCACCCTCCCTAACATCCTCCCTGTCATCCTCCCTGTCGTATTCCCTACCATCCTCCCTGCCATCATCCCTACCATCCTCCCTGTCACCCTCCCTAACATCCTCCCTGTCATCCTCCCTGTCGTATTCCCTACCATCCTCCCTGCCATCATCCCTACCATCCTCCCTGTCATCCTCCCTGTCACCCTCCCTACCATCCTCCCTGCCATCATCCCTACCATCCTCCCTGTCACCCTCCGTACCATCCTCCCTGTCACCCTCCCTAACATCCTTCCTGCCATCCTCCCTGTCGTCCTCCCTGCCATCCTCCCTGTCATCATCCCTACCATCCTCCCTGTCACCCTCCCTAACATCCTTCCTACCATCCTCCCTGTCGTCCTCCCTGCCATCCTCCCTGCCACGACGCTGTAGCCCTGTACAGCAGGGATTGTACACAACATTCCTTCGTGCCTTAAAACATTGTAAATTGCACCGGCATCAGACTAAATATTCACATACTTCGGGTGTGCCCGCATACCCCTTCTAGCGTGCCTCTGGCAATAATTATTAACAACTAATGTTATGCCTTGTCTCCCTACCCCGACTACGCCCCTGACTGGGGTACAGACGGCTACTGAGTGCGCCACCGTCGTGCTGTCAATCAAAGTCGACACTCGTCCACTGGAGATTTCACCGTTACTGCGCCACCGTCGTCATTATCCTTATCTCAAGCTCTCGGCAATTTAAATCAATTTAGCAAGTGCAAAGTACAAAGACGTATCAGCGTTTACACCCGCCTTTCATATTCGCCGTCTACGTTCACTTGCACGCGATTATTATCTCGCTAAGCGCTTCAGGTTCAATCCGTAAATTGAACGTGACACAAGCTCCCCGGAGCGAACCAATGGGAATGTCGGCAGGCCTAGGGCAGGTCCGATTTTCATCCAATAAATAAGTAAGCAGCGTTTTTAGTGGCTGCGCGAGCCGTTTGCCCTGGGGCAGGTGCAGCTCCTTTGAAGTATCCGCCGCTGGTTTTAGCGCCAGTTGCCGGCTTGGAGAGTATTGTCTGCCGACCGTCTGATTTATTCTTCGTCGCTGCTTCTAAGAGGACGGAGGACGGCGCGGTTCAGTGTGAAGTTAGCGCCTGGCACACGGACAGCCACCGGGAGACTAGGACTCACAGCCAACGGGAGACTAGGACTCACATTTGAGACGTCCAACAACGACATTGCATTTGAATTAAATA